>CM052654.1:87691945-87719057 GCA_028533165.1 Leontopithecus rosalia
GAAAAAAATAGTAGCATTCTGCAGGAAAAGCATAATATGCAAGATCAAAACTCTACCTAAACTCTATAAGCCATTATGAGTGACCTCTAAACCACAGTGTTAAAGTTCTCGGGAAAACTTTGCTTAACTGGCACGCACAATGCATATTCACTGAGAAGCACAACCCTGACAAAAATGTAAACCACTCAGTGTTTATAAATGTGAAAAGAAAATTAGCACATGAGCAAAAGGAAAAACATATCTTTGGCATCAACCTTTCTGTGAACTTCTCTGTTGTGATTACACTTGTGTTTGCTGGGTTTTGCAGAGGTGTGATGGACAGGGGGAAATGTACACCTGGAGGGAATTGAGCAGCTGTTAACAGTTGCAGACTGGAACTATGTTAGGTATAACTGTGTTCATTGTTTGTAATTCCTGATTCACAGAGCCCCTTAGAGTCACTGCAAAGGGAATAAGTCTTACAGAGGTCCCAACCACGTCTGCATATGAGACTCACTAGAGTGTTTTCAAAAATATTCCAATGCCTGATTCTTTCTACAGGTTCATGAAATAAGAACTTCTGGGCATGGGAAAAATAGAAAATACTGCATATCAGTATTTTCTAATAACAGCTGGTGATTCTCATGCATAGTTACATCTAAAAAACCCTGTATTAAAGTAAACTTCAGTAGCTGTTTCCAACCCAGACTTCTAAGATGAAAGAGAAAGTAGGGATAGAATTGAAGGGCCCAGCGTTATTTCCAGTTTATCAGAAAGTTCAAGAGAATTATACATGCAACCTACAGTATCCAGGTTTTTGTTATTTGGTTGGTTGGATGGTTGATTGATAATTAATATCAGGTCAATATTTTATCATGAAAGACAGTTGATGAACATAAAATGAAGAAATAAATCATTACATAAGAAAATATTTCTTGTACACAGATCTCTTTAACCACTGACTCCAGTTTGGAAAAACTAAAAAGAGGATCTCTGAATGTCTTCTTAAATCTCAGCTTTACCATTAGAGAAATACATTTTTAGATGTATTTGAGATATATGTTGTCTTGTATGACTTTAAAATTTTCCATGAAACAGTTTTTTAAGATATTACAAAGTAAAAACAATACTCCTTAGCAAATGTGTATTAACATCTATATTCAAGACTAAAAAGATGACATGTAGCAGGGGTGTTGGGGGAGAGACAGAGAGAGAGAGAGAGAGAAGAGAGAGCTAGCCAGCAGTGTATGGGGAGGAGGAAGTAGGGGCAATTAATGAAAAGATGAGTCTAAAGAAGCTAAGTTTGCACTTTGACCCAAAGCAGTTCTAAAGCACACATATTGAGCAAGAGAATATCAGTGAGCAAGAGAATATCAGGCTTTAAATTCATTAGGATGGAAATATTTGGCATTTTCTACAGGACCAGGTATTTAATATAGTTGGACATGAAACTTAATCATGTATGAATATTTAACGTGCATCCAGTGCACTCATCATTATAATTTAATGGTTTAATTGTCTTGAAACAAAACCAAACATAAAGGAAATCCACCAACTATACCTAGACATTACACATAGACGTTGCAACATTGCCTTAAAATAAATCTCTCCCATCACCCATTGAGTCTGAACTAAAATAAGATTACTATTTTCAATTCAAAAGCACTTTTAAAATAAAAACATAATTAGCATTCAAAACTTGCTTGTGTCAGGAGTAATTAATTAAATAATGTAGCATACATTGCAACATTGTACTTAATATACAATGAAAATTGTCAGGCATTCTTTTCTGCAGTAAAACAGCAGAAATCTAACCCACAAAATTATTTTGGAGAAGGAGAAGGAGGAAGGTAACTCAGTTTTCATAAATAAATAATTCCTTTTAATCTATTTTATTTCTCCACACTCCTAACATTCCTCCACAGCTACTCCCATTTCTAATGGGAGGATGGGTTGCTAAAAGTCTAATTCTTGAGGTGAACAATATAGTATAAAAATTATGTTGAAATCGCACCTTGCCTGGCTTTATATTTGCATTTTTATCAAATAGTTATTGTTCTTCCTTTCTCTGAAAAGCACTATTTGTGTGCATAACTTCTTCCTGGTTACATATATAAATTCTATTCCCTAGGAATAAATGCACTCAATCATGAAAAATATTCATCTTCAAAGTTCCTGAAGCACATTTTCTAGGATTTTATATCTTAAATACATTTAATTTATTCCATATTTATCATGAGAATATAGTGCATATATATGCATAATTTCACAATATAAACAAATAATAGATGTATTTTTCTGAATTCTGCCTTTATTTGGCCAAATGATATGAATATGAAAAAGACTCTCTACATGTTAAGTTCTAAATCGTCAAATAGGTATCATTATTTTATTCCCACACTGCAGATATTTAGGAAGACATACCAGTTTAGGAAAATGATAGTATAAACAGACTGTTTTAACAATTTTAAGATAGCTTTTTCGAAGTTCTGAATTGATCCAACATATAATAACTTCTCTTTTGAGAGTGATCTACTATGACAGCAATAACTTTCATTGATGACAGGCTCTGGCATGTGTACATAATTTTCCATTCAGATTTAAAGTATTTCTTTACATTTGGTTAACTAACAAACTATTGGCTTAGGTCATTGAAATACTGTTTCTCTCTGTGGCTAAGCATCATGCTAACATTAAGACTTTCCCAGGCATAAAACCATAAGGATCTGGGGAGTATATCTAGGAAATAGTGAGTCAGACACATTTCAGAGTTGTTTTCACTACTTAGTGATCATTTTATTCCTATGAATGGCTTTGTTGACTGAATATATTTTTAAACAATGAAGATTTGTTTTCCCACCCTAGATTACAATTAATAAAATGTGCAAAATCAATCCATATTCTTTTTGAAAATTTGTGTTACCTTCGTGTCTTATTACAATTAGAAACTATTAGGAATACTCTTATATAGTGTTTTGTTCATTCAAGTTGTGCAGGGACAGATCGCTTTCAATGCCCAGAAATAAACTCCTTAATATTCCTCAAAGATGAATGACAATTAATAATCTTTAGACTTCTTTTCAAATTTTTCATGTCATTTTGAACAGATTTTTAGGAAAGGTCTCTGAAGACTAAAATCCCCTGCTTTATTAAACAGTAGTTTTTCAGACACGTTGATTCCAGTTCCTTGACTTGTAAGGTAATACCTTAACCTGCTACAGGATCAGGAGAGTGAAGGAGACAAAGTACTTACCCAATTGGTACACTGTGCACACATGCACACACTCACACACATATGCACAGGCAACAGTAGTACATTTGCATTGTAAAATAAATAAAATAATAAGAAAAAGAAAAACAAGAAATTGATTCTACACACTTTCCTTACCCCAAAATAACCACAGTTGACAGTTTAGTTTACAAATAATAAAATGGGCCTAGCATACAGTTATGTCATGAAGCAAGTATGTAAATTATGACATTTATAGGTCATAATGTTATATGTAATATAAATGTTATAGCACATCCCTTGGCAAGTGATACTTCAGTAAGTATTCTGTGGTGTGTGAGTCTTTAAAACTGCAGATAACGCAATCAAGTGGTCAATTTAACTAAAAAGAAGTACAATCAAATTAATACCTTTGGGTTGTATTTGGCAAAATACAATTGACTTGTTTTAACTGTACTCTACTCGACTTGTCTTCCCTTACTGGGATTATTATCCTTAAGGTTAATAAACTTTCTCAAATAATCTCAATGATAAAATGATTTCAATTAGAATGGTAAATAATTTGGATCTGAAGATTCTAATCTGTTTAAATGTTTCTATTGAGCAAGCATCTACTAATCATGACTTTTATGGAGTTGATTAAAGTAAGAAAGAAAAGGCTGTCAAAGGAATAGCAATGTAATCTATGACCTTTCAGAAATTCCTGGACTCACTAACTCCTGAGTGGCTCCTGAGCTATCACAGACAATGTATTTTAATGCACTCACAGCAAAAGTTTATTGAAAATGGAAAAGCTCTTTCAATTGCACATGTCCTTATGCTAATTTATAAATTCAGTGACCTTCTCTTGAAAAATTAAGATACAGAAAACATTGAAAAGGCCAAATATATAAAAGACAAATGTTGTTAAAAGATTCATAATTAGATTCTTAGATTAATATCTGAGTGGATACAACAATAACAAAATGAGTCTTAAGGAAAATTAGCATTCGTTTGATTAGCTGGAAATGGTACTTGGACAAAGAATTATCACACAACAGTTTATGCTTATATTTCCATCACTTTAAGCTATTTTTCCCAATCTTTGACACTTTACTAATTTGAAACATCTCAAGGATGCTTTTCAAAACACACAGTTTTAAAATACCTCTAGTGATTTATTTTACATATAAAATAATAAAGGTGCCTGAGATGAAATCACCTTCACAGGGCCACAATAATTCTTAGTTATAAAGGCAGAACAGGTACATGACTTCTGAAATCAAGTTCTCTGATATTTTTTGCTATGTGATTTTGCTACCTATGGACACAAATTATGTTCTTTAGCTTGGAGATACTGCCATTTAGTTATAAAACCAAAAAATTTGGCAGGAAGATAATGCAGAGAAATATTTGATAAACCAAGTCTAGAAAAATTGCTCCTATAAATTTAAGGCTGTTTTTTCTTATAGAAATTAACCATGCTGAGCCCCAGATTTTTAAGCCAAACAAAGATGTTATTTCTAAGACCCTCTTAAACTATAAAATTTTAGGATTCCTGTAATCTTCTGCCTTAGCTTAAAGAGGTCATGGATGCTTGTGGATGTAACCTTACCATTCAGTTTCTATCTGTATGACTCTAACAATCCAAGTTTATTCATTCCTGAGAGTATGCTCAGACAAAGCATAACGTTTTCTATAATGTTCTGTGAAGCAGTATTACTGTATAATTTGTTCACTGAATAAAATTTAACTCTGGAAGAAAAACCATCTGATTTAGATGATTAATATGTGTCAGACTGAAAAGTCTGTCACTGGAATTATAGGCAAATAATCTTATTTTTAATAAAGAATTATAGCATTTATAGACATATTAAAATGCTTTTATTTAAAACTGTTAAAAATGTAATGCATTTGTGCCAAATCATTAAAAAAAGAGATAAAGTATGCTTAATATTTTATTTCCATGAAATTCTAAAATATCCACAATATCAATATTTAAACATCCTGAAACTTAATTCATCTTTATAAAATCAAGAGAGTGATCATGATGTAAAAGCATTTTGCAAGGCATATTTTTTATTGTACTTTAGGTTCTAGGGTACATGTACAGATAATGCAGGATTATTGCATAGCTACATTCATGGCAAGGCGGTTTGCTCCCTCCATCCCCTTGTCACCTATATCTCTAATTTCTCCCCATGTTATCCCTCCTGAAGCTCCCCATCTCCTGCTGTTCCACAACAGACCCCAGTGCATGATGCTCCCCTCCCTGTGTCCATGTGTTCTCATCATTCAACACCTGCCTATGAGTGAGAACATGTGGCATTTGATTTTCTGTTCTTGTGTCAGTTTGCTGAGATTGATGGTTTCCAGCTTCATCCATGTCCCTATAAAGGACACAGACTCATTGTTTTTTTAGGGCTGCATAGTATTCCATGGTATATATGTGCCACATTTTCTTTGTGCAGTCTATCATTGACAGGAATTTGGGTTTGTTCCAGGTCTTTGCTATTGTAAACAGTGCCACAATGAACATAAGTGTGCATGTGTCTTTATAATGGAACCATTTATAACCCTTTGGGTACATACTCAGTAATGGGATTGCTGGATGAAATGGAATTTCTGTTTCTAGGTCCTTGAGGAATCTCCACACTGTCTTCCACAATGGTTGAATTAATTTACATTCCCACCAACAGTGTAAAACTGTTCCTATTTCTCCACATCCTCTCCAGCATCTGTTGTCTCCAGATTTTTTAATGATCACTATTCTAACTGGTATGAGGTGGTATCTCAATGTGGTTTTGATTTGCAATTCTCTAATAACCAGTGATGATGAGCTTTTTTTCATGTTTGTTGGCCTCATATATGTCTTCTTTCAAAAAATGTCTGTTCATATCCTTCACCCACTTTTGAATGGGTTTGTTTGTATTTTTTTTCTTGTGAATTTGTTTTAGTTCTTTGTAGATTCTGTATAATTAACCCTTTGTCAGATGGGTAGATTGCAAAATTTTTTTGCCATTCTGTTGGTTGCCAATTCACTCTAATAATTGCTTCTTTTGTTGTACAGAAGCTCTGGATCCCATTTTTCTATTTTGGCTTTTGTTGCCAATGCTTTTGGTGTTTAGTCATGAAGTCCTTGCCTATGCCTATGTCCTTAACAGTTTTGGCTAGGTTTCTTCTAAGGTTTTCATGGTGTTAGGTTTTATGTTTAAGTCTTTAATCCATCTTGAGTTAATTTTAGTGTAAGGTGTCAGGAAGGGGTACAGTTTCTGCTTTCTGCACACTGCTAGCCAGTTTTCCCAACACTATTTATTAAAGAAGAAATCCATTGCCAATTGCTTGTTTTTGTGAGGTTTGTCAAAGATCAGATGGTTGTAGATGTGTGGTGTTCCCTCCAAGGCCTTTGCTCTGTTCCATTGGTCCATATCTCTGTTTTGGTACCAGTACCATGCTGTTTTGATTACTGTAGCCGTGTAATATAGTTTGAAGTCCAGGTAGTGTGATGCCTCCAGCTTTGTTGTTTTTGCTTAGGATTGTCTTGGCCATGTGGCTCTCTTTTGGTTCCATGTGAAGTTTAAGGTGGTTTTTTAAGTTCTGTGAAAAAGGTAATAGGTAGCTTGATGGGGATAGCTTTGAATCTATAAACTACTTTGGTCAGCATGGCCATTTTTATTGATTCTTCCTAACCATGAGCATGGAATGTTTTTCCATGTGTTTGTGTCCTCTCTTATATTCTTGAGCAGTGGTTTGTATTTCTCCTTGAAGAGGTCCTTTATGTCCTTTGTTAGTTGTACTCCTAGGTATTTTCTTTCCTTTTTTTTTTTTTTGAGACGGAGTTCCACTCTTGTTGCTCAGGCTGGAGTGCAATGGTGCATTCTCGGCTCACTGCAACCTCTGCCTCCTGGGTTCAGGCAATTCTCCTGCCTCAGCCTCCCTAGTAGCTGGAATTGCAGGTGCGCGCCACCATGCCCAGCTCATTTTTTGTATTTTGAGTAGAGACAGGGTTTCACCATGTTGACCAGGATGGTCTCGATCTTTTGACCTCGTGATCCACCCGCCTCAGCCTCCCAAAGTGCTGGGATTACAGGCTTGAGCCACAGTGCCTGACCGGTATTTTATTCTCTTTGTAGGAATTGTGAATGGGAGTTTGCTCATGATTTGGCTCTCTGTTAGTTTGTTATTGGTGTATAGGAATGCTTGTGATTTCTGCACATAGATTTTGTATACTGAAATGTTGCTGAAGATGCTTATCAGTTTCAAGAGATTGTGGGCTATGACAATGGGGACTTCTAAATATACAGTCATGTAGTCTGCAAGCAGAGACAATTTGACTTCCTCCTTTCCTAATTGAATACCCTTTATTTCATTTTTTTGCCTGATTGCTCTGGCTAGAACTTCTGATACTATATTGAATAGGAGTGATAAGAGAGGGCATCCTTGTCTAGTGCCAGATTTTAAAGCAAATGCTTCCAGTTTTTGCCCATTCATTATGATATTGGCTGTGGGTTTGTCATAAATAGCTTTTATTACTTTGAAATAGGTTTCACAGAAACCTTGTTTATTGAGAGTTTTTAGCATAAAGGGATGTTGAATTTTGTCAAAGGTCTTCTCTGCATCTATTGAGATAATCATGTGGCTTTTGTCTTTGATTCTGTTTATGTGGTGGATTACATTTATAGACTTGCATATGTTGAACCACCCTTGTATCCCTGGGATGAAGCCTGCTTGATTGTGATGGATTAGCTTTTTGATGTGCTGTTGCAATAAGTTTGCCAATATTTTATTGAAGATCTTTGCATCTATGTTCATCATGGATATTGTCCTAAAGTTTTCTTTTTTTGTTGTGTCTCTGCCAGGTTTTGGTATCAGGATAATGTTTGTCTCATAAAATAATTTGGGAATGATTCTCTCTTTTTGTATTGTTTGGAATAGTTTCATAAGTTGTGGTACCAGCTCCTATTTGTATGTCTGGTAGAATTTCTCTGTGAACCCATCTGGACCTGGATTTTTTTCAGTTGATAGATTATTAATTGCCTCAACTTAAGCCCTTGTTATTGGTCTATTCAGGGTTTCAACTTCTTCCTGCTTTAGCAAACAGTCTCTCAGACCACAGTGCTATCAAATTAGATCTCAGGATTAAGAAACTAACTCAGAACCACAAAACTTCATGGAAACTGAATGACTGGCTCTTTAATGTTGACTGGATAAACAATGAAATGAAGGCAGAAATAAAGACATTCTTTGAAACCAACAAGTATGAAGCACAGTGTACCAGCATCTCTGAGACACATTTAAAGCAGTTTCTAAAGGGAAATTTATAGCAATAAATGCCCACAGGAGAAGGAAGGAAAGATCTAAAATTGACACCCTATCATTGAAATTGAAAGAGCTAGAGGAGTAAGATAAAAAAAAAATACCTGAAAAGCTAGCAGAAGACAAGAAATAACTCAGATCAGAGCAAAATTGAAGGAGATAGAGACCTCAAAGAACCCTTCAAAAATCAATAAATCCAGGAGCTGGTTTTTTGAAAAGATCAACAAAATAGACAGACTGCTATGCCTGATTAATAAAAGAAGAAAGAAGAGAAGAATAAAATAGATGCAACAAAAAACGATAAAGGGAATATCACCACCAATTCCACAGAATTACAAACTACCATCAGAGATTACTATAAACAACTCTATGTATGTAAACCAGTAAACCTGGAAGAAATTGATAAATTCCTGGACACTTGAACCCTCCCAAGCCTAAACAAAGACATCAATTCTTACCTGGGAATCTGGAATTGGAACGTAGAGACTTAGACAAAATATCAATTTATCTCTAGACCTTACTCCAATTCTGCTGGTTACCTTTAGTCCACAACCTTGTGAGAAGTAGAGAAAGCTGGGATGGAGAGTACTGAGAAAATATAAGTAAAAACAAAACGTCTGCTAATCTAGAAAACCTCTGTGCAAAGGTAGCGGAGAAAGGAAACAGTTTTATTGTAGGATAAGCATTAAACCAGAATGTGATACACATCATAGGAAATCTGCTGGTACCAAAGACAGAAGGAATCTTACTGCTTCACATAGTCAAGCATATACAACCCATTGCATACATTTCTTAAGATAAACGATAACTAGTTCTCAAATAAGAGGACTTCACAGCATCATTTTTCACACATAGTTCATCTTCAGTTCACCTGGTAATTTGGATAACTACCTGTGTTTGCTAATTGCTTGAATCTAAAAGAAGAATAAATTTCTTATATCTATGAATGAAGATGAGTTTGCAGCTTGAAGTCAGGCATCAGCTGAAATGAGGCTCCTGTCCTCCCACAGAAATTGGGAGATAGGGGTACTTCCCTTCTTGATGACTAGTTTAGAGCAATAGTTTCTGGGTCCTGAAAAAAACCATCTCTGCATTGTAAAGCTCATAAGATGCTCACTTAGATTTTAAAAATATTTGCAGGTATCTCATATGGGTAGAGAAAGAATATACAGTTACGGATTTTCTAAAACAAGTACACTAAGAAATGAGAAAAGACTAGTTCACTTTGTTTTAATCTGAGGATATTAAAATTTGTTTTTCTTGTTTAATATGTTTTTGTCCTTACACAAAGGTTATTATAAGTGCATGTCTTTCACATGATATTTTACATAATATTTTGTTGGACTGTACCTTCTTGACTTTTAACTGAAAGATACTTGACTTAAATTTGTAAATATATTTGCTATAAATTCAGTAATGCTACTTCCAGAGCATCGTTTGTTGTCTGTATTTAGCTTCATAATTAGCCCTCTTTTTAAAATGTGTTTGTGTGTCTCTATGTATAAATTAAACAGGTAATCTGCATCTCTTTCCCCCAACACAGCAAAGGCCCATCTACTGTCTAACCTTTTACTTTGAGAGTGGACTTGATTGATGGATATTATAAAACAAAGAAAAAAATGGCTTGAATGTGCTAGTAATTAATATGGGGCTTGAATACCACAATAACACTTCCTAATAAAATCAACATATTACTATTTCATTATGAGACAGCTTTTCTTTTGTGGGTTTAAAATATACTCTGGAGAGAATGTTGAAGGACTTTTATTTATTTCTTTAAAAAGCACTTTAAACAGTAAACATTAAAATTAAATTAGAGTAAACATTCTGACTGAAGTTAAAGAAATGTGTCTGTGTAAATCCTTGTATTTGTTACAAAATAAAACTACATATTAAGCAAAAATATGTAACTATTAAATAGGTAACAATTCTAAATCTATAATCACATCTGGAAGAAAAAAAGAGCATTTTATTCTTTTAAAAGGCAGGTCATAGGTCACATTTTTAAAAGCACAAGAATTAAGTAGAGTTAATGGGGAAGAAAGATTTGAAGAGATACAACCAGGAAAATGCAAGAGCAGAGGAGAAAACGAAGGAAAGATAACTATTTCTTCTCATCTTCCTCTTCCTTGTCTTCCTCCTCTTCCTTCTTCCAGAATATTCATACAGTGAAATAAATGCACACAGTTTAAGTATACAGTTTTACAAGTTTTGACAAATCTAAACACATGTCATCCAGAAGTACATTAAGATACAAAACATTTATATTAAGAAAATAATCTTTTTTTTTTACTTAATAAATCTTTATTGATGATAAGCCAAAAGGTTTCATATCATAGCAGCTTTAAATGGCCCTGCCTCACTTAAACAAGAGCCAGAAGCACGGAAAACAACCACCAGAGTTCTGCACCCCTCTCTGGATTCCATCTGGACCACCTCCCAGGCACAAATTTTTTCTGGTGAATCTCACACCCATCTTCATCCTGGGTGGTTCTCTGAGTATTCTCTGGGAATGTGCCTCAGTTCCTGATGCACAGTCGGTCTGCATAATCTACTTCTTCACTGTTTACATCCACTTCCTTGGAAGCAACCACTGCTCTCATTTCTGTCACCAAAGATTAGTTATGTCTTTTCTAGAACTTCATGTAAATGAATTATATGATATGTATTCTTTGATATGTTGCTTCTTAGATTAGCATATCTGTGAAATTACCATGATACATTTTATTGCTGATGAATATATCATTAGTTCAGTTCATTCTTTGTTCTGTTCATTACTAAGTAATAATGTGCTATTATTAGAATGTTCAACAATATGTTTATACATTTTCCAATTGATGAACTATTTCCATTTTGAGTCTATGTTAATTAAACTGTTAGGAAGATTTTTGTAAAAATTCTTTTTGTGAACTGTATTTTATTTAATTTTCTAACTATAGATCTAGAAGTGTAATTGCTGTATCACAAACATAAGGTAGTTATACCTGTAAATTTATGAGTTACTGCCAAGCTGTTTTCCCAAGTGATTCCAACATTTTACACTCACAGGAAATGTACTTTTTTCCATATCACTGTCAGCATTTCGTCATGCCAGTCTTTATATTTTAGGCATTCTAGTATTAATACATATGTAGTAGGTTTATAATAATATCTCTTTAGTTTTAATTTACATTCCTCTAATGCCTACAAGTGTCGACACAAGTTCTTTGTCATATGTCATAACATAGTATATATATATATATATATATGAGACATGAGAGATATATGTGTGATATAGATCATAACATAAGAAATATTTAATTTATGAGATATACATAAACATGAGATATGAATATATGTGAAATATATCTCATATATGAGATATAGATTATATATATATCTATATATGAGTGATATATTTCTCATATATTTTATATATATCTATTACATATATATAGTATATCCTTTCTCTCTCAGAAGAAGCCAAATTTATTACTCTCAATTATTGTTCTTCTCTGAGACAGAAAAAGCAAAATTTATTGACAGCTTCTTTTGTGAGTTTTCTTTTCTCTGTTCTGTAAAAGCCTTTTTTGTCTACCCTAGTTGTTTCTCCGTAGAAGCTTTACATGTTTGGTCCTTACATTTAATTCTATGAACTATATAATTTTTGTTTATGGTGTGAAGTGAAAGTAGAATGCTTTTCCTGATTCACGGTTTGTAGATGTGTTGCTTAATTCCCACATATTGGGAGATTTTTCAGGTATCTTATGTTTTATTGATTTCAAATTTAATTATATTTTTTCCTGAAAGAACATATGCTATATATTTCCATCTTTAAAAAATGTATTCAAACTTAATTTATAGACTGGCATATGAACTACCTTGATGAACATTCTTGTACATTGGAAAAAGTGTCTGTTTTGTTATAGCAATTCTAATGATCTAGTGTTCCATAAAAGTTGATACACACACACACACACACACACACACACACACACACACACACACCAGGTACTGATTTTTATAAAAAGAATTTTTTTGTCAATAACTAAGACAATATCTGAAATCTCCCACATTATTGGGATTGAAATCTTCCTTTAGTTCTTTCAGTGTTTGCAACGTATAATTCAATTCTTTGTTATTACATTTATGTTCATTTAGAACAGTTACATCCTCTTGATTATTTTATGAATATCTTTATCTATGGTAATATTTTTCTGCTCTAAAATACAAATGGTTGAAATTATTTAAACCTGTCTTCTTACTTCCAATTAGAGTTTTCACAGTATATCTTTTTCTCTCCTTTATGTCTTACTATTTGTTGCTTTATTGCTTTATTTATAGCTTATCTCTCAGAAACAGCATATAGTTGAGTCTTGCTTTTTCATTTGACCTGTCAATCTCTGCCATATTTTTGGAATGGGAGAGTTTTAGTGTATTTGTATTTTAAATAATTATTGATATTGCTGGTTTAAGTGTAAAGTCTTTCTATTTTTTATTGTTCTATGTGTTCTTTGATTATTTGTTTCATATTTCTTGCCTTCTTTTTATTAAATGAAGCATTTATTTTTACAATTCTATCTCATTTACTAACATTTTAGCCAATTGGTATTTGATTTATATTTTTATTGTTAGCTCAAAATATCAATAATTCCCATCCTTAATTTTTCACTAAGTTAATACAGCATTTTTTAGAAATTACAACAAAATTTAAGAAACTTAAAACAGCATACGTTGATTTATTCTGCTTCCAACTTTTGTGCTATTATCACATATTTAACTTCCATATAGTTAATAAACTCCATTCCATAAGTTATCATGATTTTGCATTAAATAGCTACATTCATTTTAAAATAAGAAATTTAAATAATCTTTTAGATATACAATATCTAAAAGATATACAATATCTTTTAGATATACAATATCTAAAAGATATACTTATTTATATATATATATTATATATATATTAAAGATACCCAATATCTAAAATATATACTTCTTTTCATCATGTATGCGTGTGCTTTCATTTGGTAGTATTTCCCCTTACTTTCAATAATGTTTTCCAATATTGGTGAGGGCAGAACTTCTGGCAATGAGTCCTCTGAGTTAGTGTTTTGTTGTTGTTGTTGTTGTTTGTTTGTTGCCTTTTTGATAGTTATGGTTTGACTCTGAAAAGTTCTTGTTCATTTTTAAAGTCTTAATTTCAGCTCTGTTTTAGAAAGATAGATTTGGTGGATATAAAATTCTAAATGGATATTTTTCTTCTTTCAGTACTTTGAAAGTGGCATTCTGTTTCTTTGTGGTTTATTCTTTTTCTGATGAGAAATCAACAACTATTCTTTTTTTAGAAGAAAATCTAAGCCTATTTTATTAAAGAAATCAAAATTGCATTTCAAATGAATTTTCAAATAGTGCATAAGGCCCATATGGCTGCCTTTTAAGTTTTTCAAGGTTTTAAAAATTCAATAATGTCCACCTTCTGAAACCTCAGAATATATATAAATATATACACACATATTTTTAAAAAGAACATATTATATACATATTGAAGAAAGACAACACTTTCCAACTCATTTCATGTGGCCAACATGTATTTGATGTCAAAATCTGACAATTTGACATCAAATTTTGACTGCATGTATTTGATGACAAAATCTGACAATAACGTGAAAAGAAGCAAACATTTTAAACTAGTCTCCCATTAATAATAAAAATTCTACTTCAAGTCATAGTAAATTGAATTTTATAATTTATGTAAAATATGAACATTTGAGTTATTCCATGAGTGCTAGTTTGGTCCAACACCAAAAAATAATAATACATAATATGATTCACCATGTTATCAGCTGAAAACAAATGATGAAACCATTTCAACATATGCCATAAAGCTCTTTATCTATTTCAGCATCTGTAGTAGAAACTCTTAGCAAACTGTGGAGGAAAGGAACTTGCTTATACTTAATGGCAAAAGGTGGAATTTTATCCCTCTGAGACAGTGAACCATGCAAGGATAACTTGCTATCACCACTTCTGTTTAATATTATACAAGAGATAACACAAAGTATAACAGGTTAAGTAATAAAAATTATAGGTAGACATGTGAAGCAGTTTTGAACCCAAATGTCATGCAGGAAATGACTTCTGCTGATCCCAGCCAAGCCTAACAGAATTATAGCCTACTTGCACATACATGAGAAGGAAATAAATGCTTATTGTGGCAAACTACTAAGTTTTGGATTCTTTTTATGTAACATTTCAACTGAAACCTGAACAACACAGCTTTCAAAGATTTAACGGACAAATGAGTAATTCTTATTTAGATCTGTAAACTCACAAGGCCTTTGAGAAATTGAGCTAGAGATCATAAAAGACTGGAAAATAAAATCCTAGACAGTTAATGTAAAATTGTAGTATTTTAAATCAATGTATTTCTATTGCATGTCATTGTTCTGTAATTTTTCACAATATTTTTTCTTTTTTTTTTAAATTTTACTTCAAGTTCTGGACCCACTTGCAGAACCAGCAGGTTTGTTATGTGTACCCTGGTGGTTTGCTGCACCTATTGACCCACCCTCTAAGTTCCCACTCCTTGTCCCCCACACCCCAGCAGGCCCTGGTGTGTGTTGTTCTTATTGTTCAACTCCCACTTATGAGTGTGAACATGCAGTGTTTGTTTTTTATTTTGTTTCTGTCTTAGTTTGTTGAGGATGATGGTGTCCAGCTTCATCCATGTCCCTGAAAAGCACATAATCTCATTTTTCAATGGCTGCATAGTATTCAATGTTGTATATGTACCACATTTTCTTTATCCAGTCTGTCACTAATGGGCATTTGAGTTGGAACACTAGAAGAAAATCTAGGCAATATCATTCACAACATAGGCATGAGCAAAGACCTCATGATGAAAACACCAAAAGCAATTGCTACAAAAGCCAAAATTGACAAATGGGATCTAATTAAACTAAAGAGTTTCTGCACAGCAAAAGAAACTAGCATCACAGTGAACAGGCAGGCAACCTACAGAATGGAGAAAAATTTTGTAATCTATACATCTGAAAAAGTCTAATATCCAGAATTTACAAAGTACTTAAATTTACAAGAAAAAAACAATAACATCAAAAAGTAGGCAAAGGATGTGAACAGACATTTCTCAAAAGAAGACATATACATGCCAACAAACATGAAAAACTCTCAGCATCGCTGATCATTAAAGAAATGCAAATCAAAATCTCAATGAGATACTATCTCATGTTAGTCAGAATGGTAATTATTAAAAAGTTTAGAAACAATAGATGCTGGCGAGGCTGTGGAGAAATAGAAATGCTTTTACACTGTTGGTTAGAATGTAAATTAGTTCAACCATTGTGGAGACAGCATGGAGATTCCTCAAGGATCTAAAACCAGAAATATCATTCAACCCAGCCATCCCATTGCTGGGTATATAGTCAAAGGAATGTAAACCAGTCTACTATAAAGACGCATACACATATATGTTTAATGCAGCACTATTTCCAATAGCAAAGTTGTGGACAGTTATTCTGATCTATATTCATATAGGTATCTCTGTGATTTTTCAATCATTTTTTTACTTATTTTATGATTTTTAACATTGTAAGTTCTAATTTTCAAGAGTACATAGTAAGTGTATGTATTTATGAGGTTCATGAGATAGTTTTATGCAGATATGCAATGTGTAACATTCACATCATGAAAAATGGGGTATTCATCAGGCATTTATCCTTTGTGTTATGAACAGTTCAGTTAAACTCATTTGGTTATTTTAAAATGTAACATTAAGTTATTCTTGAATATAGTTACCCTTTTGTGCTACCAAATACTAGGTCCTATTCACTCTTTCTATTTTTTGTACCTGCTACACATGCCCCTCTCCCACTGTCCCCTGACTATTTGTTTTCCACAGTTTTACTATGATGTTCTTACTTTTATTTGCCTGTTTGTGGGTATGCATTTATACTGCTTGAGATTTGTAAATCTTGTAAATGTGTGGATTGCTATTTCTCATCAAATTTGGAAATTCCATTTTTATGCCCCTCATATTTTTTCTCGTTTTTGGGATTCCCATTATGTATATTTTCCTACAAGTCAATGAGGCTATGTCAATTACTCTCCCTCTTTCTTTTTTTCTTTTTACTTTTATTTTAGTTTTAGGGGTACACATGCAGGTTTGTTATGTAGGTGAATTGTATGGGGGTTTAATGTACAAATTATTTTTTCACCCAAGTGATAAATATACTATTGAATAGGTAGTTTTTGACCTTCACTCTGCTCTCATGTTCCACCCTCAGGTAGGTCCCAGTGTCAGTTGTTCCCTTCTTTATGTCCAAAGTTATACAATGTTTAGCTCCAACTTATCCGTGAGAATATGCAGTATTTGGTTTTCTGTTCCTGTATCAGTTTGCTTAGGATAAAGGGCTCCAGCTTCATCCATGCTGCCGTAAAGGACATGATGTCATTCTTTTTCATGGCCGCATATCATTCCATGTTGTATATGTACTCTATTTTCTTTCTCTAGTCTACCATTAATGTGCATTTAGATTGATTCCATGTTTTTGCTTTTGTAAATAGTGCTATGAAAAATATATGTGTGTATATGTTCTTTTGGTAGAATTATTTATTTCCCTTTGAGTACATACCCAATATTTGGATTTCTAGGTCAAATGGTAATTCTATTTTAAATTCTTTCAGAAATTGCCAAACTGCTTTTGACAGTGGCTGAACTAGTTTACACTCCCATCAGCAGTGAATAAGCGTTTCCTGTTCTCCACAACATTGTCAGCAACTATAATTTTTGGACTTTATAATAATAGCCATTCTGGTTTGAGATGGCAAATCATTGTGTTTTGATTTTCATTTCTGTAATGATCAGTGATGTTGGGAACTTTTTATATGCTTCCTGGCCACATGAATGTCAATTTTTTAAAAAGTGTTTGTTTATGTCCTTTGCCCATTTTTTACTGGGGTTATTTTTGCCTGTAAATTTGTTTAAGTTCTGGATATTAGACCTTTGTTTGATGTGTAGTTTGAAAAAATTTTCTCCTATTCTGTAGATTGTCTGTTTACTCTGTTGATAGTTTCTTTTGCTGCATAGAAGCTCTGTACTTTCTAAAAATGTACTAAAAACTAAAGAACATCAACATAAAAAAGAATTTACATCAACAAATGGATATAATAGCCAGTTAACATCAAATGGCAGTAAATCGACTAAATCCCCCAATTAAGAGATACAGCCAAAACCTAACGGTATAATACATCCAGACCCATTTTATATCCGAAGGTACACAAAGACTCAAAACAAAGGGTTGGAGAAAGATTTACCAACCAAATGGAGAGCAAAAATAAAGAAATAAACAAAAAGCAGGAGTTGCAATTCTCGCATTTTATAAAATAGATTTCAAAGCAACAAAGATACAGTGGTAAAAGGATCAATGCAACAATAAGAGCTAATAAAGAGATTTAGACTCAATGAGACAGAAAATTAATAAGGATTAATAAGAATTAAATTATTAAATTTAATTAAAATTTAAATCCTAATTAAAAATTAATAAGGATATCCAGGACTTGAATTCAGATCCGGAACAAGTAAACTTAATAAATATGTATAGCGCTCTCCACTTTAAATATATAAAATATACATTCTCCACTTTCAATACACAAAATATTGATCAGCCATTATTAATAACCATTCTTAGAATTAAGCAATATTCCTGTTTTCTCTCCCTCTTTTTCTTCCTCTCCTTCTCTCCTTTTTTTTTCTAAAAAAAAAAAGAGAGAAACAAGCATTATTTCTTCTTCCTGGGGCTCTGTGGGTTACCTAGGGCTCTTCTTGGCTTTGCTGGGATTGGCTGGATGAAGTCCCTGGTTGCAAAAAAAAAAAAAAAAAAGAAGAAGAAGAAAGGGGTCTGAATGAATATTATTAGCAGCTACTCCAGGACTAACACTTGTCTCTTACCTTTAAGAGGGGAAGAGAACAAGCAGTGATTGAGTATATACCATATACAGGACACTCTGCTTTGTTCGTCTAATAAATCATCAAGTAAAAGTCAGGGAAATGGGCACTAGCAGCTTCATACTAGAGATTATGAAACATTGATGTGGACAGTAAATAATTTGTCCAAGTTTACTCAACTGTGAATAAGTGGCAGAGCTGGAATGCAAACCAAATCTTTCTGTCATGATCCAAAGAGAATACCCACTGTGCCCACACAGCCTTGGGCGTTGATCTTCTATCCCCCAGTTTCTTCCTTGGTATTTGTGTTCCATATCCCATTAAACAGTGATTCCAAAATAGATCTTTCAGCCTGCAGAATCCAAATGTAAATGAAATAGTATTTGCTAATCAGGTACTTTAAGGAAAATGGAGTACTTTAGTGCCATAATAAAAAAAAATAGCAACATATTGAAATTTTTGACTATAAAACACAAGTGATGTGAAATTGGGGAGACACATTAAAAAAAAGAAGCTCTGTAATTAGGTCCAATTTGTCAGTATTTGCTTTTGTTTCAATTGCTTTTGGCAGCTTTGTTGTGAATTATTTACCAAGTCCTAGGTCCAGCATGTTATATCCTAGGTTATCTTTCAAGGTTTGTATAGATTTTGGCTGCATATCTAAGTGTTTAATCCATTTTTAGTACATTTTGGTATATGGTGTAAGAAAGTGGTCCCGTTTCAATCTTCTGCATGTGGCTACCATTTATTGAGCAAGGAATCCTTTTCCCACTGCTTGTTTATGTTGATTTTGTGAAAGGTTAGTTGGTTGTAGGTGCATGGCCTCATTTCTGGGCTCTCTATTCAGTTCCATTGGTCTATGTGCCTGTTTTTATATCTGTCATATATGTCATGCCATGTTTTCTGGTTACTGTACCCTCGTGGCTTAGTTTGAAATATGGCAATGTGATGCCTTCAGTGTTGTTCTTTTTGTTTAGGATTGCTTCAGGTATTCAGGCTTTTTGTTGTTGTTGTTTTATAGAAATTTTAAAAGCTTTTCTAATTCTGTGAAGAATGTCATCGGTAGTTTGATAAGAATAGCATTCTGTCTATATATTGCTTTGGGTAATATGGCTATTTTGACAATATTGATTTTTTGCTATCTATGACCATGGAATGCTTTGCCATTTGTGGTATCTCAGATTTATTTGAACAGTTTTTTGTAATTCTTGTTGTAGAGTCTTAAACCTCCTTGGTTAGTTGTATTCCTAGGTATTTTATTATTTTTGTTGCTATTGTGAATGGGATTGTGTTTTTGACTTGGCTTTCAGCTTGGATGCTGTTGGTGTATAGGAATGCTGTTGGTTTTTATACACTAATTTTGTATCCCGAGACTTTGCTGTAGGTGTTTTCCAAGGAGAGTTAGAGCAGAGACTGTGGGGTTTTCTAGGCATAGAATAATATCATCTGCAAACAGGAGTAATTTGATTTTCTCTCTTCCTATTTGGATGTCTTTTATTTCTTTCTCCTGCCTTATTGCTCTAGCTAAGACTTCTAGTATTATTTTGAGTAGGAGTGGTGAGAGAGGGCATTACTGTCTTGTTCTGGTTTTCAAGAGGAATGCTTCCAGCTTTTACCCACTCAGTATGATGTTGACCATGGGTTTTTTCACAGATGGCTCTTATTATTTTGAGTTATATTCCTTCAATGTCTAGTTTGTTGAAGGGTTTTAACATGAAGGAATGTTAAACTTTATCAAAAGCCTTTTCTGCATCTATTGAGATGATCAGGTTGTTTTTGTTTGTAGTTCTGTTTATGTGGTGAATAACACTTATTGCACCAATCTTGCATCTCAGGGATAAAGCCTACTTGATTGTGATGGGCAAAGTTTTTGATGTGTTTCTGTAATTTTCTTATATTTTTGTTGAATATATTTACATCTACGTTCTTCAATGCTATTGGCCTGAATTTTTCTTTTTCTGATATGCCTTTTTAAGGTTTTGGTATCAGGAAGATGCTGGCTTCAGAAAATGAGGAAGGAGTCCCTTCTCAACTTTTTGGAATTGTTTCAGTAAGAATGTTAGCAGTTCTTCCTTTTATAGCTGATAGATTCAGTTGTCTGGTTCTGGAATTTTTTTTCTTTGGTTGGTAGACTTTTTATTACTGATTCAGTATCAGAAGTCATTACTGGTCTGTTTAGGGATTCAATCTTTTCCTGGTTTAATCTTGGAAGGTTGTGTTTTTCCAGGAATTTATCCATTACTTCTAGGCTTTCTAGCTTGTGTGCAAAGAGTTATTGATAATAGTCTCTGAGGGTTTTTTTTTTTTGTATTTCTGTGCAGTTAGTGGTAATGTCCCTTTTGTCATTCCAGATATATAAAGCAAGCTCTTGGAGACCTATGAAGAGATTTAGATAACCACATAAACATGGTGAGAGACTTTCACAACCCAGTGAAAGTATTAGACGGACTATTGAGGCAGAAAACTAACAAAGATATTCAGGATCTTACTCAACTCTTGAAAATATGGACCTAATAGGCATCTACAAAACTCTCCACTCCCAAACAACAGAATATGTATTCTTTTCATTGCCACATGGTACATATTCTAAAATTGTCTACCCAATGGGGCATAAAAGAACCCTCAGCAAATTAAAACAAAAAAATTATACCAACAACAATTTTGGACTTAATCAAAGGCAATAAAAAGAGGAATCAATGCTAAGAAAAATAACTTAAAACCATTCAATTAAAATGAAATTAAGCAATCTTTGTCTGAATTATTTCTGGGTAAGTAATAAAATTAAGGCAGAAATTAAGAAATTCTTCCAAACTAATGAAAAGAAAAGATACAACATACCAGAATCTCTGGGACACCACCAAAGCAGGGTTAAGAGGGAAGATAATAGCACTAAATGGCCACATCAAAAAGTTAGAATATCTTAAACAAACAGCCCAACGTTATATCTAGAAAAATAGCAGAAGACAAGTAATAACCAAAATCAAAGCTGAACTGTAGGAAATGAAATGTGAAAAACCACACGTAAGGTCAATTATTCCAGGAGTGAAAAAAGAGAGACAATCCAAATAAACACAATTAAAAATAATTTCAATTTCTTTAAAATCTTTATTCTCTTTATGTCGTACTTAGAATGATATCTATTGCCCTATCCACAGATGTATTGACACTATACAATCTGCTGTTAGTAAAATCTAGTAGATTTTTAATTTCAGGCATTGTGTTTAAGCATCTATAATTTTGTTTGTGACTTTTTTATTGTTTCCATTTTTCTCCTGAGTCCATTTGTTCAACAATTTATGTTCATCTTTTGCTTATCTTGTAAATATTTATAATAGTTGCTTAAGTTCCTTGACTATTAATTTCAACATCTGTGTTATGATTAGATCTTCAAATTATTATCAATCACAAAATCAACTCCACTCTTGTCAGGACTCCAAAGACTTCTGGCATTTTCAACCTCTGATGTCTCACTTCAGCTTTTCCACTATGGTTGTCTAACATGGACTTTTGCCCTGTTAGATTAGTATTTGGCTGAGCGAAAAACATCTAAAGGTACACACCTGAAACTCCTTCACTGTGAATATTACTCCATTCCAATGCCAGTACCTGCAAATTCCAATCACCTCAGCAGTCATAAACACGGATTGTTTTTTCTCCAACTGGTAAAACCATTGCTCTCTTTATTTGAGTTTGACTTCCCTGTGCTTAAGTTTGAGTTTTTCCCATGTATAGTAATAAGGTAAATGTATAGCTCTTCTAATGTGTTTTAGTTTTTGAATGGTCAAAGCACTGTATGGTATGTTGTCCAAGACTTGAAAAGGGCTTCTTCATAGATTTTGTTCAGTTTTATAAAATTTTATAGAATAAATCTGATACTTACTGGTTTGGTATGGCCAAAACTTTCATTTCAAGTAATAATTTTTCCAGCATTTATTATATAAAATTTTTTTTATCAGTGTTTTAGAAATATAAATAAATTTTCTAGTCCCTACAACATAGAAATTATGGATTGTTTTCCCAATGGTAGAGTTAAAAAACTTGAGTGTCTATGGACTTAAACTATCTAAGGTAATACAAGGTAAGTGGTTAATAAGTGTTGAGCTGCATTTTATATTCAGGTCTGTCAGAAACCAAAATCTGTTCTCTTAAAAATTTGGACTTGTTTGGGAATATTTTATAGCCTATCTATTTGTTTAATGAAATCTTCAAGCATGCCTAATAGGTATGTTGTATGTAAAACAAATACTATCAGAACTATGCAATCTGTGCTTGAAGTAAAAATGCAGAGCACAGAGCCACATAATATTCTGACTCTGCCAAGCCTGCATCAGTCTACTACTGGGTGATGGAAAATTAGATTTTTATGACTCCTAGACATCTTTCGGTTATAGTTTAAAATCACTATACTATATCATGTGGCTTATGAGGAATCATTGAAGTTACTGTTGATATTTTATCTGTAGAAGAAAGAGCTAAATGAAGATACAATGGCTACTTAAATAAGTTTTTAAAAGCCAAGGAAAGGATGATTACTTGGGGGACAGATTTTGAGGGCATGCAGTTGTGAGTTCATGTCAAGCTGCAGAGCATGAATCTATATGTAATGTAAAAGTCAGGTACTGAGTTGATTTAAAATCATGTAGCTATTAAATGTTCTTTCCACACACAGACACACATACAAGATAGAACAACAACAACAACAAAAAAGAGAATGGCAATGATGTAATGTATATGTTAATTAGCTTGATTCTGGGGCTTATTTCACAATGTACATGTATATCAGATCATAAAGTTATATCTTACATGCATACAACTTTTATTTGTCAATTATACCTCATGCAAGCTGGAAAAATAATCCATAAAAATTATTTTAGAATCAACCGGCTACATAAAATTTGCAAGAAAGGCTATTAAATATTTTATTATCTGTAAATCGTATACTACATATCATTTATGCTGGTAAAATTTGTAATCAATTTATTATTCAGCGTTCTCCAGAAAGACCAAATGAACAGGATATAGATATGTAAATAGATAGATAGGTAGATAGGTACATAGATCATAGAGAGGGAATTTGCTTACATGATTATATAGGATGAATAGTCCCATATAATGGTGTCTGAAAACTGGGAAGCCAGGGAAGCTGGTAGCATGGCTGTTCAATCCAAAACCCTCAGAATCAGAGAAGCAATCAGTAACTCTGAACCCAAGGCCAAAAGCCTGTGAATGTGGTAGGGGCAGGAGGTGAGGGCACACTGGTACAAGTCTGGGAGTGAAAGAACAGAAACCTGGAGTTCTGATGTCTATACCCAAATGCAAGAGAAGAAGGGTGTCCCAACTTCAGAAAACAAAGAGTGAATTTTCCTTTCCTCTGCCTTTTTGTTCTATCAGGGCTACCGGTCTATTGGATGGTGCCTGGCCCATATTTAGGTGGGATCTTCTCCACTCATTCCACCAAATCACATGCCAGTCTCCTATAGAAACACTCTCACAAGCCACACCTGCTAATGCTGCTTTACCAGATATCTAGGCATCCCTTAATCTAGTCAAGTTAATATCTAAACTTCTTTATTACAGGTATATATTAATAAAAATGAATAAAGGCCATTTGAAGAGTCCAAATGAGATATGATCCTGAAAAGGATTGGTAAAGATGTAGAATTCAGATGCATAGCACAAGATGAAAATGAGGAAGACTAGATGAAAGCAAGTTATTCTGTATCAGGGTAGTAGGAGGTAGATAATCCTAGAATATCTGGGGCAGATACCCAACTTAAAAGCTACCCTGAAGGGAGGATAGGTAAGGAGGTTATACTACTGCAAAAGCATCTTGAACAATTGTGTAGAAGGAAATATACTGAGTGATAAATCAGATTAAGTTCTGTAAGCTTCTCAGTTATATATTATATTTTTAATATTTTAGATTGAGTCTGTGTGTTCCTATTGGACTAAGATATTTATCTCAGTAATATTTTGAGAAATCAGATATTTTTGATTATCAGGTTAAATCAGACAAATTAAAAGGCACATATTCTACTAAGATACTATGAATCAAACATATTTTAGAACTCCAAACTACTCAGGAGGCTGAGGCAGGAGAATTGCCTGAACCCAGGAGGCGGAGGTTGCGGTGAGCCAAGATCGTGCCATTGCACTCCAGCCTGGGTAACAAGAGCGAAACTCTGTCTCAAACAAAAAAAAAAAAAAGAAAGAAAGTTGTGTAGTTTTAATTACTATCCACAAGATGTTTCAGTGCTGGGTCAGGATAACTTATAAACCACTGAGCCCATGTAAAATTCAGAAAGTTTTTGTTATCCTATTGCAGCTCTGTGACTGCTTTGTAAAAGTAATCCAAAATCAAATACAGATTTGATCTTTCAAGGAAATGGACAGTTCAGTATTTTAGCCAGTTGGGTAAGCAAATGGGGCAAAGCAATTGATGAGTTCTAGTTATAAACCATAATTAATGAGTAGTCACAGTGACTGCTGTATATCAGCTTTCTCTTTGCCAGAGGAAGAAAAACAAAAAGAAGTTCCGTATATATGTTTGTGTTTATATGTATATATGTGAGTATATATCTATATACAGATATAGATATGCACACAGATATAGATATAGATATGCACATACACATATAGATATCTATATCTATGTCTATATCTATATATAAACTAGATCTGAATTCTAAAAATTGTAAGATTTTAGAAAATCATATTATCAAGACAGGTTTTCTTTAACTTAGATCCTAGTAGTTAAAATACATTTGCAATCCTAAAAATATCATTGAACTAGTTTCATTAAGACTTAGAAATAATTTGCAGCTCAAGTGGAAAAGGTATTAAGCCTATGACCTATTAATGAGTAAAATCTTACCTTATCTTTTGATGAACTAACATAAATCAGTTCTCTCTTAGTACTGAATTTGGAAATGTATCCTTCATGTTTCAATCAACAGTCAGCCCTGAGATGAACTTATAGCTGCACCTAATTTATCCTTTTCAAAAATCTGGTTGTTGAATGTGTTGAATTCATTAGGCAATGAAAGAGGAGATGGGTGCTTTTATTATTATTTGTGCATCATTCTAGGACATGTGGAAACCTTAGAAAGTGCAAGATGGTATAGGATCAAAGTTGTGTTTCAGAAGGTAAGAAGATGCTGAGACTTTGATTAGAGTTTGGAATTCCTCAAATTTACTGGAGGATTTAAAAAATGATATCTTTGCATTTGTGTATGTGTGTGTGTGAGAGAAAGAAGGAGTGAGTTTGAGATAGAGAAACTGTTGTGTCTCTCTAATTAGATGGGAAACTTTTAAAAGTAAGGAAATATGTCTTGCTTACTGTTATACCCTCAAAAATTTACAAAATGCCTGAGTCAAAATAGAAGCTCAATTAATAGTACTTGAACACTTAATGGTTAATTAATAACACTTGGATGGACCTATAGTAAATATATTATTCAAGAGCTGTACAATGTAATTTAAATTATCTTCTTTTTTTTCATTTCTACAAGATAATTTTATTTAAAAATCAATTACTACTGTGATGCTCCATCAGTTTCTATTTCTTTTAACTATGGGGAGGGTTTGAATAATCCAGACCTAACTCAATTTTATCAGTTGTCAATTAAACACCTTATCTATGTATTAGTTGCCCATTGTTTTGATTTTTGAGTAATAGTTTATTGTTTTGGTGTCCTACAATTTGTTTATTCATTTGCTACTTAATTGGGTCATAATCCAATGCATTTATTTATTTATTTATTTTTACTCAAAATTGTCTAATATTAGCCCTTAGGAACTTTTTAAGGTTGTTTTCTGGGCCATTTCAGCACATCTCCAGACTTCTTTGATTATTTCCTTATTTTCAGGCAGCACAAGATGCTCCTAATCATCAAATGAATCAACCACCTCAAGAATCTCTAATTCCTTTCACTAAACAATGCATGGTTTGTCTTTTCATTCACTTAGCAGGATTTAGTTCACTTATTCATGAAAAAATAGTTTCTAATTTAGAATAAGTCCCATTTATCTATATTTTTTCTGTAATGGGTACTGTGGCATAAAACAAACCTTTTTTCTAATACCTGGCTATGAAGATTTTTCTATATGTATTATTTAATTTATGAATTATAGTTTTAAATTTTATATTTCAATCTATAGCTCATATTGATTTAATGTTTGTGTAAGTTTTGATACATGTATTGAAGTTACAGTGATTAAGCACCACTGATTGAATGAATAAAACTTTCTCTACTGAATTTACATTGCATTGTTAGAAATGAATAGCAGACTGTATTTTATATGTCTATTTATGTGCTCTCTAATCTCTTCTATGTCATTGTTTTGCCCAGAACATGACAACACATGTAGAGCAGAGCACTGTGCACTAGTTACTAATGACTGGACTCTCACTCTATGGAGGATAATGATCATCACCACACCAGCCACCAGGAATAGAAGTCCAAGTACTTCTGCCCACTCTCTCTTGGTATTGGAGTCACCAAAAATCCACAAGTCAAGTACTTGGTGGAAATTACTCATCACTCATAGGCGGGTGATGAACAATGGGAACACATGGACATAGGGAAGGGAGCACCACACACTGAGGTCTATTGGGGGAAATAGGGGAGGGACAGCGGGGGGGGGAGCAGGGGAGGGATGGC
>CM052654.1:87725892-87745774 GCA_028533165.1 Leontopithecus rosalia
TACATTTCTTTCTGATGGTTAGTTGTGGCTCTTTTTAGATGACTTATTCTTATTTTATTGGCCCAGCTAGAAGGCTAGCCTGCAGGAGAATATAGCAGTAACAACATTCTAGAAGGGCAAATCCTGATGCTCAGGTGCTCATTAAGCCACTATTTGCCTCATATTTGCTGATTTGTCATTGGCCAAGGCAAATCACATGGCCAAAACCTTAGTCAATGTGTAACCGTATGGATACAGGAAGGTATGACTCATTGGAGGAATCCATTAAATTAATAATCTACTATAATTTCTCAGTATACATAAGACTGGTATATACGTTGAAAAATTGTTTATTTTTTATATTTTTGTTCTTGGTTTCATATACTTAAAACTTTTAGACTTAGAGAAGAAAAGAAAACAAAGACACTTTAAAAAATTAAGGAGCATGCCTATATATATACTTTTCACCCACTTCCTGTAATATTGACATTTATTTAGCCACAATACGATTAACAAAACTAAGAATTAAACATGAGTGCATATTATTAACTAAAATACAGGCTTCATTCAGTGTTCACTAGCTTATCTACTACTATATTTTTCTCTTTCAGGATCCAATCCAGCATTCCATAGTATTGCTTCCCCATAGTTTTATCCTGTGACTCTTTCTGACTCTTTCCCTGTCTTTCATGACCTTGATGCTTTTAGAGAAAACTGGTCTGCTGTTTTATGAAATGTCCTCTAATTTAGATTTGTCTGATGCTTTTTCAGCATTAGATTAAGCATATGCCTTTTTGGCAGGACTACCACAGAAGTGATATTTTGCCTTTCTTACTGGAGTTCCTTTCCAATAGGAGTTACTTGATGTCAGTAAGTAGTGATGTGTTGACCTTAACCTTGATCACTTTTTTTAACTGCTGCCTTCTGGGTTTCTCCATGGAACAAAGTACCTCTCTCCTTAAGCATATCTGTGAAATCAATTGAATTTCCAAGTAGAAAGGGAAAACAAGTTAAAAATATGTTTATTTTAATTTTACTAAACACCTTTCAACTTAATTTCTTAGTGTGGTCTCCCAAAATGCAGGGAAATATAACCTACTTTTCCTAAATATCTATTTCTATTTTGGAATATTGTCTTACAATGTTTTTTACTTGACAATTTCTAATAGAAGTGGAAGGTCCTCATCTTAAATTTTAATATTTTTTCTTCTATCACTAAGATTTTATATAATTAGGTTTCTGCTCTGCATATTCTTAAACATCTATTAACATAAGATCATCCAATTAAAGAGTGTAAGGCATTTACTTATGGTGAATATGACTCTACAGATTAGTTATATGAAAGACCCTTGCAACAGTGTTAGATAGTCAGTTATCCAAACAACCTTTATATGTCTTTTGACATTTTGTATTTAGGCATGTTTGTCTTGCAAGTACAGGCACTGTGACTTTCTTTCATTTTGTTTTTCAGTTCTGAACTATCTGTTCAAGCATTTTCTTGTTTTGTTTTTGTAATAAACAAGTCTGGCAGATAGAAATAGTGTCTCCTTCTGGAGCAGTGTTCAGGCTTGGTTACTGACCTTTAATAACATATTTATATTCTAAGCTGAGGGTGTCTCTTAGTATTATACAGTGACTGTAATACTAGTCACTATATGTTCAGATGTCATTTGACTCTGTTTGCATGTCCCAATAGGAAGTTGGACACAGTGAAATGGCACAAGCAGATGTTAATTTACATGCTACTGCTATTGCTGTGAGCAGTAGTCTTTTATTTCATACCCAGGGATGTCATGGCTTTTAGAAAGGTAGAATCTCAAACTTTATTCGCAAGTCTTCAGCTGCTTTTCACAGTCTTTTCTCTCAGTCTCCTTGGAGACTCTCAAGCTGAAGAAGGACATTCACAGAAATTAATGCCATATGGAAGTGCCAAACCGTGGAGAAAATAGGTTAAAATAATTTTGTGGCATATTAAGAAGAAAAAGGAAATGAAGCATTTGGATTCCTGGAAAAACAAGGACTTCTTGAAATTATGTATTTTCAGCAAAAAAACAGTAAAAATTTAGCTTTTTTCCTATATATGTTGTATTATTCTATGAGATAATATAATACATTTTATTTTAATTAGTTGTTTTTAAATTTCCTTAATGCTAATGAAAAAACTAAATAATACAAATTTTGATACTGGAAAGAGTTATTGAAACACTTCATTCTCTCTCAACTCATTATCCCTGTAAACACTGCTAATGATGCAATGCTTTCCTGTGCATAAAAATTAATATAAGCATATTTGAATATCTGCAATTTTAGTTAACATTCTTATGTAATTGAGTCCATGCTTTATAAGCTTATTTTTTCTTTCCAACTACATGAGTATCTTGGAGACCTTTTATGAACTATATTTGGAGCTACTTAATTGTTAAAATTGCTGCTAATATTGTTCAATGTATTTAACTATTCCTCATCTTATACATACACATAGGTGCACACACAAACACCCATGAATGGATTTGATAATGACATGATGCTGTGTGAATTATTTTGTAAGAAATCTGCTCATTTTTTCCTTTCATTTGTTTTTCTGATCCATTATAAAATAATGTTGCTTTCCAAATTCTCTATTAATTAGCATTTGTTAATACATTTTTCTCAATTTTTCACTACTATGAGCAATGCTGAAATGATAATCTTTGATCAGATGTTTATTTGCAGATATTCAAGTACTCCTAGAGAAAAGAATCCCAGCAATATAATTTCTTATTCAAAACTTTGGTATTTTAAAATCACATTGTAGGTAATAATAATTTCATTTATTCTTTTAATAAAGTTATACTTTGAATTAATTTTTTCCTTAATATAATGGCCAAAATATTCCATATAATATGAAATAAAAGTAGATTTGGGGGCACCTTGATTGGTTCCTATTTTTACATGTAATATTGTGTTATTTTCTTTTTAAAGTAATGCTTACTCAAAGCTGATTTTCTCAGTATCACTTTTATCAGATAAAAAATTCAAGATTTTCTTAGGTTTTCTTAAATTTTTGTCTCTAATTAAAGTTGGCATTTACTAAATGATTATTGTGCATTTATGCAGATGATTATACAGGTTTTAGTTTTAGTTCCACTAGTGCAAAGTCATCCTTGAATTTCTCAGGTTAATTCAACTTGATTTTTTAATATATATTGTATTGTATTTTTGTTTGGAATTTTCTAGGTATATGCTTAGATTTATGTACAACTTTATCCTACTCTAATCACTGATTTTGGCATAACTACTACACCAAAGTCTTCAAATTAGTTGGGATGTATTTCCCCTTTTTCTAGTATCCGAAGGTTTTATATGCCTTTGGAATAGTATCTTCTTTGGAAAACTTAAAAGAATGTAATTGTAAAATTGTGAAAATAAAAAAAAGTAATATAAAAGCAAATTAAATTTGGTCATAAACACAAAAAGATAAGGAATAAATGAAATATATTATATAGTTGTTTTTAAAAAGATGATTATAAAGGACTTATGAATCGTATTAAAATTGTAGGCACGTGTACTGTATAAGAAGAGATACAAGCTATACCATCTCATAATCCTGTATTGGAGTCATGAACTTCAGTTCTTTTTGTGACATAGTACATTATTGGCCTCTAAGACTTGGCTTTCTTATTTATAAAATAATATTAGCTTTAAGGTCATTGTGGAGTTAAAATAAAATAACATTTGTAGAACAAATGGCACAGTTCTTGGCACACAGGATACACTCAATAAATGTTAATTTTTTTCTTTTATTATGTACATTTTTTCATTACCAAAGTCTGAATTAATGCTGTCTTTATGCTCAGAAGTTTCTATTTATTAGTTCAAAAAATATTTTTGAAAGGTTAATATCATTTGTCAAGACTATTCTAAATCATTCGATATTTCATTCAATGATTCTATTGAACATATAAAAAAAACAAAAACTGAAGATGTACTTGTTATGTCTTTTGCAGATCTGCATTTCCAAACAACAAAAAATAGCTGGGTTCAAGGTGACTTCTTCCACTACAGATCTGTTATATATATTCCAACCCCATAACGTTAGGTGTTTACAGTGACATGTTTGTGAACTTTCACATTCTATATAACGATCACAATGAAGTCCTCTAAAGGCATCCTTTGACGGAATCAATTTGGACATTTATGATGGCTCAAAACAAGGTCCCAAGCAATGAAACTACGTTAGTGTAGATCACCAATATAAATAGAACAGCTATTCATATCAGTTCTGTCCACAGCACGTGAGTAGGAGAAATTATGAAATAAGATCATCAGGAACAAAGAAAGGATATTTCAAAATATATTCAGTTGATCCTAAATGTAGCCAATCCTGCTTGAGTGAATGTCTGCAAAATTCAATTCTCTGCTTTCAGATTCAGGTACAGCAGGCCTTTGAAGAACAGTCATTTAATTCAACATTATTTCCTTATAATGTTTATTAAAAAAAAAAAAAACTATTTTCCAGTAGGGGTCACTGTCTGTGTGGAGTCTGCATGTTTTCCTCATGTCTGGATGGTTTTGTTTCTGGGTACCCATGTTTTCCCCACATTCCAAAGTTATGCACATTCAGTTTGTTGGAGTATGTAATGATACTCCAGTTGGAGTGACTGCGGGGGTGTCTGTGAGTGCACCTGGTGATACTACCTGCCTAGGGCTAGTTGCTTCCTGTCTGGTGTCCTAAGCTACAGGGAGAAGCTCAGGCCACCTGCAACCCTGAACTGAAATAAGCAGGTAAATAATTACCTTATTTGTTTTTATACTGATACTATTATTCATCTTTCTTAAATACATGTATAGCTCACATATATTTTAAGATTTAATATTAGAAGTTATTTGGTCATTATTTACAAGTTGGTGATATTTTTATGACCATAAATATGCCATAGGAACATAACTCTGGCTATATCAATTAGCCTATGGTAAAGCTGTCTTTCTGCATGCCTTTGAAGTTTCCACAAACCTATCAACAACATTAAGTGAGGATTTACTGTATAAAGAATGTAGGTTGTTAGAAACAAAGTTTTACCGTAAGAAAAAAAATGGCATCTACCGTTCAGCTCTGTCACTTAGTTTACCAATTCCTTAGCAATATTTAAATATGCTTTCAATTCTATTGTGTATTATATCTTTGTTCATGTGTATCTGTATGTATGTGATCATGCATATTTTTATTCTGCAGATTCTATTTGGTTCTGTCTTGTTTTAGCTGACCCCCAACTGAGTTGCTCCAAATGCTGTAGCAATAAAGTTCTCACAAGGGAGTTCTTTGAGATTCCAAAGAAAGAGGCAGTAAACTGCAGGGTGACCAATCCAAAGCATGTGTTAGAGGAACTCACAGAGTACTGCAGCATATCCTCAGGCAGACAGAGAGAAAGGGATGCTCTACCTCAGTACATCTGCAGTGATGGCGTTAGGTTATGGAGTTCATACGCAAGTTTAAGGAACTTGGTTCAGGGCACAGGCCAGTTTCTTTCAGTGTTTTGATCAGAATCTCAAATACCTTGATCAGTATCTGGAAATGTTCAGGGCCCCAGCTTGGGTTCAAACCTGCCAGGAAAAACTGGCAGCTGGCTGGGTCACAGAATGCTCAAGGCATTCTGTATTTCTTAGGACACAGAAAGAAAGTGGGCAGGACGAGGGGACTCTACAGTTTCTTTTTTTCAACTTACCATTATAATTTTCAATGGCTTCTTATTTCTTAGCCATCATTTCTGTCTTCTATTGTTTCTTCAAAGATACTAAAAGTAATTTTTACCCTTTCTATAGGTCAGTTATTTGTTATTTCTTAAATGGAAATCTGTTGCTGTTTCTGACTCTGAGAGAAAGTAGCTGGTTACTCCTCCATTTTGCAATTCTTTTTTAGTTCACATTTTATTGAATTCATCAATGGAAGAGCCAATGGGTCTGATTGGAAATATCTTCCTCTAGAAGTGTTCTGTCTGGTTTCTGCCAGAGGTTAAGGGAGCTATTTGTTTATAGCTGGGATCATAGCTTTATATAATTTTATCTGTATTATTAATTCAATATAAGTACTTTCGCATCTTCTAACTACCCCTGAGTAAACATAATTTTTAATGGTTAACATTCATAATGCAAGAACAAAAGTTAAAATGAGCATTCTGTTCTTATTAGACATTTTCATTGTTTTTACTATTATAAACAACAACATAATGCTTTTATTCATTATATTTCATTTGAATTATTTTCTCATGTTGGATATAAAAGTTACAAGGGCTGAGGTAATGAAGCATACTGAGGTCTGTAATTGTAAAATTGCTATTCAGAGATTATACAAATTTACACTCTTGTAAGCAGTGTATCAAAGTGACCATCTCAGCCTACTTTTGCTCTGATGGCTAATTTGTAGGTAAAAGAGGTTATTTATTAGACTTTAAAGTGCTATGTATATAGGAATTTATGTATATATGTATATATATATATGCATACATACACACACATACGTATATGTAGTACTTTAAATTTGACTTTTGTTGCTTTTTAATTTCTAATGAGGTTGAGCATTTTCCCTGTATGGTATCCACTATTTTTTTTTCTGGTATTGAAAAATTCTTGTTATATTGTTATCTTAGATTGGCTTTACTTTTTCTTTGTTTACTATTAACCTTATCTTTTCTGAGATATTGATGAAAAGTTCAAGAGAAAATCAGTTTAAGAATTTAGAAAATCTTGGGACTTCCTTATTCCATCTGTACATATGGTGCTATGTATAATTTTAGGGTTTTTTGGGCTTCTGGTTTGTATTATATTCAGTTTTATATAAGTCAGAGACTATATGCCCAAATCAACATGCCCAGCGATTGAATGGTGGGCTCAGTTTTCTCCAATGAAAATATATTGCTTTGAAAACAAAGTAACCAACTCAATTTTATGATAGCTAACTTCAAATGTCTTAAATTGTATACTTTCTCTGTCAATCAATATTGATGTTTTAAAATTAATATCATGCCCTTAAAAATGACCCTTGTATCAACTGTGTTTGCATATTTTTGTTTGTTTAGAGACAGAGTCTTGCTCTGTCACCCAGGCTAAAGTGCAGTGGCACAATCTTGGTTCACTGCAACTTCTGCCTCCCGGGTTCAAGCAATTCTCTTGCCTCAGCCTCCTGAGTAGCTGAGATTACAGGCACATGCCACCATGCCCAACTAAGTTTTGTATTTTTAGTTGAGGTGGGGTTTCATCACGTTGCCAGGCTGGTCTTGAACTCCTGACCTCAGGTGACCCATCTGCCTCAGCCTCCCAAAATCCTGGGCCACTGCACCCACCACCATTTGCATGTTTTAAAATTTAAACTCTATTCTCCAAAACTCAGGAGTCAGATGGAATAACAAGGTAACTGTTTTCCACCTTTATAGTGAAAATAGCTGCCTAATGTTTAATAAACCAGTTTAGTAGTTCATGACATACAATGATATATTACCCAGAAACACTCAAATATCCTATTGGCTTGTTAACTAAATGTGCAAGTCTGTGTTTGGGTTTTTATACATTTATATAAATGTAGTATATATATATATAGAGAGAGAGAGAGAGAGAAATATATGCCTATATATATTTATGTAATAGCATTAATATTTGCATGTATTGCATGTAAACATACTTGTATATGTGTGTGTTTCACATTAACTGGAAATTAACTTATTTTCTGCTGCCTCAAAATTTCACACTTCTAAATGCTTGACTTTTAGGAGCTAAATTACTGTTAGTGCAAAAGGAATTGTTCATTACTTTTAATGGCAAAAACTTTAGTTCCTGTTGCACCAACCTAATACCTTATTATGGCCGATTAACAAAATCCAAAATGAGTTTTGCAGCATGAAGTTTGTCATATCACATTTTAGGTAATTCTAGATTTATGGAAGCAGGTCAGAAAAGAGTTATTGAGAAATTACATAAAAAGAGTTAGCAGAGAGCTGAGGTATTTCCTCTCTCTTCAACAAAGCCAAGTGCAAGGGACTTCAGAGAATAATCTAAAAAGTTTAAGAGTCCGCAGGATTGTGGGGTGAGGGGGAGGTCATAGGGGATATATCTGAATCTCACCTGTAAAAGTATAAGGAGAAAGGTGTGGCTAGTGCAGCTGCTGGTGGCAGAGTAGAGAGATATTATGAAAGTACAATCTATTTCCCCTAACAGGAGAGGTCCAGTGCCTGTCTCCGATGGGCTAGATGTGGCTCTCAATTAAAGAACCACTTTTAGTCACTTTGGGAGAGAGTTCGCCCAAAAAGGCCATCTACTAGGAGAAAACAGAGAATGTCTAGATATGGTAGACTGCAGAGATCTAGGGATTGAGAGAAATCACAATTGGTCTACTAGAAGAGGTGTCAAGCCTATGGGCTGAGGTTCCCATTGGTAAAAGGAGAGAAACAGACCTTGATATGGTTTGGATTTCTGTCTCCACCAAATCTCAATCCCCAATGTTGGAGGTGGGGCCTGGTGGGAGGTGAACTGATCATGGGGGCAAATTTTGCTTTTGGTGCTGTCCTCACGAGAGTGAGTTCTCGTGTGATCTGGTTGTTTAAGTGTGTGGCACTCCTCCTCTCTCTCTTACTCCTTCTCCCACAATGTAAGACATTGCTTCCTCTTTGCCTTAGGCCATGATTGGAGGCTTCCTGAGGTCCCCCAGAAGCAGAAGCCACTATGCTTCCCATACAGCCTGCAGAACTGTGAGCCAATTAAACCTCTCTTCTTTACAAAATGCTTAGTCTCAGGTGTTTCTTAATAGCAATTGGAGAATGGCCCAGTACAATCCTGGTACGGTATCTACCACGTAAGTGGGCATTGATGCCACATGGAAAATGTAGCAATCAAGTAAGATGACACTTCTCATAGCTATTCTGCCTTTCTGCAGACAGGTTCTAGCATATTTCTGAACTTATCAGTCTGAACTCATTGCTTGTCAAGCAACAAGCCTGTAGAAATTATTAAAATCATAGAAGTGCAAAAACATAGTTAGATATAATGAATGAGATCTAGTATTTGATAGCACAAAAGGGTGATTACAGTCAACAATAATTTTTTGTTCACTTTAAAATACATAAAATAGTATAACTGAATTATTTGTAACACAAATAAGCAATAAATGCTTCAAGTGATGGGTACTCTATTTACCCTGATATGGTTATTAGCCATTGTATGCCTATATCAAAATATCTCATGTACTCCATAAATACATGCACTTACTATGTACCCACAAAAATTAAAAATAGAAAATTCAAAGTAAATACATATTTTAAAAATTATGGAAGTTAAGGGGGAAATAAGCAAAGCAAAGAACACAACCTGAAATAGAGATGAAGTTTTGGAAAGCAGAATTTATCGTTCCTGTTTAATTATATTTCTCACCAATGTTGTAACCACTTTGAGTGATGTATACTTTGTTGTCTCCCTTTACTTGCCCTCTCTTGTTCCTTCACATTTGGACAGAATTCAGTTAATCATTTGCTGTGTTCACGGTACACCATGACCTTTATTTCCCAGAAGGTTCCTCTTGGACAGTTTTTGAGCATTGGGATATTTTGTAATTTTTTGTTGTTCTTAGTGCTTTCTGACTTGATTCTCATGAGGTCAGAAAACGTTCTGTATGAACTAAAAACTTTTGAAATGTACCAACCTTGCTTTATGCCCCAGAAGTATGACTAATCTGCATACATTCTCCATGTGAGTGTGAAATAAAGATGCATAGCCTGAAGACTTTAGAAGTAGTATTCTATATAAACCTCGAGTTTATTTCAAATATTCTCCCCTTGATCATTTTTGTCTGACTTCCCTATCAATTACTGAGAGTTGTGTGTTAATATTTTTCACTGTAATTATTAATTTTTTCTTCTGGTAATTATTTTTCATATTGTGGTCATAAAATTAGAGCCATGTAAATTCAGAAGGCTATATTACAATTATTAATGCAGATATACTATGTTTTTCACGGTAGTTGTATGTGATATCATTATAATTTCATTAACTTTTGAATGATTTGAATACATTTCTTTTTTAACTGGGGTTTAAGATATCCATTCAGTTTGATAACTTTTGTCTTTCAATCAGATCATTTATAACATTTACATATAATGAAAGTATCAATATTTTATTTCATCCTGTAATGTACTGTTGCCATCCTTACCAGTTCCTGTTTCCATTCATCTTGCCTTATTTTGGAGTAATTATTTGTCATTTCATTTTTAAGCCTTTATTTATATGTTAATGGCAAATCCTATTCTTATTATCTCGTGGATACATATAAAATTATAAAGTATAATTATCAAATCAAAGCACACTTGAAAATGTTGTTCAAGTGTTTTTTTTTTTACATCAAACCGAACTTTCCTTCAAGAGGGAAGGCTATGTAAAATAAGTTTTAAACATCCAATGCTAACTAATTTTGTGTTAATGAGCTTTACCTTACTAATCTTATTAATGTCAAAATTCATTTATCCTAGACAGGAATGGGGGAAACATTGACAAAGTGACTTCTATAAAGCATTGAATAAATTAAATTGCAGAGCTAAAAATATAACAAAAGTGCATATAAATCTGCAGGAACAATGTACACATGTCATGTGCTGTGACAAAGCAAAAATAACACAATCTAAAAATTCTGAAGAGAGAACAAAGTAGAATTGTATTGTTAATATACAAGTAAGAAATGAAAAGTAATAAGATTTTACATAGAGACATCATGTAGTAGACTCCTGGGTAAAAGGGACTGAAACTAAGGGAATTACATAAAGATATTAGCATAATTATGCTCACTAGAACAACAGCAAGAAGAGCAACAAAAACTTAACAAGTTCCCAAAGAGCAAAATTTCAAATATAAAGAAGGCATACAACATAGTGGAAAAAAACAAATAATAAATATAACATAAGACAAAAATGAGATAAATGGATAGGATAAACACCAAACAAATTTATCTTATCAAAACATATAACTCTACTTCTCTCAGCTTTTTAAAGGAAAAAAGTTTTTAGATGGCACACAAAGCAAAGCCCGACCCTCTGCTGTAAAAAGGGGACATACTTAAAAGCATTCAGGCTAAAATCACAGGATGACAAATAAATCTTGGGTACTCACAAGCTAAGTGAAGGCATGGGTGTCAAACATAATATCTGGCAAGGCTGAATTTAAGCAAAACATTATTAAACAAGAGGAAGAAGTACAGTTTATAATTTGAAAAGCTAAAATGTACAATGAAGATAGAATTATCAAAGTGGGGGGGTTTTAAAATATTATACTTCATTTTTTAAAAAAAGCTAAAAGAATCCTAAAAGATGGAATTTAAAGGTATATATTAAAAATAGGTATCCAGTTTTGAACACCAATGTTAGGGAATAAACCTCCTTTTAAAAAAGAGGAATATTAATGAAAAGCAGTTGAGATATTTATAAAAATAGACTATATATTCATGCAAAAAATATTCAAAATATTTCCAAGGTATACATAATCTAACCAGTGAAATAAGACTATACAAATTAGTAATAAAATTAAAAATAGAAAATATAAATTTAAAAAAATGACAAAAATTTGACTAGAGTGATAAAAGACCTATCCTAAATTCCCAGAAGTCCACAATATGTCAGGCTTCTAAAGATCTGTTATCCATGCTCCGCAAGTCTGTGAATCTTCAAATCAATATGACCAGTTTTGACAGGAGCTTTCAAAAAAACTGTAACTTCAACATGTATCTCTCTTTTCTGGGTCCCCATTTTTACCTTTATTATAGTCTAATGATTCCTTAAAGATCTGATTTTCAATTTGTAAGAAGATTTATCTTTTTGTTTTATTAGTCTTAGCTACTTTACCAAAGTGACACAAAAGCCTATCCTTCCATTATTTACTTTTTCTTTTGTCAATAGAGACATTTATCCTCTAATATCTAGTTTCCATGTGTGTTGATATTTTCTCAATTTTTATATGTATTACCCATTTAACTTTATCTTAGTGATTATTTCCCACTTAACTATTTGTATTAATATTCATCTGAAACTCAATCCTTTAGACTTTTAAAACCCATTCATTTTTTTTATTGATACATAAAACAGTTGACCTTTGAACAAAGCAAGAGTTAGGAGCACCAATATCCCATGGAGTTGAAAATCTGAGTATAACATTTGACTTGGAAATAATTTAACTGCTAATAGGCTACTGTTGACCAGATGGCCTACCAATGGCATAAACAGTAATTAACATATATTTTCTATGTTATATATATATTATATACTTTATTCTTACAACAAAGTAACCAAGGGAAAAGACAGTATTATTAAGAATATGATTATGACAATCTACTTCCACTTAATGAATAGTAATATATTATTCTCTACATAGGTATTCATTAAGTGGAATTAGATTATCATAAAGGTCTTCATCCTCAATATCTTCACAATGAGTAGGCTGAGGAAGAGGAGAAAAAGAAAGGATTGACCCTGATGTCTCAGATGGCAGAGTCAGAAGAAAACTCATTTATAAGTGAATGCATGCAGTTCAAACCCTTGTTGTTCATGATTCAGCTGTAGTTGTATATATTTTGGGGGAACATGTGGTATTTTGGTACATGTATATAATGTGTAATATTCAAGTCAGGGTAACTGGGATATCCATGACCTCAAATATTTGTCTTTTCTTTATATTAAGAACATTCAAGTTCTCTTCTATTATAGCTGTTTTGAAATGTAAAATTAATTATTGTTAACTATTTCTTTGGTCTAAGTGTAATTTAGTAGTCATTAATCAACTTCTCTTTATTTCCTCTCCCTGCTACCCTTCCCAGCCTCTGATAGCCATCATCTACTGTCTGCCTCTAGGAGATCCACTTTTTCAGCTCCCACATGTGAGTGAGAATATCTAACATTTGCTTTTGTGTTCCTGGCTTATTTTACACAACATAATGACCTCCAGTTTTATCCATGTTGTTGTGAATATCAGGATTTCATTCTATTTTGTGGCTGAATAATATCTCATTGTGTATATGTACCATACTTTCTTTATCCATTCAGATACTGATAGTTGCTTGGGCTGAATCCACAACTTAACTGTTGTGAATAGTGCAGCAATAGATATGAAAATGTCAATGGATATATTTACTTCCTTTCTTCTGGATATATATGCAGCAGTGAGATTCCTAAATAATATGGTAGTTCTATTTTCAGTTATTTGAGGAACCTCCATACCGTTTTATAGTGGCTGTATTAATTTACATTTCTACCAATAGTATACCAAGATTCTCCTCCCTCCACAGCCTCACAAATATCAGTTATTTTTTTTCATAAAAAGCTAGTATAACTTGGATGAGATAATATTTTATTGTGATTTTCATTCACATTTCCCTGATGATTAGTGATGTCATGGAATTTTTATATACCCATTAGCCATTTGAATGTGTTCCTTTCATAAGTGTCTATTTAGATCTTTTGCCCATTTTAATTCCTTTTTATGCTATTGAGTTGTTTGAATTTTCTGTATATCCTGGTTATTAATCTCTTTACAGATGGATAGTTTGTGAATGAATTATCTCATTCTGTAGGTTATTCAGAGTTTACTCTCATTCTCTTCGCTTTGTTGATTGTTTTCTTTGTGGTGCAGAGGGTTTTTAGCTTGATGTAATCCCATTTGTCTACTAGTTTTTCTGTTGTTTCCTGTGCTCTGGGAGTATTGGCCAAAACAATCTCTGTCCAGATCAATGTACTGAAGCATTTCTCTGTGTCCTCTTCTAATAGTTTCATAGTTTCACATCTTAGATGTAAGTCATTAATCATTGGGATTTAATGTTCGTATATGGTGAGAGATAGGGGTCTAGTTTTATTCTTTCACCTATGATTATTCAGTTTTCCCAGCACCACTTACTGAAGAGACTGCCATTTACCCAATGTATGTTCTTGAGCTCTTTGTAAAAAGAATTGGATGTAAATACATAGATGTATTTCTAGGTTATCTGTTCTGTGCTATCGGTCTAAGTTTCTGTTTTATGCCACTCTCTTACTCTTTTGGTTACTGTGGCTTTAGGGTATACTTTGAAGTAGGTAGTGCCATGCCTCAAGATTCACTCTTTTTGCTCAGGATTTCTTTGGCTGTTTGTTTGTGTGTGTGTGAATTTTAGTATTGGTTTTTCTGTTTACCTAAAAAATGTCACTGACACTTTGATAGATATTGCGCTCAATTTATAAGTTGTTTTGGGTGGTGTTTATATTTTAGCAATATTAATTCGTCTAGTGCATAAGAATGGGATATCTTTTCTTCTTTTGTGTTGTCTTCAATGTCCTTCATCAGTGTTTGATAGTTCTGTTTTAGAGGTCTTTCACTTCATTGGTTATATTTATTCCTAGGTATATTATTTTTATAGCTATTGTAAATGAGATTGTGCCCTTGATTTCTGTCTTGGTCCATTTGTGTTTCTGTAAGGTAATACCAGAGGCTGGGTAATTTAAGAAAATAAGTTTATTTGGCTCACAGTTCTGCAGGCTGTATAAGAAGCATACCACCAACAGCTTTGTTGCTGAAGGCTTTAGGCTGCTTCCACTGATTCTGGAAGGCAAAGAGATCTGTTGTGTGCTGAGATCATATGGCAAGAAAGAAAGTGAATGGGAAAGAGAGGACGTACCAGGCTCTTTTTAAAAACCAGCTCTCAAGGGAACTAGCCGTACAAAATTTCACTTATTCCTACAGGACAGTGCCAAGCCATGTATAAGGTTTCTGCTCCATGAAACAAGCACCTCCCATTAGGCCCCATCGTTAACAATGAGGGTCAAATTTTGACATGAGGTTTGGGGAGAAAACACTCAAACTACAGTATTCCAACCATAGTTCCCTAAAAGTAATGTTTATTAAACGTAAAAAATACAATTATTTGATCCAAGTAGTCCCCAAAAGCCTTAACTTGTTCCAGCATCAAATCAGAAGCCCAAAGCTTCATCTGAGGTCAAGGCAATTCTTTCTTGTTATGAGCTTGCAAAATGAAAAACAAGTTATTTGCTTTCAAGGTACAATAGTTGTACAGTCATTGGGTAAACATTCCCAGTCCAAAATGGTGAAATCATCCAAAGAAAGGGATAACAGACCCCATGCAAATCTGAAACCCAAATGGGCAGACATTCAACCTTAAAGCTCCAAAATGGCTCCATGTCACATATCCTGGGCACACTGGTGTAAGAAGTGGGTTTCCAAGGAAGTCCTGCCTTTACGGCTTTGCTGGCCATGGCACACATAATGGCTCTCATGAATTGAAGTGAAATGCCTGTGACCGTTTTAGGCTGAAATTTCATGTTTGCAGGTGGCTCTGTAATTCTGGGGTCTGGAGGGTGGTTGTCCTGCTCTTCAGCTCTATTGTGTAGTGCTTAGATGAGGACTACCTATGGGGGCTCCAACCCCACATTTCTGCTTAGTATTGCCCCAGTAGAATCTATCTGTGGAGGTTTTGCCCTGTAATAAGCTTATGGTTGGTCAATCAGACATTCCAATATATCTTCTGAAATCTTGGCGGAAGCTGGCAATTCTCCACCCTGAAACAATCACCTCTTGCATTCTGGGTGTATGCAGTCTTATCACCAAATGGAAGCTTCAAAGGCTTATGGCTTATGGTCTCTGGAATAGCAGCCCAAACAGTACCTGGAACCTTGTGATCTGTGGCTGGAGCCAGAATAGCGAGGATGCATGGGGCACTGTCTTGAAATGGCAGCAGCAATTTTTATCACAATCACATAAACAGTCTTCAAGAATTTCCAAACATTTCTTGCTCTTCTGAGTCTTTAAACCTTTTCTGATGTCTACTCATTAACCCAGTTCAAAGCTACTTCCACATTTTCAGATATCTTTATAGCAATGAGGCTGAGAAGCTTATACAAAAAAAAAAAAAGGTTTATTTGGCTCAGACTTCTACAGGGTGAATAAAATGTATTGTGCCAACATAGTTTCTGGTGAGGGACTCCAGCTTCATTTATTCATAGTGGAAGGTGAAGGGGAACTGGCATATGCAGAGATCACATGGTAAGCAAGGAAGTGAGAGAAAGGGTGCAAATGTTAAGTCGTTTTTAACAACAAGCTTTCATGGAAAATAATAGAGCAAGACTTATTCATTACCATGAATATAGCACCAAGACACATGAGGGATGGATCTCCATGACCCAAAATCTTTACACAACATAGGGGATCAAATTTCAACATGAAGTTGAAAAATATCCAAACTATAGGAATTTGTTTTTGAGATTATTCACTGTTAGCATATGAAAGTGCTACTGATTTTGTATGTTGGTTTTGTATATTTATATATAATGACTTTGCTGAATTCATTCATTAATTCTTTTTTGCTAGGGTGTTTAGGTTTTTCTAAATATTAGATCATATTATCTGCAACCAAGTATATTTTGACTTATTTATTTCCAATTTGTATGCCTTTTATTCCTTTCTCTTGCATAACTGTTTCAGCTAAGACCTCCCGTGCTTTATTTAATTAAAGTTACAAAAGGTGAATATCATTGTCTTGTTCTAGATCTCAGAGGAAAGATTTTCCACTTCTCCCCATTCAGTATGATATATTTACGTGTTTATCATATATGGCCTTTATTATTTTGTGGTATGTTCCTTCTATGCACAGCTCATTAAGCATTTTTATCATAAAAATATGTTAAATTTATCAAATGCTTTGTTGACATCTATTGAAATCATTCATCATATGGATTTTGCTCTTGATTCTGTTTATGTGCTGTGTCATGTGTACTAATTTGCATATGGTGAACAACTTTGCATCCCTGAGAGGAATCCCACATTTTTAATGTGTTGTGTTCAGTTTGCTAATATGTTGATAGGAAAGTTTGTACATGTAAACATCAGGGATATTGGTATATAGTTTGCTACTTTTGTTGTGTCCTTGATTTCTTTTGATATTAGGGCAATGCTGGCCTCCTAGAAATAATCTGAGAATATCTATACCTTTTTAATTTTTTTAGTTTAAACAGAATTTGTAATACTTCTTCATGAAATGTTTGGTAGAATTTGACAGTAAAGCCACCAAATTTTATTGGACCTTTCCTCATGTGAGACTTTTTATTACTACTTTGATTTTGGTACTCATTATTGGTCTACTGAGGATTTCTGTTTCTTCATGCTGCAATCTTGGTAGATGACATATGTCTAGAAATTTTTGATTTGTTTAGGTTTTCCAAAGTGTTGGTGTATAGCTGTTCACTATAGGCTCTAATGAGTATTTATATGTCTTTCATATCAGTTGTTATGTCTCTTCTTTTTATTTCTGGTTTTATTTACTTGGATCTTCTCTCTTTTGCTCCTAGTGTAGCTAGTAGTTTGTAAATTTTGTTTATATTTTCAAAAAAACCACAACTTTTTATTTTGTCAATATTTTGTACTTTTTAATTTTCAAGTTTAATTATTTCTGCTCTGACTTTTGTTATTTACTTTATTCCACTAATTTGGGGTTGGTTTGTATTTGCTGTTCTAGATCTGTGAGGTGCATCATTAGGTTTTTTATTTTCAGGTTTTCAACTTTTTGATGTATTTACTGCTATAAACTTCTCTCTTATTACTGCTTTTTCGGTATCTCGTAGATTTTTGTATGTTGGGTTTCCATTTTCATTTGTTTAAAATTTTTTTTTTAATTTTCTTTTTAACTTCTTAATTGACCCAATAGTTGTTCAGGAGCATATTGTCTTTCTTTCAATTTCCATGTATTTGTATAGTTTCCAAAGTTCCTCTTATTATTGATTTCTAGTGCTATTACATTTTGATCTAAGAAGATATTTGATTTAATTTTGATATTTTTAAATTTGTTGAAACTTGTTTTGTGACTTAAGATATGGTCTATTCTGAAGAATGTTTTCTATGCTAATGAGAAAAATATGCATTCTGAAGCTATTGGTTGAAATGTTTCATAAAAGACAGGCTCATGTGGTTTAGTGTATGGTTTAACTCCAATGCTTCTTCACTGAATTTCTGTGAAGATAATCTATTACTGACTGTGCTGTTTTGAATTCCTCTACTATTACTGTATTGCAGCCCCTTTTTTCCCTTTAGGTCTAGTAATGCTTGTTTTAATTATTTGGGTGCTCTGCTGTTGAGTTCATGTAAATTTATGCTTGTTATATAATCTTGCTGAATTAAGTTAATACTGATTTCAGTATTAACTTAAAAGTCTAAGCCCAATATCCCATCTGAGACAAGATAATTCCCTTTTACATATGATCTTGTAAAATAAAAAACAAGTTAGTTACTTTGAAGATACAATGGGAGTTCAGGAATTGGATAAATATTCCCATTACAAACGGAAGAAATTGAACAAAACAAATGGGCTACAGGCCAGGACCCATGCAACTCCAAAACCCAGCAGAGCACTCATTAAATCTTAAAACTCCAAAATAAACTTCTTTGACTCTATGTCTCACATCCAGGGCACACTGAATGCAAGGAGTGGGCTTCCAGCTTCCATATTCTTGAGCAGCTCTGCCTCTGTGTCTCTGCAGGGCTCAGTTACCCTGGCTGCTCTCAAGGGCTGGCATTGAATGCCTGCAACTTTTCTAGGTACACAATGTATGCTGTCAGTGGATCTGGCATTTTGGCGTCTGGAGGATGATCACTCTCTCTTAACAACTACACTAGGCAGTGCTCCAGTGGGGACTCTGTGTGGGGGCTCCAATGCCACATTTTTCCTCTGTACTGCCCTAAGAGAGATTCTCCATGAGAGCTTTGCCCCTAAAGCCAACTTCTGCCTGGACATCCAGGCATTTCCACACATGCTCTGAAATCTAGACAGAGACCCCAATCTCTTGCCTTCTGCACAACTACAGGCCCAACACCATGTGGAAGCCACCAAGGTTTGGGGCTTGCACCCTCTGAAGCAACAGCCCAAACTATACCATGGCCACTCTTAGCTGCAACTGTAGCTGGAGCAGTGGTGATGCAGGGCACCATGTCCTGAAACTGCACAGAGCAGCTGAGCCCTAGACCTGACCCACAAAACTATTTTTCTCTCCTAGGCTTTCAGGCTTGTGATGGGAGTGGCTGCCATGAAGATCTCTAAAATGCCATGATGATATTTTCCCCATTGTTTTGGCTGTTAACATTCAGCTGTTCATTATTTATGCAAACATCTGCATCAGGCTAGAATTTCTCCCCAGAAAATGGATTTTTCTATGCTACTGTATGGTCTGGCTGCATATATTTCAACCTTTTGTGCTCTGCTTCCCTTTTAAATACATGTTCCAATTTCAGACCATCTCTTTTTTCACACATGTGAACACACACTTTTAGAAACAGCCAGATCTTGTCCTGAACGCTTTGCTGCTTAGAAGTTTCTTCCACCAGATTCCCTAAATTATCTCTCTCAAGTTTAAAGTTCCACAGATTTTTAGGACAGTGGCAAAATATCACCAGTCTCATTGCTAAAGCATAGCAAGAGTCACCTTTGCTCCTGTTCCCAACAAGTTCCTCATCTCCATCTGAGACCACCCCAGCTGGACTTTTTGGTCAAAACCATTCAACAAGTTTCTAGGAAGCTCCAAACTGTTTCAACATCTGGCCATTACCCAGTTTCAAAGTCACTTCCACGTTTTCAGGCATCTTTATAGCAATGCCCCAATTCTGGTACCAATTCTCTATATTAGTCCATTTTCAAACTGCTATCAGAATATATCTAAGACTGAGTAATTTTTGAAGAAAAGTGGTTTAATTCATTCACAGTTCCACAGGCTTAACAGGAAGCATAATTGGGAGGCCTCAGGAAGTTAAAATCATGGAGGAAGGCAAGGAGGAAGCAACCACATATTACCATGACAGAGCAGAAGGGGGTGAGAGAGAGAGAGGGAGAGAGAGAGAGAGAGAGAGAGAGAGAGAGAGAGAGAGAGAGAGAGAGAGAGAG
>CM052654.1:87745874-87778374 GCA_028533165.1 Leontopithecus rosalia
GACACAAATAAAAACCATATAATTAAGTAAAATAGATTACAAGTGAAAGACAATGAAAGGAGACAATGAGAGTCACCAAAACAATGGTGACCCACCATAAATGGGAGTATGGCTACTCCCACTCTTTTGTAGGTTTTTTTTTTTTTTTTTTTTGGCCTGGAGGATTTCATCCATCTCTTCAGTTTTAGCCTATGTGTGTTGCTATAGGTGAAGTGAGTGTCTTGTAGGAATATATAGTTGGGTCCTCTTAAAATATCCATTCAGCCAATTTATGTCTCTTAGTTGGAGAATTTAGTCCATTAACACTTAATGTTATTAGTATAGATAAGAACATACTATTATTATTCTGTTAGTTGTTTTTTGGTTGTTTTACAAATCCTCTCTTCCTTTCTTATGTTCTCTTTTTGTTAAGGGATTTTCTCTGGTAGTATGTTTTAATTTGTTACTTTTTATTTTCATGTACCTATTATATGTTGTTGCTTTGATTACCATGAGACTTAAAAAAATTATAGCTTTAACAAGTCATTTTAAACAGATGAGACCTTATCTATGATCACAAAGAAAAGAAACAAAGGAAAAACTAAAAAAAAAAATCTATACTAAAACCTCATCCCCCTATTTCAACTTTTGTAGTCTCAATTTAAATCTTTAAATTTTGTCTGTTTCCTAACAAGTTGCTATGGCTGTGGGTTTTTTTTATAGAGATTTGCCTTTTTCTCTTAATGTTAGACGTATGAGTAGCTGAAACACAATTACATCAGTAGAATGTTCTGAGTTTGTCTACTCACTTTTATTAAGAGCTTTACAACTTCAAATGTTTACTTTTTGCACACTAGTGTACTTTTCTTTCAACTGAAAAACTGTATTTAGTATTTCTTATGAGATGTGTATGTCAACTCATCCATTTTTTTATTAATTTAACATTTACACTTCTCCAAATCAGTATCTCCCATGTGTTCATTTTTATAACTGCCTGCTATCATTTCATGTTTCCAATATTCTCTTATTTATCTTAGTATATTCATTGTCCTCTATTTGAAATCTTGCTTTGGCAAGTCATTTAATTCAGCCTACTCTACATAAACAGATCCACTTGGCCATGGTTTCTCTGGAACCCTTGACTAATTGCTTCATCATTTCAGCTGCCTTTAAAGTGAGACATTCATTATAGCCACATTGCTTAGTGCCCAAGATGGACTATCAGCATGTTAAGTTTCTGGCTTTTCTTGATTTCTGGATTCAAGTAAAGTGACATGTCTAAAGGCATGTGGTACAGATTTTTAAGGAGCTGGTGAAAAGGCCAGGTGACAAAACCTTGAAGCACATGAGAAGTTGACTTTGTTTTTATTTTTTAGGACATTTTGTTGAGGATTTAATAACATTTCTAGAGTCCAATATATATTTGATTATAATATTAATATATTATGGTGTCACTGTACATATTTTGTCTAAAAAGCAAATATTATTTTTCCTTGTTTTTATTTTACTGTTTTTACATTGAAGTGAATTGGCTCAGAGACAAAGTTCATTAAATTATAATAATCACAAAACGTAAGAATAGTTACAATTAAATTTCTGAATTGGTATCATTCCAGTGACTTCTATTTCACCTGGTCATCAACCACTATGTCTCATTTTTCAAAAGAGCTTTAGAACACATAAGTTGTAGTTGTTTATTCCCCACAGCTATCAGAACTTGCTTTTAAGGATAATCTAAAACTTAACCTTGATCAGTGCTATGAAACTTTCTTTTAGAGCAGTGCTTCTCAAAGTTCAGTGCACATTAGAATAACCTGGATGTTGGTTAAACTGTAGATTTACAGGGCCCACTCCAGTAGTTTCTTATTCAGTAGACCCATGGAGAGATTAGAGAATTTGCATGTCTAACTAGTTGCAGGTGATGCTGCTCCAGCGGGTCTGGGTCGCTTTGAGAAGTACTGAAGACATTGTGACTCTTAAGGTCCAAAATGCAGTCAGTAAAGAACTGCTGAAGATAAAATAAAGATGACACCAGTTAAATGATGGTGAGAGTCTGAAGCTAGAGAGATGGATCAGGGACCATTTTGACAAGCCGACTCAGTCAGATATGATGTGTCATAAATTTGTTTAATATAGGTACTGCTTTGGCATCCATTTCTAGGCCTGGCATAAGCAGTTTCAAAACCCAGCAATACCCTAGCTAAAACTTCCCCTCACCTTGTACTTGTTTTTGATACGACCCACTTGTTTCTCATCTTACTGATGCCAGAATCTGACATCCCCCACAGCTGCTGGTGATGATAAACCTAACGATCAACACCAGAGTTACATAAATGAGTTCCACCCTTCCGGCATGTTTTTCTCAAACTAGCCAATCCTCAACTCCGGTGAGAAAGCCTGAGAACCTTAAGAAAGGCATAGTCCCAGAGATCCTCCTCACTCTATCTGTCTCTGTCCCTATTTCTCTCTGTCTCTCTTCCACCCACCTGCTGGTTGAGCTCCCTGTCACCTCTAGACTTCCCACTGGCCTCCTATTGACACCCCCAACTTCTCTGGAATCTGTAAGTAATGCATTTCTTAAATTTTTGTTTGTTTGTTTGTTTGCTTGCTTTCACTAAGTTCCAGGATACAAGTGGTGCAGAACACACAGATTTGTTACATAGTGTGCCATTGTGGTTTGCTGAATCTGTCAACCCATCATTTAGGTTGTAAGCCCTGCATGCATTAGATATGTGTCCTAATGCTCTCCTTCCCCTTTCCCTCCCACCCCTCAACAGGCTCCAGCGTGCGTTTTCCCCCTCCAAGTCCATGTGGTCTCACTGTTCAAATTCCACTTGTGAGTGAGAACATGCAGTGTTTGGTTTTCTGTTCCTGTGTTAGTTTGCTAAGGATAATGGTTTCCTGCTTCATCCATGTCCCTGCAAAGGACATAATCTCATTCTTTTTTATGGATGCATAGTTTTTCATGGTGTATATGTACCACATTTTCTTTATCCCTTTATCCAGTCTATCGCTGATGGGCATTTGGGTTGGTTCCAAGTCTTTACTGTTGTAAGTAGTGCTGCAGTAAGCATATATGTGCATGTATCTTTATAGTAGAATGACTTATATTCCTTTGGGTGTATGCCCAGCAACAAGATTGCCAGGTCAAGTGGTATTTCTTGTTCTAGATCCTTGAGGAATTGCCACACTGTCTTCCACAATGGTTGAACTAATTTACATTCCCACTAACAGTGTAAAAGCGTTCCCATTTCTCCACAGCCTCACCAGCATCTATTGTTTCTTGACTTTTTAATAATTCCTATTATGACTGACATGAGTTGGTATCTCATTGTGGTTTTGATTTGCATTTCTCTAATGATCAGTGAGGATTAGCTTTTTTTTTTCATATGTTTGTTGGCTACATAAATGTCTTCTTTTCAGAAGTGTCTGTTCATATCCTTTGCCCACTTTTTGATGGTGTTGTTTGCTTTCTTGTAAATTTAAGTTCCCTGTAGATTCTGGATATTGGACCTTTGTCAGATGGATAAATTGCAAAAGTTTTCTACCATTCTGTAGGCTGCCTGTTCACTTTGATGATAGTTTCTTTTACTGTGCAAAAGCTGTTTAGTTTAATTAGATCCTATTTGTCAATTTTGGCTTTTGTTGGAATTGCTTTGAGTGTTTTAGTCATGAAGTCTTTGCCCATACCTGTATCCTGAATGGTATTGCCTAGGTTTTCTTCTAGGATTTTATGACTTGGGTTTTTACTTTAAGACTTTAATTCATCTTGAGTTAATTTTTGTATAAGGTGCAAGAAAGAGGTCGAGTTTCAATTTTCTGTGTATGGCTAGCCAGTTTTTCCAGCACCATTTATTAAATAGGGATCCCTTGATCCATTGCTTGTCTCTGTCAGGTTTGTTGAAGATCAGATGATTGCCCTCTCTAACTACTCCTATTCAACATAGTATTGGAAGTTTCTGCAACAGCAATTAGGCAAGAGAAAGAAACAAATCATATTCAATTAGGAAACAAGGCATTCAAATTGTCTCTGTTTCCAGATTACATAATTCTATATTTAGAAAACCCCATTGTCTCAGACCCAAAACTCCTTAAGCTGATAAGCAACTTCAGCAAAGTCTCAGAATACAAATTCAATGTGCAAAACATTACAGGCATTCCTATACACCAGTAACTTATTTTTCTTTTAGTACTTTTTTTCTTCACCAGTAAATCAGTTAGTTATTAGAATGTACACACATAAAAAAGTAAAATAAAAATCAAATATGTTTTGTGCAATATTTCCTGTTTTCTAGCAAAAGAGAAACACATGTATGTATGAGCTATAAATGAGTATAATTGTGGCTGGGTGTGGTGGCTCACACCTGTAATACCAATGCTTTGGGAGGCTGAGGTAGGCAGATTGCCTGAGCTCAGGAGTTGGAGACCAGCCTGGGCAACACACTGAAACCCCGTCTCTACTAAAATAAAAAAATTAGCCAGGCATGGCAGCATGCACCTCTAATCCCAGCTACTCTGGAAGCTGAGGCAGGAGAATCACTTGAACCCTGGAGGTGGAGGTTGCAGTGAGCTGAGATCACACCATTGTAGTCCAACCTGGGTGAGAGAGCAAAACTCCATCTTAAAAAAAAATGAAGTGTAATTTCGGAGATTTCACATGAGTTAAACAGTCTTATATTGGAATTTAAAGCTCTTATTGCAACAGTACAAAAATGTATGGCAAAATCCATCTAAAATTTTTAATTTTTACTTTTTCTTTATTTTGAATGGCATTATATAGCAAATAACCACCATGACAAGTAAAGATCTAGAGTGCAGAAGGCAGGAAAATTCTGTTTAGTGACACTGTTTTCCTTAAATAAGGTGCCTTACATTTTCATTTTGCTCAGGGCATCACAAATTGTATAGCTGGTCCTGTGTGTATATACAGACACACTTAAGATGTATATATACTTAAGCAAGATATATGTGTGTGTGTGTGTGTGTGTGTGTGTGTGTATACTTAACAGGTATATATGTGTGTATATATGTAAGTATGTGTATAAATATATACAGAAAGTACTCATTTTTTCAACCTTAGAGGTGCTGTCACTACCATTAAAAATGCATTTTCTAATATATCCATTAATCTATCAATATCAGCATCCATTTGAATATGAAAACATTTTAAGGACTGTTTGATGGGAGGTCTGAGCTGACACTCACATTAGAGACATGAAATGCCATTTTTGTCTTCCTAGTAGAGAGGGAGCTTTTAAAGAGTAAATATTACCATGGTTTTTATAAAGCAGTGGTCAACGTGGTAATGCACATAGTTTTCCCTGCACTTCCCTGTCTTAACTCCCCTTTCCTTCACTCACATTGCATTGCACACTACAAAATATTAGAATGTAAGTTTTGCCCCAAACTCTGCTTCATAGGGACCTGTGTTATGTGCCATTAAATTTCTTGTTTGCCCTTCATGATGTATAAGATTTCCCTTGTGACTTACTATTTTCAACATTCAGTTTAGAGTTACTTGCAATTTTAAGCTTTTGTTACCAACAGTGTTGTCACTGAGAAAATACTGAACCCTATGTCATAGCGTGAGACTGTTCTTGATCTTTAGGAAATAGGGCAACAAGAGCGCTTCAGGTAAATGATAGAGAATAGAGCTTTGTTTCAACCTCATGGAGGATGGAGAAGAACAAATTCTTAAGTTTGGGCAAGCTCATCTTTATTGTAGTAGCTCTGGGATTCAAAGATGCCCTGATGTTTCTCTGCCAACTTGGCTATCACTGTCTGGCATTCGTGCTTTCTTAACCTGTAATTAGACAGTAAGATAAGCAGTGATTTATATGGGAAAATGTGAAATGAAACAACAGAGGAAGACAGAAAGTGTTTCCATCAGTAACATCTCCTTTTCTAAATCACCACTTATCGTCCACATTTTGCTTCCAAAAGGGGCTTCGTTTGCTTGTTTTTCTTTTCATTTTTAATTATTAGATTCTGGGACATCAGAGCCATCCTCTCAGTTCTGTGGCATAACTGATATTAGAGTATGTAGAGAGGAGAGCCTACATAATTTTATAGGATGTAAAGGCATTACACTTTAAATTTATAAATTGCAAAAAGGGGAAGAAGTCAAGATAATTTATATTGCTATGTCCAACTTGTTTTTCATTCTGAGATTAGCTTTAAGAAAATGGCCGGGCGCGGTGGTTCAAGCCTGTAATCCCAGCACTTTGGGAGACCGAGGCAGGTGGATCACGAGGTCAACAGATCGAGACCATCCTGGTCAACATAGTGAAACCCCGTCTCTACTAAAGATACAAAAAATTAGCTGGGCCCGGTGGCTCGTGCCTGTAATCCCAGCTACTCGGGAGGCTGAGGCAGGAGAATTGCCTGAACCCAGGAGGCGGAGGTTGCGGTGAGCCGAGATCGGGCCATTGTACTCCAGCCTGGGTAACAAGAGCAAAACTCCGTCTCAAAAAAAAAAAAAAAAGAAAGTGTATATTAAAATAAGATGTACTTTCTTGTTGTAGCTTCTAATTTATATAATTCATGATTAATTATTAACATATTACTTCTGTTATTATGGCATTATAATATAATTTAATATCAACTAAAGGAATGTGAATTACTTGATGAATGCTTAGAAAGTTAATGCCTGCTGTAATATTTTAGCAGAGAGTTAAAGTGCCAGAGGTTAAATGCAATTCTATATCATGTAAAGTAATTAAGTAGAATTTTAACTATATAATATCAAAGATTGAGAGTAGAAATCTAAAATATCTGTGTCTCATTTAAAAATTCCCCAAATCTCAGCATTAATATCTGTTATAAACTCACCGTATAGAGAAAAACCATAACAAATAAAGCAATCTTAATTTATAATAGCAAAAGCTAAACTTTAAAACTGTATTCTGCAAAAAACCTGACATGGTAAATAAGAAAACTTGAAACATTATTAAAAATTTGGGACGTCTTATTTTAAAATGTCTTTATTATGTAATCATTTTCTTTCCAAGTATGAAGCATACACAGGAATTATAGCATCTTTTTTAAGATTAATATTCTTATATAATCTTTCTAAGATTAATATCCTTATATCAATGTGATTTCTATCAATAAAATCTCATGTTAGAGATGATTTTAAATCTATAAACATACATAAACTTAATGTAATGGTAAAGTTATCATAACTGCTATTAAAATGACCCCAAATTTTTTATCCCAAATTACATATTCTATCCTATTTGTCCAGGCCCTCTGTATACAGTTCCAGTAACTACTAAATTGTAATATTATATTAATTTGAAATTAAATTATCATTTTAGTACAGCTTTAAAAAAGCAGTTTGGAAAGGCATACAACACTCCAAAAATCATTTTCCAAATTTTAATGACAGCTACAAAATAGATTTTGAATTCTTGAATTTGTGTCATCTGCTCATTATTGAACACAATTAGCATGCGCAAGTTGACATTGGCTTTATTAAGTGCTAAGTAATCAGACTATATAGCTAACCTAGCATGCAAGTCTATTTCACAAATAACTGGTTAAATTATTTTTAACAACTTGTGTTGTCTTTAAACAAGTGAGCAGAGATTTCTAAATGGACAATATGTTTTAGATCATTTCTGAAAAATATTCAATCTGTTAAAAGATAATATGAATATAGAAATAAGAACAGTTCAAAAATAACACTTAGCTACTATGAATTGATCTATATCTTCTTCCTTCCTCTAACTGTTGTGATTCAAGTCTCTGAAACAAATGAACAAATAGAAGTGTAATGCTTCTTGCATCTAGAAAATGATATTGAAAGATTAATGGACAATGGAAAGTTTCAGAAAACTTGAAGTTTCTGACTTTTCTATGCCAACCTTTAGGTCATCATCATCTCCTTTACATTGTGGGATCGTCATTAATTTCACAACAAATTGCACAATGCAGTTGATGAAATCTTAATGTCTAATTGCCATTCACACCAACTTAAATATTTCAGACAAGGGAATATTAAAGATATTAAAGTACATGGTTACATCATGAAAAGCATGGAATAAGGGTCATTATTTTTCTATTTCCTATGAATATAAACACATTGTTTAGCTTAATGTAAATTAAATGCAAGAAAAACCACCAGTTTTGTACAGTTTCAGTTCATGTTTAGAATGTTCTCACAGTTCAGAAGCACTCTATTGTTCTTAATAATTATATGGTATGTCACATCACTAAGTATCTTCTGTATGAGATCTATCCTGATCCTCTTGGACCCCCATTAAATACTTATTTTATTTTATAACCTTCAGGAATTTTTTAATCATTAATGTGCATACAAATAACTTCAAGGTCTTACAAAATACAAATTCTGGGTTTTTTTGGGCCTGGAATAGGTCATGAAAGTCCTCATGTCTAACCCCTCCTCTGGTGATGCTGATGTTGCTGGTTTAAGAACCACAGTTTAAACACAAAAGTCCTTCAGCATTTATAGCATGAGTGACAATATTTTTTCTTTCTTTGCAGCCATTGTTTCAGATCCATTAAAAAAAACTCTCAACTGAGATAAATTATTTGTATTAAAATTGTAGAAATTGTTTTAAAAATATTCTTGCATCAACTATTTTGGTCCTAAGCATATAGTATTTTCTTAATAAAATGTGTGGACATTTTGAAAATGAAACACAGTTTATTTCTTCATTTAATAATCATGTGTCAAATATTGTTTCAGCTGCCAGGGAAAGCATTATAAAGAAACAGGATCTTTGTACTCACAGAGATGGTGGTCTGCCGTTTAGACTTGAGGAAGTAGATGGGTTATTGTATGGCTTTTGACTGCACAGTAACTCAAGTATTACCCACTGTGCTGAAAACACATTAAGGTAGACATGCATTTCTGGATTTCTTCAGGTTACGTTTTAGTTTGTTACAAACACCTCACCTGTAAAAGAAGCAGAGCATTTTAGTATTAAGAGAAAAATAAATTGATCTTGGTCAAAATACAGAGAATATGAATATAGGAGAAAATAACTTAGAAAAGATTATATAATGTTAAAAAATATATACTAAAACTTTAAAAGGTAATATACATTAAAAATATCACATAGGAAGATTTTTTAAAACCAGCCTCTTTCTAGAGGCTAAAAGTAGAAAGAGCCAATACAACTGGGAACATTATCTTTATAAATAAATTTCTATTTTAAAATGAGTTGTAAGCTATGAAACCATTAAAAACTGTTATATTCAAGACAAGGTGCAAATAAAATAAGCAAAATAACCTTAGAAGTCATTTTATTATAATGTAGGCAATTGATATGTTTTATATATTATTCTGAAGTGTGTTCCTTTTGTTAATAAGAACCTCTTTCCATATATATATATTTTTCTCTTTATGGCACTAAATATATCTCTTTATGAATACAGCTTATTATTTTTTATTTTTTAGATATTACCCTCAGTAGTTGGCTGGCAATCCTTAACACATTTGTCTTTTCTCATTTTTGTAAGTATTAATAAATTCCTTTAAGGAGAACATGTTTGCATTAGTTTGATAGGGGTGCCACAGACTGGATGGCTGAAACAGTATGAATTTATTTTCACAATTCTAAATGCTGAAAATCAGAGATCATGATGGTGCCAGAGTCAGTTTTCTGAGGCCTCTTATCCCAGCTTTTATAAGGCATTTTTTCTCCCAATGTCTTCATGTGATCCTCCCTCTTTGCATGTCTGTGTCCTAATATCCTCTTGTTATCAGAACAAGGTTCATTTTAAATTAAAACCCACCCTAATGATCGCATATTAACTTATTTACCTCTTTAACGGCCTTATCCTCAAATACAGTCACATTCTGAGGTAATAGCAGTAAGACTGCAACATATACATTTATATACAAAATGTATACAACATATCCATTTTTAGGGCAATACAACTCCACCCATAAAATTCTTGATCAGATGCTTTTATAGTTTTTATTATTTGCTAAAATTTGCCAATTTTGCTTCAAAAATATGGCAGTTTATTCCAACCAGAGGTTTTTTCAATTATCTCCCATCTATTTTTTCTTTTATGTTAATTGAACATTTGAATTTGTTCTCCGACCAAGTTAAGGAGTTTAGACTTTATGCCGAATGTAATAGAGAGCCCATAGACCACTGCTGACCACCTCAGCAGTGTTTTCACAGTAGGAATATTGTTATGGGATTATGACATGGTTTGGCTGTGTCTCCACCCAAATCTCATCTTGAATTATAACTCCCACAATTCCCACTGACAGGGGAGGAACCTGGTGTGAGATGAATGAATTATGGGACAGGTCTTTCCTGTGCTGTTCTTGTGATAGTGAATGAGTCTCAGGAGATGTGATGGTTTTAAAAATGGGAGTTTTCCTGCACAGGCTCTTTCTCTCTTGTTTCTCACCATGTGAGACATGCCTTTCACCTGCCATGATTGTGACACATCACCAGCCACATAGAACTTTGAGTCCAATAAGACTCTTTATTTTGTAAATTGGCCAGTCTTAACTATGTCTTTATCACCAGTGTGAAAATGGACTAGTACACATTATGTTCAGAATAATTTATATCGAGGAGAAACTAGAAACAAATATAATCCAGTTGCATAGCAATTGCCACCATCCATGTGTTATGTAATGACAGCCTAAAAGAGGTAGTGGTATTAAGAATGAGAATAAATTGACTGATGTGGAAGACAGCAGAAAGGAATAAAAATAGTGATAGAATAAATTACATCAGAATGATTAATTTGTTTCCTAAAACAAATTTTGGAATACCTGATTGACATGTGTTTCAAGAGAGCTAAGGCCTTCTGATTGCTTATTATAAATCATTCAACCTAATATTTTGCTGTGTTCTTACTATCTAGGTAGAAATGCTAAGCAGAAGGCGTCACTGGTATTCAGTGAAAAATAAATTGGGAGAATCTTTGAAATATAAAATGTATTATTAGTCCATTCTCACATTGCTATAAGAAAATACCAAGACTGGGTACTTTATAAAGAAAAGAGGTTTAATCAACTCACAGTTTAGCATCACCAGGGAGGCCTCAGGAAACTTACAATCATGGTAGAAGGCAAAGGGGAAGCAAGGTACTTTGTTCACAAGGCAGCAGGAAGATGAAGTGCTTAGAAGGTGGAAGAGCCCTTTATAATACTGTCGGATCTCATGAGAACTCACAGTCACAAGAACAATATGGGGGAACTTCCCCATGGTTCAATTACCCACACCTGATCTCTCCCTTGATACGTGAGAATTTGGGGGATTACAATTCAACATGAGACTTTGGTGAGGAGGACACAAAGGCTAACCGTATTATTCCTCTCCTGGTCCCTCCCAAGTTTCATGTCTTCACATTTCAAAACCAATTATGTCTTCCCAACAGTCCCCCAAAGTCTTCATTAATTCCTGCATTAACCCAAAAGTACAGGTTCAAAGTCTCGTCTGAGACAAGACAAGTCCCTTCCACCTATGAACCTGTAAAATCAAAAGCAAGTTAGTTACTTCCTAGGTACGAAGTGGGTACAGGTATTGCATAACTATACCCATTCCAAATGGAAGAAATTGGCCAAAAGATAGGGGCTATAGGCTGCATGCAATCCAAAATTCAGTGTGGCAGTTAAGTCTTAAAGCTCCAAAAGGATCTCCTTTGACTCCATATCTCACAACCAGATCACACTGATGTGAAAGGTGGGCTCCCATGGCCTTGGGCGATTCTGGTGTTTGGAGGGTATAGCCACAATCCTGACTTCTTTAATGATCTGGCATTGAGTGCCTTTGGCTTCTCCAAATGCATGGTGCAAGCTGTTGGTGGATCTAACATTCTGGGGTCTGGAGCATGGTGGCCTTCTCATAGCTCTACCAGGCAGTGCCTCAGTGGGCACTCTGTGTGGGGGTTCCAATTCCACATTTCCCTTTTGCGCTGACTTAGCAGAAATTCTTAATGAGGGCTCTGCCTCTGAAGCAAACTTCTCTCTGGACATTCAGGTGTTTACATACATCCTTGGAGAGGTGGAGGTTCTCATACTTCAATTCTTAACTTCTGTGTAACCACAGGCCCAAGACAACATGGAAGCTGCCAAGGCTTGGGGCTTGCACTCTCTGAAGCAATGGTCTGAGGTATACCTTGGCCCCTTTTATCCAGGGCTGCAGTGGATAGGATGCAGGGCACCAAGTCCCCAGGCTCCACGCAGCAGTGAGGCCTTGGATGCATCCCATTAAACCATTTATTTTAGGCTTCCAGGCCTTTGATGGGGGTGGTTGCCACAAAGGTCTCTGACATGCTCTGGAGATATTTTCCCTATTGTCTTGGCTATTAACATTAGATTCCTTGTTACTTATGCAAATTTCTGCAGCCAGCTTAACTATCTCCCCAGAGAATGGGTTTTTCTTTTCTATCACATCAGGCTACAATTTTTCCAAACTTTTATTCCCTGCTTTCCTTTTAAACATCAGTTCCAATTTCAGATCATCTCTCTCCAGTTCCAGATTCTACAGATTTATAGAGCAGGAGCTCTATAAATGCTCCCAGTCTCTTTGCTAAAGCCTAGCAAGAGTGACCTTTGCTCTAGTTCTCAATGAGTTTCTCATCTCCATCTGATACGGTTTGACTGTGTTCCCACCCAAAATCTCATCTTGCATTATAATTTTAATTGTAATCCCTACGTGTTGTGGGCAGGAGCTTGTGGGAGGTGATTAGATCATGGGGATAGTTCCCCTATGTGTTTTTGTGATGGTAAGTGAGTTAGTTCTCATGAGATTTGATAATTTTATAAATGGCAATTCCTCTGCAAATGCTCCCTTGCCTGGTGTCATGTAGGATGTGACTTTGCTCCTACTTTGCTTTCTTCCATAATAAAGAGGATTCCTCAGTCATATCGAACTGTAAGTCCATTAAAACTCCTTTTAAAATACATTCCCCATTCTCTAATATTTCTTCACAGCAGTATGAAAACAGAGTACCACAGTAACCTGATACCAGTAGAGTGTGGTGCTGCTACTAAGATACCAGAAAATGTGGAAGCAACTTTGGAACTGGTAACAGGCAGAGGATAGAACAGTTTGGAGGGCTCAGAAGAAGACAGGAAGATGTGAGAAAGTTTGGAGCTTCCTAGAGACTTGTTGAATGGTTTTGACCAAAAAGTCCAGGCTGAGGTGGTTTCAGATGGAGATAAGGAACTTACTGGAAACTGGAGCAAAGATGATTCTTGCTATGCTTTAACAAAAAGATTGGAGGCATTTTGCCACTGCCCTAGAGATCTGTGGAACTTTGAAACTGAGTGAGATGGTTTGGAATTAGAACTTATGTTTACAAGGAAAGTAGAGCATACAAGTTTAGAAAATTTACAGCCTGACTATGATAGAAAAGAAAAACCCATTTTCTAAGGAGAAATTCAAGCCAGCTGCAGAAATTTGCATAAGTAAGAAGAAGCCAAATGTTAATAGCCAAGACAATAGGGAAAATGTCTCCAGGGCATGTCAGAGGTCTTTATGGCTGCCCCTCTCATCACAGCCTGGAGGCCTGGGAGGAAAAAAATGGTTTCATGGGCTGGGCCCAGAGCTTTGCTGCTTTGAACAGTCTTGGAAATTGGTTCCCTGCATCCCAGCCATGGCTAAAAGGAGCCAACATACAGCTCAGGCTGTGGCTTCAGAGGCTGTAAGCCCCAAACCTTGGCATTATCTACATGGTGTTCATCCTGTAGGTGAGCAGAAGATAAGAAATGAGGTTAGGGTACGTCCAAATAGACTTCAACGGATTTATGGAAACACTTGGCTGTCCACGCAGAAGTTTGCTGCTGGGGCAGAGCCATCATGGAGCACTTCTGCTATAGCAGTGCTAAAGGGAATTGTGGGATTGGAGCTCCCACACAGAGTCCCTACTGGCACACTGCCTAGTGGAGTTGTAAGAAGAGGGCCACCATCCTTCAGAACCCAGAATTTTAGATCCGATGACAGCTTGCACCATGTGCCTGGAAAAGCCATGGACAATTACAGCCATGAAAGCAGCCAGGAGTGGGGCTGTATGTTGCAAAGTGACAGGTGCCCAAGGCTGTGGGAGCCCACTTTTTGTATTAGCATGACCTCTAGATGAGACATGGAGTCAAAATAAATCATTTTGGAACTTTAAGGTATTATGACTGCCCTATTGGATTTCAGACTTGCATGGGGCCTATAGACACCTCATTTCCATCAATTTCTCCCATTTGGAACAGGTGTATTTACCCAGTGCCTGTACCCCATTGTATCTAGAAAGCAAATAACTTACATTTGATTTTATAGCCTCATAAGCAGAAGGAACTTGCCTTGTCTCGGATGAGACAGGATTTACACTTTAGGATTAATGCTGGAATGAGTTAAGACATTGGGGTACTGTTGGAAGGGCCTGATTGTATTTTGAAATGTGAGGACATGACATTTGGGAGGGATCATGAGAGAATGATATGGGTTGGCTGTGTCCCAATGTAAAATTTCATCTTGAATTGCAATTCAAATTGTAATCCCCACTTTTTGGGCTGGGACCTCATGGAAGGTGATTCTATCATGGGGGTTGGTTCCTCCATGCTGTTCTTGAGATATTTAGCAAGTTAGTTCTCATGAGAGCTGATGGTCTTAAGAATGGCAGTTTCCCTTAACAAGTTTTCTTGTCTGCAGCCAGGAAATAAATGCCTTTACTCCTCTTATGCCTTCTGCCTCTCCAGCTATGTGTAACTGTGAGTCCATTAAACCTCTTTTTCTGTATAAATACTCAGTCTGTGGTATTTCTTCATTGTAGTATGAAAATGGATTCTTATGCCATCTGGGATCACCTCAGCCTAGACTTCATTGTCCATATCACTATCAGAATTTTGGTCAAAGCCATTCAGTAGGTCTCTAGGAAGTTCCAAACTTTCTCAAATCTTCCCATTTTCTTCTGAACCCTCCAAAGTGTTCCAATCTCTGCCTATTATCCAGTTTCAAAGTTGCTTCCACATTTTGGTGTATCTTTATAGAAGCACCCCACTTAATGTGATACAAATTTACTGTATTAATCCATTCTCACGTTGTAAGGAAATAACTGACACTGGGTAATTTATGAAGAAAAGAGGTTTAATTGACTTGCAGTTCAGCATGACTAGGAGGCCTCAGGAAACTTACAATCATGGCAGGAGGTAAAGGGGAAGAGGCACCTTTTCACAAGATGGCAGGAAGCAGAAGTAATGAGAAAAGGGGAATTAACTCCTTATAATACCATCAAATCTTGGGGGAACTTGCTATAATGAGAATGCCGTGAGGGAACTGTCCCCATGATTCAGTTACCTCCACATGGTCTCTCCTTTGATGTGTGGGATTACAGGGATCACAGTTAAAGATGAGATTTGGGTGGAAATACAATGCCTAATAACCATATCATGGAAGAAGCAGATCAAACAAAAGTGATAAACCTATTGGAAATAGGAAATGAATAGTGTTTTATAGTGTTTTACCTCAAAGTGACATTATAATTTCCAAAATGCAGAAATTTAGCAAGAATAGTCTAGAAATTATAAGCAAAGAGTAGAGATATCAGAAGACTTATCTTTCTAAGGACAGCATACTACAGAAACACACTGAATCTGAATCTAAGTTCTGCAATTTATTAGATGTGTGAATTTAGGTAAATCATTTTATTTTTTTGAGCTTTGATTTTTCTCAGTTACAAAAGAATTATAAAAGATACTTAAAGGTGTTGGATTTTATTAAATGTTGTTTCTGAAATATTTAGTATGCACCACATAAATGATAGTTTTATTAATATAATTGTCATTGGCACTGCTTTTTTCCTCACATTACTGATTTGCTCGGCCTAATTTTATAGGTTCTTTTATAAGTTCTTCACAGGAACTTATAAAAGAACCTATAGGAACTTTTATAAGTTCCTTCACAGCAGCCGTCTCAGTGTAAGTCAGTGCACACTCTAGCCCCAGTTTCAGAGCTTTGTGCATGCTTATTTTCACAGTGATTATTGTGGAAGCATGTTTAGGATATAGGTGGACACATGGTGTGTTTAGAATGCATGAAAATGTAGGAGAAAGCCTTGAAGCTAAGAATTCAATTGTTGAATTATTTCAGATTTGAAACCTAAAACATTATTTTTTATAAAGTAACTCAATTTTGAAATGAAGTGGAAGCTAAGGTAGTGTTAACAACTGTGATAACTGCTTATACACTTGGTACTACTGAAATAATTTTTCTCAAAGTTCATCACTTTGAATGCTGAATCTCCTATAAGTTATATCATCCACCAAATGGGCAACAGTAATTATAGTTCTACCAGGTGTAACTGAAGATAGAAAATATCTTAATACCTGGATATTAATATAAGTTTCCAGAGGTGTTCATACATCAAAGAGTATAATTCTGAAAGCTTATATGTTTAATTTCTGGGGATTCAGAGAAGGGCATGGTAATTTTTTTCAATTCTAAAATTCTGGAACATTTCCATAAATGGTGTGTGTGTGTGTGTGTGTGTGTGTGTGTGTGTGCACTCACATCATGGATAAATACATAGAAACTAAATTAAGGCTATTTATTTCAAGAACTGGTAAGGATTACTTGACTAGTACAAGAATAGAAATTTTATTACTTGTAGGTAATTTGTCACACTAATTCTCTATTAATGTTACCAAAAATCAAACATAAAATGCTCAATTAAAACCACAAAAGGCAGAACAAAGTGAGAGACATACATAGAAACATAAAATGTGAACAATAAATAGAAAACAGTAAAATGTATAATATTAATCCCACTATATCAGTAGTCATTTTGAACGTCAGTAGTTTAATGTACCAAATAGTAAGCAGAAATTGTTAGTCTATTTTCTAAAAGGATCTAACTAAATGTTGTCTACAAGAAAAACATTTTAAATATAAAGATTAAAAGTAAGAAGTCAGAGAAAGATCCATGTTTCCAAAACTAATCAAAATAAAGAGGGAGAGTGGCTGTATTAATTTCAGATAGAGCAGACTTTGGAAGACAGAACGTTATCAGGGATGAAAAAGATCATTATATAATGATAAAAGGGTCATTTCTCCAAGAAGACATAGCAATCCTTAATGTGTATGCAAGTAACAACAGTGTCAAATACATGAAGCAAATACTGATAGAACTTCAAGTATAAATAGTATCAATTATTATAACTGGAGATCTTCATACCCTTTTATCAGAAATGAACCAATCTAGCAGTCAGAAAGTCAGTAAGGACAGAGTTGAATTCAATAACATCATTAATTAGCTGGGTATAATTGGTGTCTATCAACTTATTTACCCCCAAAACAACAAAATAAACATTTCTGTCTAGTTCAACTTGAGCACAAAAATGGTCCACATTCTGGGCCATTAAACACATCTCAAAAAATATAAAAGAATATATTTTATACAATTTATGCTCTCAGACCACAATGGAATTAAACTAACAATCAATAAGAGAAAAAATGTAAAATACCAAAATGCTTGATTATTAAACAAGACACTTCTAAATAACACATAGCTCAAAGTAGAAATGTTAAAACAGACACTGACACATTTTGAATTACATGGAAGTGAAAACACAGCTTATTGAAAATTGTGTGATGCAGCAAAATGGTGATTACCAAAAAGCTTATAATATTGAATTTATATATTTAAAACATCCAGAATTAATAACCTAAGTTTCCCCTTTGGGAAACTAGAAAAAGAAAAGCAAATCCTAAGTAAGAATATGGGTAAAGAATTAAAACATAGAGCAGAAATCAAAACTGAAAACGGGTAATCTGTACAAAAATTAACAAACCCAAGAGCTGGTTCTTTGCAAACACCAGTAAAATAATTAAGCCTTTATCCAGGCCAATTAAGAAATAAAAAGAAAATATAAATAATGTCATAAAAGAAAGAGGGAGATAGAATTACAGATCCTATACACATTATAAGTTCATGAAGGAATATTGTGAACACCATTATGCTCACAATTTCGACAATCTGGATAAAATTAAACAATTCCTTGAATGGTACATTCTGACAAAACTCACCAAAGAAGAAACAGACAAACTGAATAATATTATGCATATTAAAGAAATTGAATCAATAATAGCCTTCCAAAACATGAAGCATCAAGGCCATGTGAGTTTACTGGTGAATTCTACCCAACATTTAAGAAAGAAATTATACCAGTTCTCTATAATCTCTTTCAGAAGATAGGAGCAGTAGGCCAAAGTTACCCTAATAAAAAAAAACCTAATGAAATGACTAGAAAATGACTAGAAAACATAACCAAAGACCAATATCTATCATGAACACAGATATATATAAATTCTCAACACAAGATTGGCAAATCATATACAGCAACAGTTAAAAACTTGTACACTATGACCAAATGGTATTTATTCCAGGTAAGCAAGGATGGTCCAACATTTAAAAATCAATTAATGTAAGTCATCATGTCAAAATGATAAATAATGTCATGTAATCTTATCAATAGGTGCAGAGAAGTCGTCAGATGAAATTACTCATTCAAAATAAAAACTCTTAGCAAACTAGGAATAGAGGGAAACATTCTTAATGATAAAGAATCTCTATAAAAATCTATGACTAATATAAATCTTTTCACCATTTTATTATTTTTTATTTTAGAGATTAAATTCAGTTCTGTTAGACAGGCTGCAGTGGAGTGGCACGATGATAGTTCACTGTAACCTTCAACTGTTGCGCTCAAGCAATCCTCCTGACTCAGTCTACTGAGTAGCTAGGACTACAGGCACAAACCACTATGCCCAGCTACCTTTTTTATTTTTATCTTGTTGTATAGGCAGAGTCTTCCTGTGTTGCCCAGGCTGGTCTCAAACTGCTAGCCTCAAGCAATCCTCCCACCTTGGTCTCTCAAATTCTGAGATTACAAGCATAAGTCACCACACCTAGTTGACATCAGTCTTGAGAAACTAGAAGTTTTTCTGCTAAGATTAGGAAAAGGGCAAGGATGTTCCTGCTTACCACTCCTAGTCAACATTGCAGTAAAAAAGACTTATTGGAGAACCAGCCCTGCATCTCCAGGATGAAACCTACTTGATTGTGATGGATAAGCTTTTTGATGTGCTGTTGCAATTAGTTTGCCAGTATTTTATTGAAGATTTTTGCATCTATGTTAATCATGGAGATTGGACTAAAGTTTTCTTTTTTTGTTGAGTCTCTGCCAGGTTTTGGCATCAGAATAATGTTGGTCTCATAAAATGAGTTGGGGAGGATTCCCTCTTTTTGTTTTGTTTGGAATAGTTTCAGAATGAGTGGTACCAGCTCCTCTTTGGATGTCTGGTAGAATTCAGCTGTGAACCCATCTGGACCTGGGCTTTTAGTTAGAAGGCTATTATTAATTGCTGCCTCAACTTCAGCCCTTGTTATTGTTCTATTCAGGATTTCAACTTCTTTCTGGTTTAGGCTTGGGAGGATGCAAGTGTCCAGGATTTTTTTCCTCCAGGTTTACAGGTTTGTGTGCAGAGAGTTGTTTGTAGTAATCTCTGATGGTAGTTTGTATTTCTGTGGAATCACTGGTGATATCCCCTTTATATTTTTATTGCATTTATTTGATTCTTCTCTCTTTTCTTTTTTATTAATCTGGCTAGCAGTCTGTCTATTTTATTGATTTCTTCAAAAAAAACCAGCTCCTGGATTTATTGATTTTTTTTTTAAGGGATTTTTGTGTCTCTGTCTCCTTCAGTTCTTCTCTAATATTAGTTATATCTTGTCTTCTGCTAGGTTTTGAGTTTTTTAATCTTGTTCCTCTAGCTCTTTCAATTTTGATGATAGGGTGTTGATTTTAGATCTTTCCTTCTCATGTGGGCATTTATTGCTATAAATTTCCCTCTAGACAATGTTTTAATATGTCCCAGAAATTCTGGTATGTTGTGTCCTTGTTCTCATTGGTTTTGAAGAACATCTTTATTTCTGCCTTCATTTCATTGTTTGTCCAGTCAACATTCAGGAGCCAGTTGTTCAGTTTCCATGAAGTTGTGAGGTTTTGAGTTAGCTTCTCAATATTCAGATATAATTTGATTGAACTGTGGTCTGAGAGACTGTCTGTTATGATTTCCATTTTTTTTCATTTGCTGAGGAGTGATTTACTGCCAATTATGTGGTCAATTTTAGAATAAGTGCAATGTGGTGCTGAGAAACATGTCTATTCTGTGGCTTTGGGGTAAAGTTCTGTAGATGTCTATTAGGTCCGCTTGTTCCAATTCTGCATTTAAGTCCTGGATATCCTTGTTGATTTTCTGTCTCGTTGATCTGTCTAATGTTGACAGTACAGTGTTAAAGTCTCCCACTATTATTGTCAGGAGTCTAAGTCTCTTTGTAGGCTATTAAGAACTTGCTGTATGTATCTGGGTGCTCCTGTATTGGGTGCTTATATGTTTAGGATAGTTAGCCCTTCTTATTATTGATCCTTTCAATATTATGTAATGCCTTCTTTGTCTCTTTTCATCTTTGTTGGTTTAAAGTCCATTTTATCAGAGATTAGAATTGCCATCCCTTTATTTTTTTTGCCTTCCATTTGCTTGGTAGATCTTCTTCCATTCCTTTATTTTGAGTCTATGTCAGTTTTGGTGTGTGAGATGGTTCTCCTGAATACAGCACATGGATAAGTCTTGATTTTTTACCCAGTTTGACAGTCTGTGTCTTTTGATTGGGGTATTTAGGCCATTTACATTTAACATTAATATTCTTATGTATAAATTTGATCCTGCCATTTTGTTACTGGTTGCTTGTTTTGCCCGTTGGTTAACACAGTTCCCTCATTGCATCATTGGTCTTTACCATTTGTTTCATTTTTGCCGTGGCTGGTGCTGGATGTTTTCTTCTGTGTTTAGTACTTCCTTCAGGAGCTCTTGTAGGGCAGGTCTGGTGGTGACAAAATCTCTCAGTAATTCCTTGTCCATAAAGGATTTTATTTCTCCTTCACTTATGAAGCTTAGTTTGGCTGGATGTGAGATTCCTGGTTGAAAGTTCTTTTCTTTAAGGACATTGAATATTGCTTCCCATTCTCTTCTGGCTTGTAGGGTTTCTCCCAAGAGATCCACTGTGAGTCTGATAGGCTTTCCTTTGTGGGTGACCTGACCTTTCTCTCTGGCTGCCCTTGGCATTTTTTCCTTCATCTCAACCCTGGTGAATCTGACAATTATGTGCCTTGGGGTTGCTCTTCTTGAGGAGTATCTCTGTGGTGTTTTTGTATTTTCTGTATTTGAATGTTGGCCCTCCTTGGTAGGTTGGGGAAGTTCTCCTGGATAATATCTTGAAGAGTATTTTCCAGCTCGGATTCATTTTCCACATCCTCTTCAGGTACACTGAACAAGCGTAGATTAGATCTTTTCACATAATCCCATATTTCTTGGAGGTTTTGTTCGTTTATTTTCACTTTTTTCCCCTAATCTTGCCTTCTCTTTTTATTTCATTGAGTTGATCTTCAACCTGATATCCTTTCTTCTGCTTGATCAATTTGCCTATTGAAACTTGTGTATGCTTCATGAAGTTCTCGTGCTGTGTTTTTCAGCTCCAGCAAGTCATTTATGTTCTTCTCTAGGCTAGTTGTTCTAGTTGGCATTTTGTCTAATCTTTTTTCAGGGTTTTTAGTTTCTTTGCATTGAGTTAAAACATGTTCTTTTAGCTCAGAGAAGTTTGTTATTACCCATCTTCTGAAGCCTGCTCTGTCAGCTCATCAAAATAATTTTCTGACCTGTTTTGTTGCCTTGCTGGTGAGTCATTGTGGTCTCTCTGGGGAGGAGAGTGTAAGATTTATTTATTGCCAAGGTTAAATGAGGAAACTAAGGCAAGCCTAAGAAAGTGAGAAGTTAATTTATTCAGCTCCCAGGTGAGCTTCAGTGGTCCAATGGGAGCTGTTCAGGGTGTGGGGTTTTATGGGGAGAGCAGGCAATTGATTGGCTACTGGGGAAACAAAGAGAAGGCATTTCTATTGGCTGTTGAGGAGCAGGAAGTACATGGAGGTAAAGTAGGAAGTACATGAAACTAGCTGCCATTGGTAGGCAGGTGGGACCTTGGGTAGGCAGGCCTGCCAGGGCGTATGGGGCAGGCTGTTGCTGGGCAGGGTATGGTGAGGCTTCTTTAAAAAATAATTTCTGCAGGGTTTTTTAACAGCAGGCTGGAGGTTGGATGCATAATTTAGTGCTGAATGTGGGCTTGGGCATGGTGTGCAGAGGCGGGTGCGGGGAAGCTATGTGGGGAAGACAGATTATGAGCTCCGGTGATGACGCAGTTATCAGGTGCCTAGAGTGATGAATGTGTCCGTTTGACTCCCGGCAAGGCAACTGGCCTTACAGAGAGGTGTTCTGGACTTTGATGTTTTCATCCTTTTTGTGCTGGTTTCTTCCCATCCTCTCTAAGTGGTTATCTTTCTGTTAAAGTTAGGGTTATTTCTCCTGTATGGGGTTTTTATTTTTCATACTGGTGTGAGTGTGCCGCTTGAGACACTCTGTCCGTTATCCATCTGTGGAGGTGCTGCTGGGCTGCCTCAGTCTCAGCCAGGCTGCTGTTTATTCTTCACCTGGTTTCTACTTATACTGGTTGGATTAGCCCTGCCTTCCCAATGGCGGGCTTCTTTCCCTCTGCCTAGTCTATTACTCCCAGATGGAGCTCCATCTGATGTATTAACTGTGAAACTCTCCTGGGAGAGGGATTCCAGTTGCTGGATCTTGTGGGGATGGTGCCTATCTGGCCATATTCCCATCCCCGATTTTAATTTTCCCTTCTGTGGGATGGGCAGTTCCTTTTTGCAAGCTTCCTTGGCATTAGTCCAAGTCTCCACCCTGGTCTGCACTGACAAGGCATGCATCTGGCTGGGATTGCTGGCCTGGGCTGTCGCTTGGGTCTGCAACTTTGGGCAGTTCTCAGACAGGTGGCGTTTTTCTGGTCTGTGTGCTGCTGAAGTCTCAGAGTGAATCACTGTATCTGATTCAGAGTACCAAGAGGGTGAAACAACCCTGATCCTCCATGCCAGATACAGTTTCCAGGTGGGCAGTGCCTCGCCTTGCCTTGGCTTGCCCCCTTTGGGCTGCTTTTGCCACCTGTTGGGGTTTTAATCCTGCTGTTCAACCAGTCTTTTTGTGACGAACCTGGTACCTTGCTCAGAGACGCAGATATTGCTCTGGTTCTGTGTTTCACTCAGTGGGAGCTGCACTCTGGAGAAGCTTCCTTTCAGCCATCTTGGTCCACCTCCTCCAAAATATTTAAATAATTATTTTAGGGAGGAGTATTAGCTTCATGAGAAGACTAATCTTAAGCAAAGGAAATGAGATTTTGAAGACACACTTTATTATAACCTGCTGGAAAATTACTTATTATTTGTTCTCTAAAATTCTGAACATGTCTAAGTTTGGTTTGTCAAAACTAATATATGGCTTTGTCTAGAAAATAAATGTTTTAGTGTGAGGACTCTCATCTGAAATTGCGTGAGAAGAGAAAAAATGTAAATGATATTTATGATAAATAATATTTAATGATATTTATGATAAATAGGTTATTGTAAAATCAAGTAGCTGATTTTTAAAAGACTCCTTAATATAACTGACTCTCTTATTTAAATGTAATACCTTATTATCTTTCATACATACATGTTATATTACTGTGAAATTGTTGCTATTATTCATTGGAAATTTATACTGACATACATTCAGAATATTTATATAATGGCAAGTATTTAAATTATAAGTATTTTAAGAGCTTTAATAAAGTATATACATTTATATATAAAACTCAGAATAAGGGGTCTTTTTTTAGATGGAGTTTCACTCTTGTTGCCCACGCTGGAGTGCAGTGGCATGATCTCTGCTCACTGCAGTCCCCTCCTCCTCGGTTCAAGCAATTCTCCTGCCTTAACCTCCTGAGTAGCTGGGATTACAAGCATGTACCACCACTCCCAGCTAATTTTATTTTTTTAAGTAGAGACAGCATTTCACCATTTTGGCCAGGATGGTCTTGATCATCTGACCTCATGATCCACCCACCTTGGCCTCCCAAAGTGCTGGGACTAAGGCATGAGCCACCTTGTCTGGTCATAAGGGGTTTTTAAAATTCAATTTCTTTAGTAAGAGCTTACTGTGATGGGAAATAGTTTGTGGTGATTTACAACTGGAAATAGTTCTTTCTTTCTTTCTTCTTTCTTTCTTTCTTTCGTTTCTTTTCTTTCTTTTTTTTTTTTTTTGAGATGGAGGCTTTGCTTTATAGCCCAGGCTGGAATACAGTGGTATGATCTCGGCTCACTGCAACTTCCACCTTCTGAGTCCCAGTTTAAGCAATTCTCCTACCTCAGCCTCCCAAGAAGCTGGGATTATAGGCATGAGCCACCAGGGTCAGCTAATTTTTGTACTTCTTAGTAGAGACAAGGTTTCATCATGTTGGCCAGTCTGGTCTTGAACTCCCAACCTCATGATCCGCCTGCCTTGGCCTCCCAAAGTGCTGAGATTACAGGCATGAGCCATTGCGCCCAACTGGAAATAATTATTTCTAATACCACAAGTAGAAATAGAGAAGGAGAGGAGATGTGGTGGGGGGGGGATCATTTTGAACTGATTTGATTTTGTGATGTCTATGAAATATAAATATGGGAGTATTCCATAGGCAAACAAAATTACGGGTTTTAAATTATGGACATAGTTTGACCAAGGGCTAAATTTGAAATTTTTCATTTATGAGTGCTAAAATGCAGACGGGTAGTCTCTTTCAGGTTTGGTAATTTCCAAAGTGGGTTCTGCATGAAACCCAAGATATCAAGAAAACATAGCATACTGGATTGAGTGATTACCAATAAAAACTGAATGGATAAGTCAATATATTAAGTAAATAGTAAGAAAACAGGTACAAAAAGGAATGAGTGTTGGCTGGGCACAGTGGCTCATGCCTGTAATCCCAGCACTTTGTGAGACCAAGACGGGCAGATCACGAGACCAAGAGATTGAGATCATCCTGGCCAACATGGTGAAATCCCATCTCTACTAAAAATACAAAAATTAGCTGAGCATGGTGGAACATGCCTGAACTTCCAGCTACTCGGGAGGTTGAGGCAGGAGAATCACTTGAACCTGGGAGGTGGAGTTTGCAGTGAGCCAAGATCATGCCACTGAACTATAGCCTGGACCAGCCTGGTGACAGAATGAGACTCTGTCTCAAAAAAATTAAAAAAAAAGGAGTCAGTGTTACGCTGATGTAAAGGTATAGGTTAGGGTCTAAAAGTACTCAGTATCGTTGAAGAGTAGCTATACCAAATAAATATAAGGAAAGGAGAATTAGGAGAGGATGTGGTCACAGAGTGAAATTAGTTATGTTATAGAATCCTTGGTTCTTGTCTAACTTGGAAAAAAGAATTCGGCCAAGAGATGCATACCAAAGTTTAAGTAGCAGAGTTAATTGAAGGATGATAAAGTATAGTCCTACAGATGAGTGGATAAAAGCTCTGGGCTGGCCCAGCTGGACAAATAGTAGTAGCAGTATTTATTTAAAAAGACAGTATACTGCAAGATGAGACAGAAAAAACTTGGGAATTATTGCAATTCTCAAACATTAGATGTGTGAATAAAGTTGATTAAACCAAAAAAAAAAAAGAGGAAAAATAGATGTTCTAATTTGTTTTGGAACTGTTCAACAATAAGAAAGGGGAATTCAACCTCCACAAAACAGGAAATGAATTGCCATTTATATTTTATTTATTCCATCTACCAACATTCAATTTCAATGCTGAATTACAGAGGCTGTAGGTCACTGTTAACTAATGACAACACTGTTACATGATTTTATTACTTTGTATCAATGAGAAAAATTATTCATCTTAAGTACCTTTCTTTAATTTCTGCTTTAGCAAATACAGTTACTGTGCCATAAAAAGTACCTTTATCGAAAAACATAGATAGTTAGATAGATAGATAGATAGATATAAACATAGATACATCGAGTCCTCTATTTAGATGAATTTTCTCTAGAAGAAAATTCTAGAGCCATTTCAAACCTGGTCAGTCTCTGACAATTATTGTACTGAAATCCTGAAGAAAAATGTATACAACTATCAATGGATAATTATATCATTTCTGGAATATTCCATAAACTAAATTTCTCAACTTGTATTAAAAAGGGTATCAAAATAATTTAAATTCTTACTTGCAAAATAGAAACCAGAGTCCTGTATATGGGCATAGGAAGAGAACAATGTGCATATTTCCTGACCTTCTATCAAATGTTGAATGCAAACAAGAGAAATGTAAGTAGTTTGGAAAGTTTTCTCCTAAGGCAAGAGCTATAGATAAAGAAAGCTTTACTTAAGATGATTTTATGAATTCCTTCCAGCTCTGAAACTTACTCTCAAGCAATCCCACGACCTTGGACGTGTATATTAATGTCATGCCATCAGTAGTATCAGCATGACAAGGATAGAGAGGTTGATAAACAGCTATGATTTATATGCAAAGAGACAGCTATCCAGAGAAATTATGCTATTTTAAGGCAACTTGCCCTTTAACAGTTTTATCCAGTTTTGCTGGAAATGAACTTTCTATTTGTCATACAGTGTTCAATGATAGTTCAAAATCACAACTTCAATGACTAAAATATTATCCCTATCTTATGATCTTCAAATTGCTGTTAAAAACCTAAAGGTAGAATGAGAAAAAAAAATTCTTTTTTAAAATAGATAACTGAATTTACAATTTATTATTTAATATATTTAAGAACATATGAGCTCATGACTGTATGAATAGACTTGGCTTGTTCTCTTTTCAAAATATTTTCTCCTAGTATAAGTTCTCAGCTAGGTTTAGCCTTTGTCGCTGGTTTTTTCCTCTCACATACTCCAAGTTGAAAGTGACCATGATTTCCCATGAATCACTATTTTCAGGGCAGTCTGAGCATTTATGACAGTGAAGAGGAAACAATAATTGGACAGTATTCCTTCAGGCTTGATACTTTTAAAGTTACCTTTCACCTCAAGTGAGCTAAATTGGCAAGTGGGAAAGATGTATTTGAAACATTTTATAATATAAAATCGCTCCTGCAAAATTTAGCTGTTAAAAATATTAGACTGCTAAAGGGAGTCATCTTTCAATCTTGTTTACTGCATACTCTGCTCATGTGTTATGCTATAAGCAAAGTGTAATGTAGTTACTAAGAAACGCTTTTTTTTTAAATTAAACTCTTTTATATTGGAAAAAGTTTCCAATATAAAAGGGGAGGTAGTTTACATTGATAGAGTGGTTATAGCAAATGCTGATCTAAGCACTTTATAAATATTAATACACTTAATCTTTATAGCAATCATAAGAGGCAAGTATTATTATTAGCCACATTTAACAGATAGGGACAGTGAGATGAAGACAGGTTAACTTGTTCATTGTTACCAGCTATATAAGCAGTTATGAGACTATTGCAGAAGTTTGAGAGCGTCAATATACAGCACCCATTTTTAAACAATCTAAATTGGAAACTAAAATATAGATGTAAACTATATATGTATTATATATTCAGCTTGTTATTTATAATGTGTATGTTGAAGAACATAGCATTAAGTCTCTTAACCAAGTAGGGATGCTAATATTTTAACAATAAATTGGACAAACTTATCCTTTTGACACAGACAACATATTTACAGGATTAGGTTGTGGACATTTTTAAAAGGCATTATTGTGTCTAACATACTTCCCAAATGCACCAATGGAAAGATAGATGACCTCTTGGACAGAATACATGAAGAAAATATGAAGATTGTTCAGTTTGTCTTGCTTCACACAGTATCGTAATGTCAGAGGAAGCAATTCCCTCCCCAATTAGTCTTCCTGTAATGTATATATTTTGTTTTCCCCAGTGTGTTTAATCATTAAGCTCTTTCTCAGTCAAACCTAGTCTAGTCTCTCTCAGAACACGAAACCATGAGTGGCTTGCACTCTATTAACCTATTTACTAATTACCTGCTACTGTTGCTTTAGGTATCATTTTGGGATCATTAATGTATACTGGAGGTTTTCCATTCCCCTGGATGACTCTTTTATCTATCAGGACGCTGCCTTAATTAAATAATGTAAAAGGGCATTCTATCCAAATTGGTAGAAATTCTGTTCTCTTGTTTTCTTACCCTAAATTAGATTGAGATATAATCCATTATGGTTCAATTGAAGTTATGCAATATATTAAATATAAAATATACTTAAAATTAAATAAACTTAGACATATCCATAAAAGTAGCAACACCAAAGATATGCTTCAGATTTGAATATAAATCCTTTCCCATTATGAAGTTCTTGGTATATACTGAAGAGCAAAAAATTAAATGCTCTTGCAAATTAATGTCTAAAGACATAAAAAAATTGAATTAAATTTAAAATTTTATCTTGCTATTATGAGTTAAAATTTCTAATAGCTAAAGCTTAAAATGTACTCTATGCAGTTACATAATCTGGTTACCCTTGATCAGATGAATTATTTATGTCTGAGTTGACTTGGGTTTCTAATCACCTTTAGCCTGGGTTCTATTTCACTAGAATGGGGACAGGTACTTCAGGACTCAGAAGTCACCGTTTCTTTTAGTAAATAATTGAAAACTAGACAAATATTCATAAAATAGAAAATATAAATATATTGGATTATATTCCTGAAATTATAAAAGGATCATAATTATATTAATATTTGATAAAAATATGTTTTGGGACAATGAATATTAGCATGAGTTCTTCAGTCATAAATATTAGAAGAAATACAGACTGCAAATATGTGAGTAAATAAAAATGAATACCGAGTGAAGAAAATAATAATATATTTTGTGTTTTAAAGCATAAATTAGAGGTGATAAAATAGCATGTAATTTAAGAGAAGGGTCAATGGAATGACATATTGTAAAGTTCTATGATTATTGAGTACATAGGGAAGTAAATACGTAAAGAGTTTAAATAACTTGAGAACTTGAGCTTTAATAATCTTTTGATTAAGTCATTAAAATCATTGTAATATAGAACAAGTTAAAAGAGGGGAAGTATAATAGAAATAAATATTTGATTAATCCAGATTAGTCAATAAACAAAATAGGTGGAAAGGAACATAGTGTGTAAGAGGAAAGTGAAAAAGAAATAGTATGACAATGGGAAATAATTACTAAATAAATCAGCAATTGCATTAAATGTAATTAAACTAGAAAGTTCAATTTTTAAAAATGAGATATAGGACCAGTACAGTAGAACCAGTACTGTGATAATCTTATAATTTATGTTAACACTTTGGACTCCTTAAAGAGTGACATATAACATTTTACCTTTCCTGAATATCCTATAAATGGAGTTGTAGAATATTACTTTTTAAAATATAGCTTATTTTACTTTCTATGCTGTTGAAATACATTCAAGTTGTTTCATTTATCAGTATTACATTCTTTGTTTAATGATGAACAATATTCCATTGTAAAGGAGTATCAACATTTGTTTATCCATTCACCCACTGTGGTTGTTTTACATTTAGGGACATTTTGAAGCAAAGTAACACAGGAACAAAAAACCAAATATTGTTGATTCTCAGTTATAATTGGTAGCTAAATAATGAGAGCATCTGAACACATAGAAGGAAAAATACATACTGTGGCCTTTTGGAGTGTGGAGGGTGGGAGGAAGGAGAGGATCTGGAAAAATACTTAATGGGTACTAGGCTTAATACATTGATGATGAAATAATCTTACAACATAACCCCATGACACGAGTTTAGCTATGTAACAAACCTGCATTTGTACCCATGAAATTAAAAGTTTAGAAAGTCTCTGCACTTTCCAGGTGATACTCTGTATGGTCAGTTCTTTCAGTTTGAGTCGCTATGCTGGGTATGTATCTCATTCTGATTTGGTTTATATTTATTTAACAATCAATGATGTAATGCTTATTTACCACCTATTTTTCTTTTTCGTTGGAGTATCTGATCAATTATTTAGTCCATTTTATGGGGATTGTTTGTCCTAATACAATGTGATAAATATACGCTGGATAAAATCATTTATTACATATGTGTTTTGTAAATATTTACTTCCAGTCATGCCTGGTATTTTCATTTTCTTAATAGTATTTTATAAAAGCATCAGATTATAATTTTGATGATGTCCAGTTTATCAGTTTTTCATTTAAGGATCAGTCCTTCTTAGATTCTAAGAAAACCTTTGCTTAACTTAGGTTCACAGTGTTTTCCCCTGTGATTTCTAATAGAAGTTTTCTAGATTTAGCTCATAGTTAGGTCTATGATGCTTTTCCAATTAAATTTTATGTAATGCGAAGTAAGGATCAAGATTCCTTCCTATGAATATTGATGTCCAAATATTCCAAAACCATTTGTAGGAGATACTACTGTGGTAGACTGGTAATGACTCCCAAAGATACACCAATGTCCTAATCCCAAGATCCCATGAATATTACCATATTCTAAAAAGAGTTTTTGCAGGTGTAATTATGATAAGGGCCTTAAAATGACAAGAGTATTTAGGATTATCCAGGTGAGCCCTAAATAACAGCTTAAGTTTCCTTTTCAGAGAATTTCAGAAGAAACACACACACACACACACACACACACACACACACACACACACGGGGGGGGGGATGTAGTAATGTGAGAAGACTGAAGAGGAGATCTGAGTAATGCAGCCACAATCAAGGAATATTGGCAAATACCAAAAACTAGAAGAAGCAAGAATCAGATTTCTCCAGAGAAAGCAAAGTCCTGCCCACACTTTAATTTTGGCTCACTGAGGCTAACTTAAGATATCTGGCCTCCAGAATTGTGAAAGTACATTTCTGCTATGTTAAAACACCATAATTTATAGTAATTTCTTACAACAGCCACAGAAAACTAGATCTTGCGTAGATATCCCATGTTTTCCTTATATATTCATCAATTGATGGACATTTATGTTTTTTTAACATTTTGGTGGTTATGAATAATGTTGGCATGAATTTTCATGTATAAGTTTTTGTGTAAATATATGTTTTCAGTTTTCTTGGGTAAATCCTAGGTATAGAAATGCTGGGTCATAAGAGAAATTTATGTTGAACTTTTTGAGAAATTGTCAAACTGTTTCCAGCAGCAGAATGTACATTCCCATAGCAATGTTCTTGGCATTACATAATTATACCTTGTATGTACATTAACACAGATTTATAATTATTGTTTTATGAAATTTCCTTTTAAGGCAGAAACAGTTTCAGACAAAATATAATTTTCTTCTTTGTTGTGTATATAGTTAAATTTACTGATGTTCTTTATGTCATTACCTTTTAGTGTGGATTCTAGTTACTGACTATTGCCCTTTTATTTTAGCATGAAGGACTTTCTTTAGTATTTCTTTTAAAGTTGCTCTGTAAGTCATATATTATCTCAGTTTTTATGTGGAAATAACTTCATTTCTCACTTATTTTTGAGGGATAATCTTTCTGGATATGTAGTTCTTAGTTGTCAATTTTGTTTATTGATTTTCACGTTCAGCACTTTGGACACGTCCTACTCTCCATGGGTTATGTTGAGGTATTAGCAGTTAATCTTATTTAGGATCCATCAAAATGATGGGTCAATTCTATAACTGCTTTCAAGGTTCATATTGGTCTTTATATGTATTTTTTTAATTTTATTGCATTTTAGGTTTTGGGGTACATGTGCAGAACATGCAAGATAGTTGCATAGGTACACACGTGGCAGCCTGTTTTGCTGACTTCCTCCCCTTCACCCATATTTGGCATTTCTCCCCAGGCTGTCCCTCCCCTATTCCCCCACAATAGACCCCAGTGTGTAGTACTCCCTTCCCTGTGTCCATGTGTTCTCATTTTATCACCCACCTATGAGTGAGAATATGTGGTATTTCATTTTCCGTTCTCATGTCAGTTTGCTGAGAATGATGTTCTCCAGATTCATCCATGTCCCTACAAGGACACAAACTCATCATTTTTGATTGCTGCGTAATATTCCATGGTGTATATGTGCCACATTTTCCCAGTCCAGTCTATCATAGATGGGCATTTGGGTTGGTTCCAGGTCTTTGCTATTGTAAACAGTGCTCCAACAAACATTCGTGTGCATGTGTCCTTATAGTAGAATGATTTATAGTCCTTTGGATATATACCCAGTAATAAGATTGCTGGGTCAAATGGAATTTCTATTTCTAAGGCCTTGAGGAATCACGACACAGTCTTCCACAATGGTTGAACTAATTTACACTCCAATCAACAGTGTAAAAGTGTTCCTATTTCTCCACATCCTCTCCAGCATCTGTTGTCTCCAGATTTTTTAATGATCACCATTCTAACTGGTGGGAGATGGTATCTCAATGTGGTTTTGATTTGCATCTCTCTAATGACCAGTGATGATGAGCATTTTTTCATATGTTTGTTGGCCTCATGTATGTCTTTTGTAAAGTGTCTGTTCATATCCTTTGCCCATTTTTGAATGGGCTTGTTTGTTTTTTTCCTGTAAATCTGTTTGAGTACTTTGTAAATTCTGGATATCAGCCCTTTGTCAGTTGGGTAAACTGCAAGATTTTTTTCCC
>CM052654.1:87778874-87817501 GCA_028533165.1 Leontopithecus rosalia
ATAAACCACCTTTTTTTCCCCAGGTACTCTGTCCCAGGGAGTTAGGGCTTTATTTATGAGTATCCTTTGTGCTGCTGCCTTTTTTTTTTTTTCAGGGCTGCCGTGACTAGCAAAAAGGCAGCCTAGTCACTGTCTGCCTGCAGAGGCTTTGCTGATCTGCTTTGGGCTCTGCCCTGCTGCCATTGAGCTTCCCTGTAGTCCTATTTATATGGGTGTGGTTAGAACTGCCTCAGCAATGGTGGCCCGCCTCTGTAATGGCGGACTCTCTCTGTTATGGCAGGTTGCCTCAGAAATGGCAGGTTGCCTCGGCAATGGCAAGCTGCCTCAGCAATGGCGGACTACCTCCGTAGGGGTGGAGTGCCTCGGTAATGGCAAACACCCCTCCCCCACTGAGCTGCACTGTCCTGGGTTCAGCTGTGCTTGCCGTGAAACTCTCAACCCCTAGCGTTTCCAATTGCTGTGTTTTTTTTTTGTTTGCTTGTTTGTTTTTTGGGGGGTGGGACTTGCCGAGTCTGATCACCTGGCTCCCTGCCTCAGAGCCTTTTTTTTTTTTAAGTTGAATGGTTGACTCTCTCCAGGTGTTCCAGTCACCTGCTGAAAGGATGCCGGGAACTGTGTGATTTCCCGTGTGGCGACCCACTGTACCGGCTGAAACAACGGCACTGCCCGGGAATCTCCTGGCCTGGCTCCCTATTTCAGACCCACTTAATCAGATGAATGGGTGAATCTGTCTTCTCAGAGTGCCAACTGCCAGCTTAAAAGGGCACCCAGACCAGTGTGTTTTGTACAGAGAGCTGCCGCACTGCGGCACCAGCAAAACAGCCATGCCAGCTAAAACAGCCACGCTGGCCAAAACAGCCGTGCTGGTGACCCGGAGGGCTCATCTGCCTAGGAATCTCCTGGTCTGTGGGCAATAAAGATCTGTCTGGAAATGCAGCGTCCACTCACCCTCTGCACTTTCACTGGGAGCTGCAATCCTGAGCTGCTCCTAAAAGGGCCATCTTGGATCTTCTCCACTACTGACTTTTTATTTAAGAGGAAAGGGAGGTTCAGATAATGAGGAAGGCACATGATGTCTTGCAGGAGAAAAGTCTTCTTTAAGACAAGTAGGACCCTGGCCTTTAACTGAGATAAATGTGCCACCTGTATAGCTCCAAAGAGTTCAAAAGAATTTGAAGATTCAATATTTTGAATGCACCCATATGACCCCATCCCTTATATCAGGATTCCAGTTTTTCCCAATCAGGAATTTGAATTTGGCATATAAGATTTGTCTATGTTATGTGCTTAACCTTTATTAGAACTGTGCTATTTCCATTTGGTTCTGTTTCTGGTCCTCAGCTTCCTCTGTCCTTAGTTTATAGGAAACAAAAGACTGTTATGTGCTGCCAAGAAGTCTCTCTGACATTCAGTTACCTTTTTAATAGATAATAACCTCCAGACTTTCCCATTCTTTCTCCAGAGCATCAATTACACCTGGAATAGTTATCTTCCTCAATACTATTTATCCTATGTTTCTTAAGCACATGATGCATTGCTCCTCCTGGTTTATCCAGTTTATCACTGATAGGAGTTTAACAATTGCACTGAAATCTTGTTACAGAATCTATCCAAGTTCCATCTACTACCAGTGATTTGGCCATCATTGTCAGCTGGTTGGCAAGTGTTCCAATCTGTCTGCTTTCTCAGACAGATTACTAGAAGCAACTATTACAGGTCAGGTTGTTGATGAAGCAGACTCTAAAATGGAAATTAGCACACAGGAGGTTTAGTAGGTAGTCCTCTTAGAATTAACACTGTGGAAGAGGAAAGAGAATTAGACTTAAATGGAGGAAACAGTTGGGCCCTAGCTGAACTCTAGTGAGCTCTGAAGATTGGGTAGATCTTGAGAGTTGTCTTGATTTGGGGTACTTTAGACCCTGAAATTTGCCTGTCACTGGATTTAAGCTGTGACTGCTATGGTGATGTGTACAAAGGGGCTTTTTTCAGCTGAAGGCAATTTCCATGGGTTGACTGTTGACAGTTTTTGACAGCAGCACTCCTCAAAATTGGGTGAAAACAGCTTTCAGTCCTGAAGGGGAGACTGGGGCAATACAGCAGTGTCCACAACACATTGCTGTGGGCAATTAAATTGAAAGCCACAATCACAAAGCTGTATCAGTTGGTAAACATGTGATTTCAGAACAGAAAACCAAAAATACATGACCCTTGTCTCAGGAGAATCACTGTTGCCATAGCAATAAAGCACAAATATGTCATCACGATTACTAGCTCTGAAATGATAAAGCCAAGTGATTAGGCAGAAAAAATAAATTGGAAAATGATTCAGTTACCTCACTATTTTCTTATGACCAAGACTGTCAGAAGCTTAAATGTGAAAAGATACCTATAATTAACTTCATAAAATTTGAAAAGTAAAAACTTGCTTGTGAAAAAAAAATATGTAGGGAAATCATTCACCAGACACACTAACGTGCATTTTTATTGTCAATAACTCCTGTTACTACCCTCTCTATTCTCACCCTTGCCTCTTCCCATCTACCCTCTGGAGCATTGAAAAATAAACTTTACACTCAGCAAGTAGTCATGTTGTAATCTCTGTGTTTCAATATATTGTTTTTGAATAGCTCTGCTTCTTGATTTTCAGTGTTGTTTTATGGCTGTTTCCCTTTCCTTTCCTTAGAAGGATTTTGGTTTGTGAAGGAACTTATAGGATCCTTACTGTCCTCTGCAGCAGTGGTATTTTTGTCTTCTTAGTCACTGCTACAGCTCCCAGCATCTGCTGCTTCTCTGCAGCTGGTTAACTGTTAATAATCCATCTGGCCAATCAGGATTCATCCTAGTTCTCTTTGGCTTTGGCTTCTATGAAGAATTGCTGGACACTTTTTTAATCCTAAACCTGAATGTGCTACTTAGTATAGCAGAGCTACAGGATCCCTTCTCTTGAGCCACTGTGACACTCTCTGCTAGCACCATCAGCCAGCTCCCCTAGGCATGTGGGAACTCCTGGATTCCCTATGAGAGCTGGAAAGATCTAAGGAGTTGCCCTTCCATGCCCAAAGAGTGCGTTCAACTTAGATGCTTGTTGATGCATCATCATTGTACATATAAATTGTTCCCCTCAAATTATCCAACAAACTCTTTGTCCCCCACAAGACATCAACCCATAGATTAAGTGTCAAAACGTCAATGTCTTATTGCCTACTTTCCTTCTCTCCATTTCAATTCTCTTTGAACCTACAGCTTCAGTTCTGAAAGTCTCCCATTTTTACTACCTATCCAGTAGAGACTTCCCAACATGTCATAGCCTTTTTCTTCTTCCCAGAATCATCAGCCACCCCATCTTACCTGAATTGTTCATTGTGGATGGATGTAGAATGGCTGCAAGCACACATGATTTACTGGAAGAGGAATTAAAAACACAATGTTTGATGTGATATATATGTATATGTATATATATATTATGTAAAACTTTGTATCTATATCTATATTTTTCTTCTTATCAGTATGTACTTTGGCCACCTCCATTCTCATTTTTTAAAAAATGTTTGCCTTTTCTGTAGATTTTAAATTATACTAGAACTATTAGATTCATAATGACCCATTTAAGAAGACTAGTAGGTCAGGTGCAGTGGCTCACGCCTGTAATCCCAGCACTTTGGAAGGCCAAGGCAGGTGGATCATGAGGTCAAGAGATCGAGACCATTCTGGTCAACATGGTGAAACCCAGTCTCTACTAAAAAAAATACAAAAAATTAGCTGAGCATGGTGGCGCATGCCTGTAATCCCAGCTACTCAGGAGACTGAGGCAGGAAAATTGCCTGAACCCAGGAGACAGAGGTTGTGCTGAGCCGAGATCGTGCCATTGCACTCTAGCCTGGGTAACAAGATTGAAACTCCATCTCAAAAAAAAAAAAAGGAAGAAGAATAGTAATCACTATATTCCTTACTTTATTTTAGATAACACCTTTAACTCATTTAAAATCAGTAAAACTATTATATGTGACTTAATTTAAGTAGAATATACAATCAACAGTCTTAAAACGTTTTTTCTGGTAGGATTTTGTTTCTTTGTTTGCCTTCCTAAGTCTTCAAAGTTCTCAAATATAAAGATTGTGTTGCTTTATTTATTTTGGCTCTATATCTATTAGCAAGTATGTGTACTTCCTAATATTTGCTTTGTTGTATGTCAAATAAAACCCACTTTGCAGAGAAGCTAGAGTTCCTAAAATAATTTGCTAAACTTTTAGCAAAAGTACATATTTTCTCTAGTGCCTCCTCAAGAACACAGAATAAGTCACTAAGCTAATTTTATAAACAGAGATAATAGCTCAGCTATTGAAAAGTCATAAACAGGCCATGCACAGTGACTCATGCCTGTAATCCCAGCACTCTGAGAGGCCAAGGCAGGCAGATCGCCTAAGGTCAGGAGTTTAAGACCAATCTGGCCAATGTGGCAAACCCTGTCTCTAATAAAAATACAAAAATTAACCTGGCCTGGTGGCATGCACCTGTAGCCCTAACTACTTGGGATGTTGAGGCAGGAGAATTGCTTAAACCTGGGAGATGGAGGTTGCCTTGAGCTGAGATTGTGCCACTGCAGTCCAGCCTGAGTGACGGAGTGAGACTATCTTCAACAAAACAAAAAAGAACAAAACACACACAAAAAATGTCATAAACAGAGATAATAGCTCAGCTATCAAAAATGTCATCCAAAAATGTTTCAATATAAAACTTGCTGAACCATTTTAACACCTGAGCATTATGAGATGAAACAAATAGTGATATTTTAGTTAATGACTATCATCCTAAATAAAACATAATTCCTTTTGGAATCCTGAACTTCAGCTATATATTTATTTTGTGGGTGGAGATACCCAAGCTTAAAAGGATAGTCTATTTTTCTTAGAAGAATGTTTACAAGACTATATTCTCTCTTGTATAAAATTTAAAAGGCAGTGAAATCTCAATTGCCCCAATAAGAGTAAGAAACGAGGAAATCCGTGATCTTTACCAGAAGACATGTTATTTCATCAGGATCCATTTTTCATATATTAAACCAGCATTTCCCTGAGCTAGAGATTTTGTGATTACAGTATTATAAGATCACTTTTATCACTTGAAATTTATACTCAGACAGTATCTGTAATACTTAGGTGTAACTTCCTTGTTAGAAATCTGCAGTTTGGGTTGCATTTTATATATATGAGATACTAAGACCATGAGTGTCCTCCAGTAGAGGGAAGTATATCTTAACCTTGACTGCAATTAGAATCAGAGTTAAGTTTCTTTATTTGTTTGTAGTATTGATACGTAGGCCACCTCCACCCCACCACCAAATGATTTTGATTCAGCCAAGCGGGGATGAGTTTGGACACTGGCTTTCCTCCTAGGGTTGAGAAGCACTGCTCAAATTCACCATGGAGCACAGTGTTTGGGTTACCCTTATAAGGTAGACATTCAACCTTAAGTCTCAAATATTTGTTAAATTCCCAAAGTCTGATTATCAAATATTTAAAGTGTGAATTGATAGGATAATAATGCTGCAGTCTTAGATGGACTACTACAAATTATTCATGATCAGGCAATGTTTTTATGTAATCCACTTTGACTATTTTTTTCTTATTTCTTTATCTTGAACATCAAAGTGAGTTTTCAAATGAAACTTAATCTGCAGAATATATATCCAGGCAAAAAAGTCATTCTTTATAAGGTGTCCGATTAATCTGCACAGTAATATGGAGAATATAATTTGGTTCTAGAAATTGATCTGATATACTAGTGGGAAACCCACTCACTATTTATGATGTTTAGAGACCCTAGTTCTCAAGGGGAAATATCATCTAAAAGTTACTTCAGATATATGTTACATAGATTTCAGGAGGACAAAATTTTATTCACATTCAATTCTGAGATTTTAGTTTGATCAAATAGATTCAAAACCAAAACTTGATTAATCATTTAATAAGGCTGCTGATTAGTGCAGCTCTGAACTCAATTCTAATCTCAAATCAAAACCAAATGCATTATTTCCTCTTTTTTTCTAAATGTCAGGAATAGACAAGTCAGTGAAACATATGGAACAAGAAATAGTTAATTCATAACTTTTAACAAATATTTGGGCTGTGTTGTCTTGTTCCTTTTTTTTCTTAGATCCACTTAACCAGACAACTTGACAACTGTCTTTATTGATAAAGCACATATCACCCAGGACAAATTTGTGGGTTTAAAAAATGTTCTTGTCATAGGGAAATTTATCCCTGGTCTTCAAACTGTATGTTTAGTTACATTTTATGATTTTGTTTGCAAAAGCTGTGGTTGCTAAAATCGATGAGTTGCACTGGTACACACAGCATGAGCATCCTATTCGTCCAACGTAAAATCTATCATATTTTGAGAAGAAATAAAGCGAAGCATTGGATATATGAACACACAGGGCCTTTTATACTCAGTGCTAAGAAGAAAAAGAAGATGTGGAGAAACTAACAAAAAATACCCTCCTGAACAGTGCAATTAGAGGTGGGAGGCCTTCCATACACTCAAATTTCCCAGATCTGTTTTAACAGTCCTTCTCGTTAGTCAGAGACTAAAGGAATGGAAAAGAGCAGAATGCTGAGACCTAATGCAGCCTTCATTTTCCCAGAATATAAGAATGTCTTCATTAGGCCATGGCTCTCAAACTTTGTTATGCATGTGAATCACCCAGGCACCTTTTGGAAATGCAGAATTGTTTCAATAGGTCTAAAATGAGAGCTGAGATTTTATAATTCTAACAAGTGATGCTGAGGTTGCTGGGCCATTATTCAAAGCACAGCTGCTGAATATAGTCCCAGTGGGAGTTCAATTCTTTAACTCACCTTGGAACCATTCCCTTTTATAAGACCAGTGGTCAAATGAAACACTAGGGAACACTGGGGAGTTAGGAGTTGACTGTGTATTTACTTGCCCTATGAGTGGCTGCATAAGAATGCACCATTCATCCTTAATTAAGCACTTCATTGCCACTAATTAGAGAAGAAAAAGCATTCCCTTCAAATTTCACTGCCCTCTTCCACCTAGCATATGCAGACCTTTTGACATTAAGATATTATATTTCAATTAGAAATTTCAAATAATAATTGTATGAGCTGGTGATAAAACTACTTTCAGCCATTGAAAGAGCAGTGATCAAGAGAGCTGAATTGAGATTTTGCCCATGTGTAAAGAAATGGAGTCAGTGGCTATAACAGGTTCTGTCACTAGTGGAGCAAACTAACTGCTTTTTAAAAATTAACCCTGAACTTTATTCTCATATTACTGTTAATGGAATTGAGCAAAGAAGTACTCCATGTACTATTTATAATAATAGTAGAAAAATCAAATAAATATTTAAAGTTTACATTCTCTATATTTTTGACTTCTGCTTTTATTATTTGGAGACTACATTGAATTTGAGAAAGATTGTTATAGAATCTAGTAACAATAATTATTGATTGCTTAATATGATCAAGTAGTCAATATTTTAGGTATTAATTTAATGAATTACCATGAGGTTTGTACAGTTACTTTTTATTTTAAGGATAAGAAAACTGAAAAATTGAGCAACTGATCATCCTTTCCACAGCTGGTAAGCATCAGAGGCAGAGCTTGAAACTACACATTCTGACTGCAGTGCCCATGCAGGTAACTACTTTGTAATTCTGGTTTGTTCGGTATAAAAGTGCAAGGTGTGATTTCAGAGAAACTAGAATGCTCTTCAAACACAGTTTCTGCCCCTCAAGCACTCAACAGACACCAAAGCTACAGGTACTTGAATTCATCTTTCTCATTCATTGTCCTTTCGACATTTACCCCAGGTAACCTAAAAGCACTTGCCCATTGCACCCAAAAGAGAAACAACAATCTCCTCTAAGCCCAACTGTTCATTTCCTCTGTTACAGCCAGGTTGCAAAGTTCTGGAGGGAAAGATAAATTGTATGTCCTGAAGTCATTACACGTTCATTATTTCCAGCCTTAGTTGAATACACCTTTTTTTCAGAAGTCTTCTTTTCAAGAATTTTATACCTTTGCCACTTGATTCAGCCTTGCCACTCACCACCTTCTCACTCTCAGAAAATGTCTTTGGCTCTTATTTCCCAATGACTATTGAGTACATTAGATGTTAAGTCCCTTAAACCCTCTCATTCTGACAAACATTCCTTATATTTCCATTCAGCCATCTTTTCTCAGCTTCATTTTAGTTTCATTGGAAATAATGCCCTTACTGTCATTCAAAATTTATCTTTTTTTAAAATTATACTTTAAGTTCTGGGGTATATGTACAGAATGTGCAGATTTGTTACATAGGTATACATGTGCCATGGTGGTGGTTTGCTACATCCATCACCCTGTCATCTACATTAGGAATTTCTCCTAATGCTATCCCTCTCCTAGCTCCCCACCTCCTGACAGGCCCTGGTGTGTATGTTCCCCTCCCTGTGTCCATGTGTTCTCATTGTTCAACACTCACTTGTGAATGAGAACATGAGATATTTGGTTTTCTGTTCTCGTGTCAGTTTGCTGAGAATAATGGTTTCCAGCTTTGTTCATGTCCCTGCAAAGGAAATGAGCTTATCCTTTTTTAAGGCTGCACAGTATTCCATGGTGTATCTGTGCCACCTTTTCTTTATCTAGTCTATCATTGATGAGCAGTTGGGTTGGTTCCAAGTCTTTGCTGTTGTAAACAGTGCGGCAATAAACATACATGTGCATGTGTCTTTATAATAAAATGATTTATAATCCTCTGATTATATTTGATATAATAGAATGATTTATAATAGAATATATCATTCTATTATAAGTCAAAATTTATCTTGAACCTCTGCTGTGGATGACACTCATTTCCCTCCTCCAGGCTGTCTTTAGCAGTGACTTTGCAGTGGAGATTCTATTCCTTCTATGTGGAAAACTATCCCAACATTAAAAGCAAAAAATTAAAAATAAAAACAGCAAATCCAAACTATATTCACTTCTTTTGCTAGTTTTAGCTTGTGATCTCTCTCACTTCTTACCCCTTCAGAGTTAAAGAAGAATATAGACTTAAGCCAGGCACAGTGGCTCATGCATGTAATCCTAGCATTTTGGGAGGCTGAGGTGGGCGGATCACTTGAGGTCAGTTGGAGACCAGACTGGCCATCATGGTGAAACCCCATCTCTACTAAAAGTGAAAAAATTAGCCAGGCATGGTGGCAGACACCTGTAGTCCTAGCTACTCAGGAGGCTGAAGCATGAGAATTGCTTGAACCCAGAAGGTAGAGGTTACAGTGAACAGAGATTGTGCCACTGCACTCCAGCATGGGGGACAGAGCAATACTCTGTCTCAAAAAAAAAATCTATCTATTTATCTATCTACATATGTGTGTATGTATGCGTGTATGTGTGTATGCTTGCTATCTCTCTTTACAATGTTATCTCTTGTTCTCTATTCAGTGTTTATATTTGTTGATTTTACAGTCTTCTAAATCACCATTACATCATATTGAGGTTTAGTGGACATTTGTCATTTTTTTGTTTCCATTCATTTCTTCTGTTTTTGGCAGGTTGACTTCCTTTTATTTAAAATTCTCTCTGTCATTATTTTCTAGGATGAAATGACCTGTTTATTTTTTTTTTCTTGGTAGGATTACAAAAATAAGATTGAAACTGGGAAACTAAAGAGAAATTTTGAGGATATAAAAATATCATATGATGTTTTACTATAGCTCTATAGAATATGAACACTTGTAGGTCCAGCAAAATAGACCAGTCATTTTAATTTTGATAACAGAATATTGCTTTGACATCTTTCTCTAAACAGCAGAAAGTGACACAAAATAATACTCTGAATTTCCTCATCACTGTAGATATCGCAAATACTCCACCCTGAGAAATGAGTCCTATGAAAAATAGCCAGCAAGAAAGAGGCTCATCTTAGGCAAACTAACATCTCTTTGATCCTGTGTGACCTTTTTGTGTGTACCATCCACCATGATAATCAAGGTCAGAGAATTTCACAGTAGTGTTCACAGGGTAGCACATAGCACCTCCACATTGAGCTAGCCGAAGTCAAAGGACCTAGCCAGGAAATTAGAAATGCCTTTCCATAAGTCATTTTTTGTAATTCTGAGAAAAATCTGATGAGGACGCTTTCCAGAATTTTACATGTACATGATCTCTCACTTGTAAGTACAAGAAACCAGTTTGCTGGGTTAAATATCTGTGTATAGAAGATTTAAATTGTTCAACCTATTGTGTTTTTAAGTTTCCCTATTCTTGCTCAATTTACAGGTTTATTTATTGCCTCACCTCTCATTTTAAAATGAGGATAATAATTGTATATAACTCAAAGGGTTACTGTGGATATTAAATTTATAAATATATTACTCTTGTATATATTATTTACTCTTATATATTAATTACTCTTGTGCTTCCTAATTTCTATCAACTGCTTTTTGGGTCTCAAAATTATATTGAAAGCATTGATGAACATAAACTTTCTCCTCCTTATTTAATCGATTCATTACATGTTCAAATACCAAGAGGCAAACAAACACTTTTTGTCTTACGAATGATCAGAGGCTAGGAATCTCAAGTCACCTTGGGTGTCTCAAGATTTAAAAGCAGATAGGAAAACTGCCTAGTAGTGTTGTCATGTGGATTAAATGATAAATTATGTGATGCACCAAGTATACAGAATTGCCTCAGTATTTAATTATGGTAATTATGATAAGCAGAATCGTCTTTAGTGCTATAATTTTATGTTCTACTGTTTACATCAACTGCAGTTAATAATGGTAGTTACAGGAGTAATACTAACTGTGAGAGTGAGTTTGTATTACTCTATTCTATCAGACAAAAAAAAAAATCAACTCAGTCTAGTCAGTACCCTTCCTGAGTACCTGTATTTTATTTTCTTATTGATTATTCTGGCCATTCTTTTTCAGATGCTATCTCAACTTATTAATCTTCACCTCTCTGCTACTACTCAGACAGATATTTCACAAAATTCAAAGAAAAGATTCAACAAACTTCAAGACACAATGTTCATTTGTTTTCATATATAGAATCAAAATAAATTTCTGTAGATATAAACCTTTCAGCCTTTTGATATTTTTAAAGCTTAGAAAAATACTGCCTTGTAGAGATTTTAGACTTTCTCCCATTATCTTGATGAATTTGTTATTTCCTCTCTCTCTCTCACTCTGGCAGAAGGAGCAGAAATGTTTGTGTGTGTGTGTGTGTGTGTGTGTGTGTGTGTGTGTGTGTGTGTATTTAGATGAGACAAATAGATTTTAAGGTTAAATAGTCAATATTACAAAGAAAAGAAGAAATAGATTAACACCAATTAATTAAGATCAGTTTTTTAACAAAAACTTGGTAGAAAAAGAACTTTCTTCAATTTTTTTGATGCTTGTGTTGTACTCTGATTTCTTGTGTGTATAAACATGTAAGTTACTTTTTTGAATTCAAGTCAGCATGTTCTTTAAGTAATCACCTTAATTCAATCATAGTACTATTCATACAGTAACAACTTCTAGTAGCAATTTGAAAGGTATGATAATAATATCCTTGGAGACGTTTCAGATAACTCTTAAACTCAAAATGGAAAAGCTGATAGAAAGGAGTATTAGCTAAATAAATATATTTTTTCCTCCCCACCCCCACTCCCCTTCCTGTGTCCCTGTGTTCTCATTGTTCAACACCCACCTATGAGTGAGAGCATGTGGTGTTTGATTTTCTGTTCTTGTGTCAGTTTGCTGAGAATGATGGTTTCCAGATTCATCCATGTCCCTACAAAAGATATGAACTCATCATTTTTTATGGCTGCATAGTATATGGTGTATATGTGCCACATTTTCCTTTTCCAGTCTATCATTGATGGGCATTTGTTTTGGTTCAAGGTCTTTGCTATTGGAAACAGTGCCACAATGAACATATGTGTGTATGTGTCTTTATAATAGAACCATTTATAATCCTTTGGATATATGCCCAGTAATGGGATTGCTGGGTCAAATGGAATTTCTATTTCTAGTTCCTTGAGGAACCGCCACACTGTCTTTCACAGTGGTTGAAATAATTTACACTCCCACCAACAGTGTAAAAGTGTTCCTATTTCTCCACATCCTCTCCAGCATCTGTTGTCTCCAGATTTTTTAATGATCACCATTCTAACTGGTGGGAGATGGTATCTCAATGTGGTTTTGAATTGCATTTCTCTAATGACCAGTGATGATGAACATTTTTTCGTTTCTTGGCCTCACGTATGTCTTCTTTTGAAAAGTGTCTGTTCATGTCTTTGGCCCACTTTCGAATGGGTTTGTTTTTTTCCTGTAAATTTATTTTATTTCTTTGTAGATTCTGGATTTTAGCCCTTTTTCAGATGGGTAGATTGCAAAAATTGTTTCCCATTCTGTTGGTTGTTGGTTCACTCCAATGAAACAATGGTGATTATTTCTTTTGCTGTACAGAAGCTCTAGAGTTTAATTAGATCCCACTTGTCTATTTTGGCTTTTGTTGCTAATGCTTTTGGTGTTTCAGTTGTGAAGTCCTTGCCTATGTCTATGTCCTGAAAATGGTTTTGCCTAGGTTTTCTTCTATGGCTTTTATGGTGTTATATCTTATGCTTAAGTCTTTTAGGGAGGTTGGGGATGGATAACATGGGGAGAAATGCCAGATATAGGTGACGGGGTAATGGAGTCAGCAAACCACATTGTCATGTCTGTACCTGTGCAACAATCCTACATGATGTTCTGCACATGTACTCCAGAACCTAAAGTGCAATTATGTGCACGCGCATGTGCGCGTGCGTGTGTGTGTGTGTGTGTTTGCAGAAAAGCATAGTTTTCTGCTAAAGTGAGATGTTTACATGCTCTGGAGTCAAAACCCAGGAATTATACAAAGTACTCACTATGAGGAAAGGTGACTGAATTATTTACACCAACAGAAAATAAGTGTATGCATTTATAGTCCCTACTAATTATGTATCATTTCATTATGTGAGGTAGAATAATAACACTTTAATTTTATGCTCTGTATGTACTTTCCAAAGTTATTTCAATATGAATATTCATGAAATAGAATATTTATGAAAAAAATTAACATCAAATTTCTAAATATATCTAAACTATTACCTCTTTTACAACATTGGCATGCTATACTACTCAGAATCCATACCAAGGTAACATTGTTCTGATTTCACTTTTCACTTTTCACCGTGCCCTCAAAATCCCCAAGAACAGAGTTGAAAAGTGACATTTGATAAAAAGCATCTTCTGTTTTTTTACTTTTTAATAGTAGCCATTTGACTGATGAGATGTTATCTCATTGTAATTTTATTTGCATTTTTCTGATGGTTATTTATATAGAACGTTTTTGCATGTTTCTTCGCCCTTCGTATTTCTTATTTTGAGAAATATTCATTTCTTTTGCCCATTTTTAAATGAGATTATGTGCTTTTCAATTTTTGAATTGTTCAAACTTCTTATAGATTCTGGATATTAGACCTCTGTTGAATACAAAGTTTGATAATATTTTCTCCTATCTTGTACATTGTCTGTTTACTCTGTTGATAGTTTCTTTTGCTATGCAGAAGCTCTTTAGTTTAATTAGGACTCATTTTTTTAAATTCTGTTTAAGTTCAAGGGTACATGTGCAGGATGTGCATGTTTGTTACACAAGTCAATATGTGCCATGGTCGTTTGCTGTACCTAGCAATCTATCACCTAGGTATTATGCTTAGCATACACTAGGTATTTTTCCTGATTCCTTAATTTTTTCTTTTTTCAAATTTTATCATAAAGTTTAATTATGGTTCAGAAAAAAATGAGAGAATAACTTTCTCTGAAAAAATATATTGACTCTATATAGACCATAGTTATTGGGGGCAGGGGCTGGTAGGTTAGTTTACCCTATTTTTCTATTCTGAAAATGATATTAATAGGAAGTCTCATTTCCAATCTGAGTATAAAGATTAATGTGCCCAAAATGGCTGAGAATAAATACAACAGGAGATGCAAAAGCTGTAATGCTAAGGGCACGCAAGAGAAAAACTGAGAAATACCCAAAGTGGCAACAAGGAACCTTTGGTTGGAATTTGAAGTTCTTTCAGTCATCTTTATCATTTGCTCCATGTTTCCAGATGTGTGTGAACTCGATGTAATTGAAGTCCCCCTTTTTGTCAATAGGTGCTTCTCTGTACAGCTCATCTACTTCCTCATCCATAAACTTTTCCCCTATGGTGTCAGCAGCTCTCTCAAGTAATCTTCCTGAATGGTGCCAGTTGCTTCTTTATCAAAGCAAGCAAAAGCATTTCTGATGACATCGTCACGATCTGTGCCATTTAACTTCTCACCAAACATGGTGGGGAACATGGTGAAATTGATGAGGCCTGGAGCTTCATTCATCATGACATCCAAATACTCATCAGTTAGATTCTTCCCAAATGAAGCAAGCATATCATGCAAATCTTACTTATCGATGAAAGCACCTCTGTCCTGATCAGTCATGTTGAAGGCCTCTTTGAACTCCTAAATCCATTTCCAAAGGATAATGTCCAGAAAGGTGTTTCCTAGGTTTTCTTCTACAATTCTTATTGTTGATGGTCTTACATTTAAATCTTTGCTCCCTCTTCAGTTTATTTTTATATATGGTGAAGGGTAGGAGTTCAGTTGTATTCTTCTGCATATGGCTAGTCCAGTGTTAAGTACACTCTGAATAAAGAGACCCCCTAAACAGGCTTTGTGTGAGCAAGATGGCTGTTTATTCACCCCTGTGTGGGCAGGCTGAATCTGAAAAGAGAGTCAGCAGCAGGCAGTGGGATAGGAGTTGGTTTTATAGATTTTGGGTAGGCAGTGGAAAGTTACAGAAGTTACAGCGCAGGGCAGTTTTTCCAAGCTAGGAGGGTGTCACCGGGGGTGTCACAAGGTCCAAGGTCCATTGTCACAAGGTTGGCTTATCAGTTAAGCCAGAACAATGGTGGAATTTTACAAGGTCGGTCACTTGGTGCTGCAGGAGCTAGCTAGTCTTCTTACTTCAGACTTTCTGGCTCTGGGAGGCCATCCAGAGATGTGCTTGTGGGTCATAAGGGTCTCCATAGCTCGACTTAGGATGGCCCCTGGTGCAGCCAGTTCAAAGAACCTTGCATTCCTGTCTTTTTATATTAATAATATAATAGTAAAAGAAATTAAAAAGTGAGGGAAGTGAAATTTTGGGGGCAGTACAGAGGGGTGATGGGCAACGTTTCTCAGGGCTTGTTCAAGCAGGATTAAGGGCAGCGTGGAAGCCTAAAAATGGGAAAGAATTTAGATTGCTGAGAAATTTTGATGCAAAAGTTGATATTGTGGGGTTGTTAAAAGGAGCACTTGCTGTATTGACTGATTGCTTACAGCTTGGATATGATTTTGTAGGAATAGAAAGATTAGTCGGAAAAGGCAAGGTCTGAATAAGAGAAGGAGAAAACTGGGTATAAGAGGGCTGCTAATGGGGAGTCGTGATACCCAGTTGGAAAGTGGCCAGCTAGGTCCAGAATAATTATTTGCCTGATTAGCGAGCTTTTGAGCCCTGTCTTTAAGACTTTCGATGGCATCATATACATGGTCGAATTGGTTTTGCTAAAAACAGAATTCTTCCTTTAGAAATAGGCAGAGTTCTCCTTTCTAAACAGTCAATAAATCGAGACCTTGGCAATTCTGGAGGATAACTGCAGCCAGGGAATTAACCCGGGCTTGGAGAACAGTGTTTGAGTTATGTTTGTAATGCTGGAGGAGAAAGGAGGAAAGACACTTCAGAATGTGGTGGTGGAAGTAGCAAGGCCTGCTATACCTGTTCTGATTGACAAGCAAGGGGATTAATGGAATGACTCTTTTTTGTTGTGTAGGAGTTACAAGGGATGTATTTCCTTTGGCAAACTGGATTTGGGGAGTAAGGAAAATTAAGGTACAAGTAGTAGGAATGCGGACGTAGGTGGAAGAGCCACAGAAGAAAAAAGTCCTTGGCTTAGGCAGAACTGGAAGTGCAAACTGAAAAGGTGAGAAAGTGTTTTTGGTGGAGGGGCTGGGGTTTTGTACCCAGACACCAAGGGTTGAGTTGGATTGGTTTAGCAAAGAATGGGTTAAATTAAAGGTTTTATAGAAGAATTGGAAACAACAGGAAAGAGAGGTACAATTATGTGGGGCGGCCAAGGGAGCAGGAGGAATAGGTAGACAAAGAATGAGGAGGGAATGGGGAGAAGTCACATGGGATACCTTGGAAGAGGAAGGTAATTTACTTACTCTAGAAGAGAGTTAAGAGGGTTGGAACCAGGAAATGTCTTGGCACACAGAATGGAGGAAAAAGGTGAAGCAGCAAGATAGACAGGAGCAGAGCATATTAAGTTTCCTCAGGAATTCAGGTGAATTTCAGAGAAGTTTGTTGAGGGGTTTGGCATGATAGGATGGATGGGGAGCTATCTGATTAATAAGGCAAAGGTTTTGGACTAACCTGTAGGACTTGTCTGGTTTTGGGGCGGGTAGGATGGGGATGTTGTAGGGGGACTTAGTGGGAACTAAAAGGCCATGTTGTAGTAAGTGAGTAATAACAGGTTTTAGGCCTTTTAAGGCTTGTGCTGTGATGGGATACTGGCACTGGCTGGGCAGAATAAGGGTGGTTAGGTTTTAACGGTATGATGAGGGGTGAGTAAACAAGGGATGAGGAGGTAACATCCCACACCCTAGGGTTAAGGTAGGGAGACATAAAGGGAGCTACTGAGGGAGGTGTGGGTTTGGGGAGGAGGGTGGCAATGAGCTGTGGCTAGTAGCCCAGGAATAGTTGAGGAGGCAGACAATTTTGTTAGGATATATTGGCCTAACAGGAGAACTGGACAAGTGGGGATGTTTAGGAAAGAGTGTGGGAAGGAGTGCTGGCCTAATTGACACCAGGGTTGAGGAGTTTTGAGAGGCCTGGAAGCCTGGCCATCAATTCCCACAATGGTTATGGAGGCCAAGGAGAAAGATCCTTGAAAAGAAGGCAGCATGGAGTGGCCCCTGTATTGATTAAGAAGGGGGTGGATTTACCCTCCACTGTAAGAGTTACCCAAAGCTCGGTGTCTGTGATGGTCCAGGGGACCTTTGAGATGTTCGGGCAGCATCAATCTTCTGCTGCTAAGCCAAGGAGATCTGGGAATGATTCAGTGCAGGAGCTTTGGGTTAGAGCTCCAGGAGCTCTGGGGGCAGTGACGTGAGTTGGACAGTCTGACTTTCAGTGGGGGCCCCACACAGACAAGGCAAGATTTAGAAGGATTCCTGGGCTGCAGGTATTCCTTGGCCCAGTGGCCAGCTTTCTGACACTTGAAGCAAGGTCTGGGAGGGGCGCCTGGACACTGCAGTCTGGGCGCTTTGAAGTCTTTGTGAGCCAGGGGTGTGGCTGGGGTTTGTCTTACAGCAGAGGCAGCATCTGCAGTTCTGAGATGTGCTGCTGCAAGGCAGTTTCTTCCCTACTGTTGAACACCTTGAAGGCGAAAGTGATTAATTCTTGTTGTGGGGTTTGAGGGCCAGATTCTAATTTCTGTAGCTTTTTTCATGTTAGGGGCTGACTGGGTGATAAAATGCATATTAAGCATTTTTCAGGGGTAAGAGTAGAAGTAAGGATGACATTTAAGTCACTCCAGGTGAGATTTTAGGACTGGGTTAAGTATTGGAACTCTTATATATATTTAGTAGGATCTGATGAAAAGGAGCCTCACCATTGGCTGATTTAGGAAAGGTCAGATAAAGAGAAAGGAATGTGCACCCTAACTATAGTATAGTCCAGGGAGTAAACTATAAGCTGGACCGGTGTGAGGTGGGGAGGTGACAGGAGGGGCATAAGGAGGTGGGCTGCAGGCAGAGGAAGAGAAAGGAGGCTGGGCAGGGGAGCAGTTAGGGCCTGGATTGGGGTCTGATTTGGACAGGTGGGAAGGAGAAAGGTCAGAAGGGTCGATGGACAAGGAGGATTCTGAATTACTGGTGGAGGCAGAGGGGTGGACGGAAGGGAGAAAAGGAAAACTTGGGATGGATTGCACTGAGAGCAGAGATTAGCAAGGGATTAGTGTGTAAAAAATGCCTGGACAGGGCTGGGCACGGTGGCTCAAGCCTGTAATCCCAGTCCTTTGGGAGGCCGAGGTGGGTGTATCACAAGGTCAAGAGATCGAAACCATCCTGGTCAACATGGTGAAACCCCGTCTCTACTAAAAATACAAAAAATTAGCTGTGCATGGTGGCGTGTGCCTGTAATCCCAGCTACTCAGGAGGCTGAGGCAGGAGAACTGCCTGAACCCAGGAGGCGGAGGTTGTGGTGAGCCGAGATCTCGGCATTGCACTCCAGCCTGGGTAACAAGAGTGAAACTCCGTCTCAAAAAAAAAAAAATGCCTGGATGTTGGGCACTTCAGACCATTTGCTTATTCATTAACAAAAATTGTTTAGATCTCACAGAATAGAAAAATTGAAAGGGCCGTTTTCTCGCCATTTGGAACCATTGTCTAATTTGCATTGAGGCCAGGCCATGTTACAGAAAAAAATATGAGACATTTAGTTTTCAGATCAGGTGACAGTTGAAGAGGTTTTAGGATTTTAGGATGCAGGCTAGAGGCGAAGACAGAGGAACAGAGGGCAGAATATTGCCCCTGGTGAAGGAGCTAAGTTTTAAGGAGAGAAGTAGAGTAGAGATGAGGAGAAAGGAGCAAGCAGCTACCAGAGTTTTCAGTAGGTGCCCCTGACTGAATCCTGGACTGTCTCGTGGGTGAATGATCAAGGCAGGCCCTCCTGTGATTGACACCAAGTGAAGATCGTCTTCCCTCATCGAGTCTGTGACCAGATCTGGAGTTTTTGAGCACATGGATGAAGAGTGTCTTCTCTGCCTCTACTTAGACTGAGAGACTTGTCTCTTTGAGATTTAAAGGAAAAGAGAGAGAGGTAGACTTGTCTCTGAGACTTGTCTCCTTGAGATTTAAAGAAAAAGAGAGAGAGAGAGGGAGACTTGCCTCCATTTCTCTAAAAGAAAAAAAAAGAGAGAAATGAGAGAGGGAGAGACTGCTTACCTGATCTGAAGGTGGTGAGAAAGTTGTTGGGATGGTCTGATGCGCTGAGGTCACTGGTGGGTCTCTTCACAGAGGGAGAGCAGGGAAAGGGGGCCATTCTCCTCAAAGGAGTACTCCTGTCCCAGGTTTCAGCACCAAATATTAGGTGCATTCTGAATGAAGAGACCCCCTAAACAGGCTCCATGTAAGCAACATGGCTGTTTATTTACCTGGGTGTGGGCTGAGTCTGAAAAGAGAGTCAGTAGAGGGCGGTGGGATAGGAGTTGGTTTTATAGGTTTGGGGTAGGCAGTGGAAAGTTACAGAAGTTACAGTTCAGGGAAGTTTTTGCAAGCCTGGGGAAGTGTCACCAGGGGGTGTCACAAGGTCCAAGTTGCAGTGTCACAAGGTTGGCTTACCAGTTAAGCCAGAGCAATGGTGGAGTGTTGCAAGGCTGGTTAATGGGCATTTCAGGAGCTAGCTATTCTTACTTCAGACTTTCTGGCTCCGGGAGGCCATCCAGAGGTGTGTGCATGTGGCTCATGAGGGTCACCACAGCAAGACTTAGGGATGGCCTATGGTGCAGCCAGTTCAGAGAATCTTGCATCCAGCACCACTTTTTCATTAGGGGGCCCTTTTCCCATTGCTAAGTTTTGTCAAATTTGTCAAAGTTGGCTGTAGGTTTGTGGCGTTATCTCTAGGTTCTTAATTCTATTTCATTGGTCTATGTATCTGTTTTTATATTAGTACCATGCTGTTTTGGTTATTGTAGTCTTATAGATTGAAGTCAGGTAATGTTATGCCTCCAGCTATGTTCTTTTTGCTTAGGATTTTTGCTTTTTCGATTGCATACAAACTTTAGAATAGTTTTTTTTTTTCAGTTCTGTGAAAAATGACGTTGGTAGTTTGATAGGAATTGCATTGAATCTGTAGATTGCTTTGGGTAGTGTGACTATTTTAACAATACTGATTCTTTCAATCAATCAACCTGAAGTGTTTCTTCATTTGTTTTTGTCATCTCTGATTTCTCTTAGCAGTGTTTTGTAGTCCTCCTCATATAGATCTCTCACTTTCTTGGTTGGATATATTCCCAAGTATTTTATTTTATTTTTTGTGTCTATTCTAAGTAAGATTGCATTCTTAATTTCTAAATAGATGTTCACATATAAAAATGCTACTGATTTTTTTTTTTTTGAGACGGAGTTTCTCTGTTGTTACCCAGGCTGGAGTGAAATGACACGATCTCGGCTCACCACAACCTCCGCCTTCTGGGTTCAAGCAATTCTCCTGCCTCAGCCTCCCTAGTAGCTGGGACTACAGGCGCGCACCACCATGCCCAGCTAATTTTTGTATTTTTAGTAGAGACAGGGTTTCACCATGTTTACCAGGATGGTCTCGATCTCTAGACCTCGTGATCCACCCACCTTGGCCTCCCAAGGTGCTGGGATTATAGGCGTGAGCCACCACGCCCGGCCGCTACTGATTTTTATACATTGATTTTGTTTACTGAAACTTCATCTATGAGGCCCAGGAAACTTGCCAGAGTCTTCAGGGTTTTCTAGGTAGAGAATCATATTGCCAGTGAAGAGAGATCATTTGAATTTGTCTTTTCTTATTCAGATGCCTTTTATTTCCTTCTCTTACCTGATTGCTCTGGCTAACACTTCCTAAGGTGCTGAATAGGAGGGGTGAGGGTTGATGTCCTTGTCCTGTTTCAATTCTAAACGGGAATCCTCCCAGTTTTTGCCTGTTCAGTATGATTTTGGCTACGGGTTTTTCATAGACTGCCTTTATTGTTTTGAGGTATGTTCCTTTGAGGGCTTTTATCATAAAGGGATGTTGGATTTTATTGAAAGCTTTTTCTGCATCTATAGAGATGATTCTATGGTTTTTGTTTTAATTCTTTATATGTGGGGAATCACATTTATTGATTGGTGTATACTGAGCAAACCCTCTATCACAGGAATCAAGCTTACTTGATAATAGTAAATTGAATTTTTGATGTGCTATTGACTTTGGTTTGGTAGTACTGTGTTGAGTTTTGCATCTGTAGTTTTCTTTTTTCCTTGTTTCATTTGTATTCCTTTTTTTTGTTTTGTTTTGCTTTTAACCAGATTTTCGTATAAAGGTGATGCTGGCTTCATGGATAAGTTAGAAAGAAGCCCCTCCTCCTCAGTATTTTGGCATAGTTTCATTAGAATTGATAACAGTTCTTTTTGTTCATGTGGTAGAATTTGGTTGTAAATCCATCTTGTTTGGGGCTCTTTTTGGCTGTAGGCTTTTTAATACTGATTTAAGTTTGAAAGTTAATATTGGTCTGTTCAGTGTTTCAATTTGGTTTCACTTATTCTTTGCATTTTTAGGTCTAATTGTGTTCACTTTTGCTCTGATTTTAATTATTTCTTTTCTTCTGCTATCTTTCTGGTTAGTTTTTTTCTTGTTTTCCTAGATCCTCTAGGTGTGATGTTAGATTGTTAATTTGACATCTTTTTAACTTTTAGAGGTAGGTATTCAGCACTATAAATTTTGCTCTTATACTCTTTTGTTGCACCCTAGAGATTTTGGTATGTTGTGTCTCTATTTACATTTACTTCAAAAAATTTTTTTATTTCTGCCTTAATTTTGTTGTTTACCCAAAAGTCATTCAGGAGCAAGTCATTTAATTTCCATGTTATTGTATATTTTTGAGAGAACTTCTTGATATTGATTTCTATTTTTATTTTACTGTGTTGTGAGTCTATAACTGGCAAGATTTTGAGATTTTTGGCTCCGTAAGTCAAGTCTGGTTCCTAAATGCAGGCAACATATATTTGAAAGCATGCCATTCCAGTCAAACCCTTGGTAAAAATAACCAGTTTCTTCAATTGTGTCTTGTTGAAAAGAAAACAGATTCTTACCCACTTGTGCAAATAAATATATTGCCATAAGTTAAGAATGCTCACAACTAGTTTTCAAATTGGGAGAAATCAGACAGAGAGAAATATACTTCAAATTTTGTTTATAGGAGTATATTTATTTAATTGTTAAAAGCTGTAAATAGCTTAAATTAAAGTTTTATTGATTTTGAAAAACAAAACGAAGGATTAGTAAATTTTTTTCATATATATATATTTAATATATATTTTATTGCACTTTAGATTCTGGGGTACATGTGCAAAACATGCAGGATTGTTGCCTAGGTACATACATGGCAATGTGGTTTGCTGCCTACATCCCCCCATCACCTATATCTGGCATTTCTCCTTATGTAGAATCAGTAACATTTTAAACAAGTCATAAAAGGATTCTTTCAGTCTTCTATTACTTCAGTCCATGAGGTTTACTTCTGTTCTGCTTAACATTCATGAACATTTCAGCTTTCCATGAGAGTTCTGAAAGTTTTTCCTCTATTCTAATGTCACAACCTCCAAAGTTATCAGAAACCTGAATTCAAGAGCTCTGTCAAAGTCCTAGAGCTGATTATAAACCATCTTTTGAAGAGGCTCAAAACAAGACAGCAATGGTCTGTGGATGACAAAATTCTCAGGACAGCTATAGTGAAAGCCAAAATTCACTAGGTATTTTGGTTATTTCTATGGCACACAGCAATTTTACACAACAGTTATAATCACTACTAACAACATATATTGAAACATATCAGAATTACAGGAATCTTATACAATTTTGTAACACATACTAATAATATGTTTATATGAATGTAATCCAGAAAAAGTTAAATATCATTTTATATCAGACAGTGCTTTCTATATGATTTTAATCTGTTAAATAAGCTGAATATGTCTTTGTTGCACTTTAGAAGGTCTAGATTTTACTTTTTTTTTTAAACTTAGAATTTGATCTTGGAAAACTTGTCAAATATCAAAGGTTTGAAACACTGAATATCACAAAATAGAATTTCAGGTCATTATAAGACATTCATTTAGCCAGAATGATTATACAATATTTTTAAAATGCAAAAACCCATACTCACTAAGAGAGGAGAGAATCAGCTTTCTTATAAAGACCCAATATAGACAGCCTGGGGTCAACTTAATCTGTGTTCTCTCTCCCCACCCTTTCTTTTATTGTAGTTTACTCAAAAGGCAAACAAAAATTTTTCATTGTCTCTCGATATTACATATAATTATTTTTCAAAAGAGAAAATCATATTTATGTTTGCATTAGTGCATCTTTAATGCTAAAACTAGTTCTAAATAAAATTATATCTACCTATTAAGTTTTAATTACTTTGACTGTAAGGTAATATTTTCATAAACATTTTAGAACTCTTTACAATTTTTAATTAGAAAAACCCTGTTATTTGAAGACATGGACCCAGATTCTGGCTTGGTGTGGGAAGGTGTGCTGGAAGGTGGGCTGGTGTGCACAGAAAGGGTGAGTGCTGAGGGGATATGGTAGGACAATGACAGCAGCTGTTACAACTTCTTCCAGGGAAAACATTCTTTTAAAAATAAGAAATAAAGGCAGCTATGTAAGGAATAATATCATAGCTATTGATGACTGATAGACCAGGATTGAAATCCAGACTGCCATATCCTAGGAGACTAATTCTGATAAAATTATTTAATTTCTCTCAGGTTGGGCTTTTTTGTTTGCAAAATGAAGAACATGGTATCCATCTCAAAATTTGTAAAGCTTAAATGAGTTGTCTAAGATATGTTTGACACAGAATCTAGTATTCAATAAATAGTAAATATTAATGTAATTAGAAGACGGTTTGGTATTTAAATATTGTATTACCCTTAATGCATCACTTACCAACCTTGTTCTAAATCAGGGAATCTCCTCCAGGTTATCCTTCTCTCACAACTGTTGAACTCAGATTTTAATCCTCTAGTTCTATGGCATACACAGTGTTTTAAAAAGTCTGTTCACTCTAGTTTGGGGCAGCACTAATGGCAGCTTATTCTTTTTCATGTTGAAATTCCCTATAAGTTAAAATAGATAAATTCAGAGGTTAATAGATTCAGAGAGTCTCAGACACACCTCTAACATTTGTGGGACCTGTGGCAAAAGAACAGATGGAGTATCACATTCCCTTTGTCTAAAAGTTATAATCAAGCTAACATAACTAATACAAAAAATCTTCTATTTTTCTGTTCTGGACAAATACTGAATCATCTTGCTTGTATGTGGAATACAAAGTAGTCAAACATATAGAAACAGGAAGGAGAATGGTGGTTGCCAGGGAATTAAGGAGCAATATGGAGGGGTTTTCAAGGGTACAAAGTTTCAGTCATGCAAGATAAATAAGTTTTGGAGATCTACTATACAATATAGAGGATATGGTTAACAAAACTGTATCATACACTTAAACATTTTCTAAAAATGGTTGATCTTAGGTTAAGTACCCCTACCACAAAAAGAAAAACATAATAATTACTAAAAATGGCAGGAAAAAATTTTAGAAGTGATAAATATGTTTATAGCATAAATTGTAGTGATGGTTTCCTGGGTGTATACTTATCTTTAAACACATCAAGTTGTATACATTAAATGTCTACCTACAGCCTTTTCTCTGTCAATTATACCTCAATAAAGTTGCTAAAAATACTCTACATAATGGAAATATTGAAATGTGTATATTAAGCTACAATTTCCAGAGAAGGAAAGTGGTAAAATATAAATAAATATAATTTTATTATGCATGTTTGATTATTTTCGGAGCCAGTGGCATTTGGACTACTAATACATTACGATTGACATAAGTCACAAATTATGTTTATCCTATGCAATCCTAATGTTTTCTATCAACATTAACAACTATGTTGTTTTAATCAGAATTTATTATATTTTATTCTCTTGATAGTAATGCCAAATTAGACAATTTTATAAACAAATTATTTTAAAATAATTTGTTGGAATAATGGTATATTGCCAACACATAAAGAACAAAGGTTTCATTGTTTTTAAAAGTCAACTTTATTGAGTTATAATTTCCATATAATGATGTTCACCCTTCTTAAGTGTACAGTTGATGAATTTGACAAATGTTTACAGTCATGCAGTCAACAAAGCGATAAAATTGTTAGATATTTTCATCATCCAGTAACCCCTTCATGCCTCTTTGTAGATCTTTCTCATCACTCTCCGCCTTCAACAGTTCTTCCTCAGTTATTATAGTTCTAGTTATTTTATTTTTGTAGTTTCAATATAGAAAATTTTAGCCCACTGAGACATTAGCCATTGAAATTGTTCATAAAATTCTTAAATTGGTTGTTAGATTAAAATATAAACCACAAAATTTGACTAAGATTGTTCAAATTTTGTGATGAGATGACAAGTAGTAAAGTATTATCATCATAGAAGATAATGCAAAATACTGTAATTTCATTTTATAAATTGCTATCTCAGATTGTAGTTTTCACCATCTCTTAAAGCAATATCTGGTTTCATAGATTATTTCTTGCATTCTTCTTTCAAATATTTCAATGTTAGCACAGTACAAAGAAAATGGAAATAGCATATGTTGCCAAATTTAATTTTTCGTTATATACTTTGATATAATATATAATTACCAGACAATGTTATTCCTGATATAAATAAGTGTTGAGCTTATATGTTCATGAATCTTACCCGTCATAGTCATAGAAATTTTGTAGATTTTCTTATTCTAATTATCTTATTTTTATTGGATTGTCTTCTTTTTTCCACATGTTGTATCTATTTAGGAAAATATCTAAAATTTTTAAAATATCTGAATCATTTTAATAGTGAAATAATTGAGATGTTAGCATTTTTTTTTGCTAAGCTCTCACAGATATTATTAAAAGTAAATTAGTTTATACCCAATAATATAGATAATATAAATTCAATTTTAGTTTTTGTCTAAGACCACAATTCACTCTTAATTTGAAGATCACCTCTTGCTTCACCTTTTTTAACTGCATCTTATATATTGTATAAAATAAATCTAATTGTATTATTTTGATGATTATCTCTTAGATCCAAATTTTGAACAATAAAAGCAGCATGGAGAAAATAATGCATGGTATTACTGGCAAAACATGCTTCATTTCTCAGGACTATATTGCCTCTTTGCTATTGGAAAGGAAGGATTCACAACTTAATTTTTTTTATTCCCTTACCCAAGTGTTTTCAAAGATGAAAATCTCCTTATAGTTCAAAACAGTGCCCTAAAAAATGTTAGTAGCACAATCCAAACCTTCAGAACTTCCAGAAACAGTTGTTCTTTGTTTTGAAGATAAAGGGCAAGAGATGTGGTAAAGAACTTCCTAGAGACCTGAAAGCCTCAGTCAGAACAGATGTGTGGTTTATGATTTGAGGTGTACCAGTGTGTCTGAGTATTCTTTGACACATTTATTTTGTGTGTGTTTGAGATATCCAAGGCCTCTAAATTACATAACTCAGAGCAGGAAAGTCCTTAGTATTGAAAGATGAGTACTGATTGATCTCATCTCCCATCTTCATGACAGTCCTTTAGCTTTGATAATGGCTACTAATGTCTTCTATTTTTATGACTGTACATTACCAGTTCCTTCAAGTCTTCTTTTAAACAGCTTGATTTACACCATGACCTGGGATTTGAAGTAAGTAATAGCCACAAGTCTCCAGTCATTAGCACACAATTTAGGGGGTCTTCCTTTATTTATTTTTCTTCCTACTTCCAACTTTTTTCTTGGCACCTCCTCAGTTTTCACTTAAATCCATCAAAGCTTGTTCAAGCAATGTCATCTCTTAGTTTACTGTTTTCTTTCACGTGACTTGTTGGCAATGCATTGTTACTAGAATTGTCATCCAGAGGCTTTGTCTCTCAGAAGAGGAGAAACTGCATCTGTTTTATAAATGCTGCTCTTGCTGCATGTTGCTAACCCTTCATACTAGAACACCTTGTTAGACCCATATGCTTAGCCATCTGCAAAAACCTTCCTCTCCTTGATACTCTCTTCTTTTGACCTGACTGCTCACAGTTATCTTTCTTACAGACGGAAATAATTGGATCTGAACTTTATAGATACAAATATAACTAAACAGAAAGTACATAACACTTGAATACCATATTTTCATATTTGTTACAGTGCTGTTTACAGTAGATAAGATTTGGAAGCAACCTGTCTATCAACAAATAAGTAGATAAAGAAAATGTGGTATATATACACAAAGAAATGTAGTATTCAGTCATAAAAAAGGAAATGAGATTCTGTCATTTACAACAGCATGGATGGAATTGGAGATCATTATGTTGAGTGAAATAAGCCAGGAATAGAAAGACAAACATTGCGTGTTCTCACTTATTTGTGAAATATAAAAATCAATACAATTGAACTCATGGACATAGGGAGTAGAAGGATGGTTACCAGAGGCTGGGAAGTGTACTGGGGGGCTGGCAGGGAGGTGGGGATTGTTAATGGGTACAAAAACATAGTTAGATAGAATGAATAAGACTTACAGTTTGATAGCACAATGGGGTGACTGTAGTCAACAATAACCATGCATTTAAAAATAACTGAAAGAGTGTAATTGAATTGTTTTAACACAAAGAATAAATGCTTGAGGTGATGGATACTGTCTCTATGATGTTATTATTTCATATTGCATGGCTGTATCAAAACATCTCAAGTACTCTATAAATATATATGGACTTACTCTATATTCACAAAAATTAAAAATTAAAAAAATTAAATATTTAAAATAACATATTTCCTGTTGACAAATATGCCAGATAGGTCTACTACTCTCACTCTCTTCCTGTCTACAGTCTTGAGGTTTAGACATCTGTCCTTTAAAATCTCCTCTTTTCTTTATAATATATGTCTATTTATGCAAGCTACAAACAATTTAGCTTTATTATTGCTGCTGTTAAATTTGGAATAAAAGACAGGTATAACTTTTTTTCTTTTCCATACAAATTGTTATTACAGAGAGATTTATTCATTAAAGTTCAGGAGTGATTAAAACAAAGTAGAAAGCATGATGTAAATGAATTGATATCAAAATCAGAAATACAGATGGGTAACTGTAAAATCTAGTATTGTTTCAAAGAAGTGAATGGGATTCCTACCACCAGAGTCCCAATGGGACAAGTCTTCAGGGGAGACAACCACATCTGTTAATGTGAGAAGCCATTATCAGTTAAGGAAGTGACAGAAGATAGAAGGGGAGTTTGTCAATGAGGAAGAAAGGAATCCCTAGACTGAATGGAATTTAGACTGAGGAAGCATGTTTTTAAAAGGGGGAAGGTAAACAGACAGGAATAGAAGTTTGGGAGAAGACAGCTGTCAATCATGGTTCTTATGTGTAGGCTGGCCACGATGGCTGACAATTTAGGAAACTAGGAGGGAGACTGAGCATGACAGATACATTAGCAAGAAGGGAATAATTTGTGAATCAGCCGGTTCTAACCATTTTCACAGTGCCTATGGTGATATGCAAATGTATTGCATAGGCAAGTAGGCAGGGATTAAATTAGATATTCACATGATATTCTAAACTAAGCCATTTTACTTTTTATGAAAAGACTTCATTTAAACTAGACATATCCAGAAATCCCTTTATAATATTGAGATTTTTTTATATCATTTCAAACAGTAAAGAAATTTATAATGTCAATTTTGCATATTAACTTTTATATCATATTACCTTATCAAAAGGACTTGGTTACATATGAATGGAAGAAACCCAGATTATTAAACTAAAGTCACCAATCCAAGTGTAACTCTAATATTGGATTGGGATAAATAACACTGCATATGCCCAAAAAGCACAAGAAGCAGGACTGAATGCTTTGGTCTACTTAGACTATGATCCAAATAGTTTTCCTGCTGGTATGGCAAGAAAGAGTATATGCTATTACTGACATATTTTACTGAACATAGAGTAATACCCCAGGGATGCCTGAATAATCCATACGCAAATCAAAGGGAAAGGCAACTTGACTATTTAAAGTAGACACTGGAGGTCTCTGCGATCTGTTTCCCTTGACAAGATTGGGAGATCTCCTGTCACTGGTCTGGGTGTCTTTTAGTCTGATCTTATATAATTGCAGTTATTCTTATGCATCTCACATCTTCAGATGTCTGGTTTGCAGAGTCTGAAATGATGCTACATAACTCCTTTCTTGTCACATGGCGCAAAAACTCATTCTTCAACAAAAGGAAAATGAACTGCCTCTGCTCTGCTCAGGGTAAATGCCAGAAGCTTCATAAAAATCTAGAGACAATCAGCTGATAATAATGCATATAGTGGTAAAGACATGGAAATTATTGACACATGACTCAATGCTGGTTTCTTAGATATTTTAAAGGGCAATAGGGACCCATAAAAGTGAGCTGTTAAAAAAAATTATTCAAGCCTCTAGCCTGCGCATCCAACTACTCACTACAGTATTATTTATCTCATTCTGGACCCCTTTGAGAACTATACCCTCCCTTTTGAGACAAATAATGTAAGATCATTTGTAAAACATAGTATACAACCTGCTTTATATGTCAACTTAAGAAATGAACTCACATTGCCTAAATTGGTGGGTTTTTTTCTTTCTTTTCCTTTTCTCTTACCCAGTAGTTTTCAACCATGGTTGATTTGGCTCATGCAGGAATAATTTGCAAACATCTAGAGAGAGTTTTGATTGTCATACCCTCAGAGGAGCAGGATAACATGAATCTAGTGAAAAGTAGCCAGAGACACTGCTCAGCATCATACAATGCATATTGTATGATGCACCCCCCACCCACCACCACACAGAGACACGACCAAGAATTACTCAGTCCAAAGTGTCAGTAGTGTCCAGGAGCAGTGGCTCACACCTGTAATCCCAGCACTTTGGAAAGGGCAAGGCATGCGGATCACTTGAGGTCAGAAGTTCAAGATCAGCCTAGACAATATGTGAAACCTCTTATCTACTAAAAATATTTTTAAAAATTAGTTAGGCATGGTGGTTGGTGCTTATAGTGCCAAGTACTCTAGAGGCTGAGGCAGGAGCATAGCTTCAACCCAGGACGTGGGGGTTGAAGTGAGCCCAGATTGTACCACTGCCCTCCAGCCTTGGAGACAGAGCAAGACTCCGTCTCAAAAACAAAAATAGAAAAATAGCAAAGCATCAATAGTGCTTCTGTTGAGAAACTCAAAGCTAGCTCTTTATATTTTTTCTCAGGGAGACCCATAGAATTTGTTTTTTAAGTGATACAACTCCTCCTCATTCAATAATCAATGAACTCAGCTTATCTTCAGTTACGATAGTGTATGTATATTGATTTGACTTGAGACATAAACCAAAAGGATGCTTGATTAGACATTAGTTTTTGCATCAAAATCAATCAGACTTTGATTTAATGAAACAAACTGTTTAATGGATGTGATCCATTAGCTGCATGGAAAGTTGAAACCTGTAATCCCATTTAGTGATTACATATGGTGGCGCACAGTAGGAAGTGAGTTCTGGGAAATGTGAAACTTCTCAAGGAAGTTTAGGATCACTCTAGTCATATTCAGGATAAAGAAATCCTAGAACTAGTACAATGACAAACACATTTCTGAGAATCAAAGCTCTTCTGTCACCATCTAGAACTTCACAGAATTTATTTTTGAGATACTATCTCTCTTCTGATTAAAATAATGTAAAAATATCTGTGCCAGACTCTGTTAATCACTTTTATTTCACTCTATCCCTGCTTATTTATTCCAGAAAAATAATTCTAAAGGTTTCTTCTTGTTTTTGCTTTATTTTACTTTTTCCTTTGTTATCTGCAGCTGGAAGGCTCTATCCTTTATCTTTTCATTCGTTTACTTTCCAGTCTTAATGACTGCAGCTCAGGTACAACCAAATTCTCTAATTTTATATATTTATTTCAACATAAATAAGATTTCCTTCTTATTAAGCTGTTTTTACAATGGCTATCTACTTTTGAGTAATGGATAGGATCAGAGCCACTTGGTAGGAGGGATGTTTATACATGATTGTCCCCCATCTTGATGCCCTGTCTCTAATCCTTTTCTGATACCACCCTTAGAAACCTCCCCCCTCAGAAATGACGGCATGTAGCATTCTTTTGAGAACATGTTGTCTTACACTCTCAACCATTTAATGTGTATTATTGTCTCTGAAGTCATACTACAAATGTCAGAACTTTATTCTATACCCCTTAGTAATCTGCATATTGCCTAGGACAATCTATGTCAACTACATATTAACAATAAATTCTCTGCTGAAAATTATCTAGTTAGAAAATGGAGTCCTGGTCCAAAGGAAAAAAAAATATCTTGAACACTTTAGGATGAGATTTCCAAACTTACTTGGATGCAGTTAAACAGCAAATACTTGGCTTAGTTTTACAATGACCCATTATAAGAGGATGACTGTGAACAAAAACAGATTCGCTTTGATTGCATTAATATTTTATTGGAAGCAGCCAAGCAAATTGTAGATTGATTGTAAATAGCACACAATCAGTAGCTATAGAGAAATCTAGCATCCAACAAGACTTTGACTTCTTTAATAAGCAGTAGCGAATTTTCAGAAAAATAATTGAAACTTTAATTTTCTAATTTAAATGGTATAACTCACGTAAGCAGTTTGGGCTGATTTTAATTAAAAAATATGCCATGTACTTAGCAGCAACTTGCACATTCTCCTGTGGTCTAATAGTTAAAATGATACTAATAGTTTCAATGATGTAATTTTTTTGATAATCATGTCAAGATTTTTAATATGGAAAACACACTGAGATCTACCATTTTATCTAGGGTAGAGCTTTCTTCTTTTCTCTCTATCAATATGTCAGGTGGCAAAACAGTTATTCATGCTATTGCTTTACTATGCTTCCAAAAAAACTTGCCACTTGAATTAGGCCATCTTATATAAATAAATAGGTGTTAACTTCATTTGTATCCAAAATGCTACCTTTTTGCGGAATGATAGTGGATTGCTTGAGCCTCTGAAGTACTGTAGTCTGTGCATTTACAGGAACATAATGATTATGTCTAATTTTAGCCAGCTTGGAAAGCCAGGAGATCAAGGAGAAGATAGTGTGCTTTCAGCTCAGTTAATATCAATATTTACTGAATGCCTTCTGTATGTCAGGGATATTGCAGAGAAGGGGAAAATAAAAGATGAATGAGATGCTGTTCTCAAGGAGGTCACAATCTAGAGCTGAAATGAAGGACCAGTTGGAGTAGACATTAAGATAAGAATTGATCAGCAGGCAAGCGGGGACTGGGGTTGGTTAAAAGACAGGCAAAGTCATTTTTTTTTAAATGTGGTAAAGTTAATTTTTTTCTTAACCCAAAGTCAACCATTCCAGAAAAATGCTCTCCTCTCTTTTGTCATTATATTCTTATTCATTATTCCTTATGGGTACCAGGAACAACCACAAGCATTATTATTATTATTGGTGTTCTTCCTGCCTTCAATATGCTGCCGCCTTTAAACATAAAATAGGAGATTATTATTTCCTTTATGTCTCTCTAAACTTTTACCCCATATTATATACTATATTATGTATCATACTATATATCATATATGACATATGATATATTTATATGTATATAATTTTTGTGAATACAAAATCGTTGTACATATTTACAGGATATATGTGCTATTTTCATACAAGCATACATTATGTAATAATCAAATAAAGAAAATCATGGGCTGGGCAGGGGGTGGCTCATGCTTGTAATGCCAGCACTTTGGGAGGCCAAGTGGATGGATCACTGGAGGTCAGGAGCTTGTAACCAGCCTGGCCAACATGGTGAAACCCTGTCTCTAACAAAAATAGAAAAATGACCTGGGTGTGGTTGTTCTGGCCTGTAGTACCAGCTACTGAGGAGGCTGAGGCATGAGAATCTCTTGAACCCAGGAGACGGAGATTGCAGTGAGCCAAGATCGTGCTACTGATCTCCACACTCCAGCCTGGATGATAGAGCAAGACTGACTACAAAAAAAAAAAAAAAAAAAAAAGAAAGCGAGATATTCCTCACCTCTCACATTCATTATTTGTGTTGAAAACATTCCAAATTCAATTATCTTGTTATGTTGAAATATACAATAAATCATTGTTGTGCTATGAAACACTGGACTTTGTTCCTTCAATCTGTTTATATTTTTGGCCCCATTAGTCAATTCTATTTCTTCCTATGCATCTCTCTGTCTCCCTCTCTATTTCCTAACCTCTGGTAATTATCATTCTACTCTCTACTGCCATGAGATCAATATTCTACCTCCAACATGTAAGTGAGAACATGAACATGATATAGGATACTTATCTTTCCATGCTTGGCTTATTCCTCTTAACAAAGTATCCTGCAGTTCTATCCATGTTGTTGCAGATATTAAGATACCATCCTTTTCCATGGCTGAATAATATTCCACTGTCTATATGTAACACAAAATCTTTATTTATCCATCAATGAACACTTCTATTGAATCCATGTCTCAGCTAACATTGCCTAGTCTTGCAGTAGACATGGGAGTGCAGCTATCTCTTCAATATACTGATGTCCTTTTTTTGTGGGGGGATAAATATCCAGCTGTGGGATTGCTGGATCACAAGATAGTTCTAGTTTTAGTTTTTTGAGGAACTTCCCTACTATCTTTTGCAGTGACTGTACTAATTTACGTTCCCACAACAGCGTATTAGCACTCCCCCTTCTCCACATTCTCACCAGTATCCATTATTCCCTTTTAGATAAAAGCCATTCTAAGTAGGGTAAGATGATATCTTATGTGGTTTTAATTTGCATTTCTCTGATAGTTATTGATGCTGAGCATTTTTTCATCTATCTGTTGTATGTATTCTTTTAAGAAATGTCTATTCAGAATTTTTGCCCATTTCTTACTTGGATCATTATTTTTTGCTACTGTGTTGTTTGAGTTTCTTATAAATCCTGATTATTAATCACTTGTCAGTTGAATAGTTTGCAAATATTTTATCCCATTCTGTAACTTGTCTCTTCACTTTGTTGTTTCCTTTGTTGTGCAGAAGCTTTTTAACTTGACGTGATCCCATGTGTCCATTTTTGCTTTATTTGCCTGTGCTTTTGAGATCATACTCAAGAAATCGTTGCCCAGACCAATGTCTTGAAGTATTTCCCAATGTTTTCTTCTAGGAGTTTCATGTCTTACATTTAAGATTTTAATATATTTTGATTTAATCTTTGTATATGGTAAGAGACAGAAGTTTAGCTTCATTCTTCTGCTTATGGATATCCTGTTTCCATAGCACCACTGTTGAAGAGGCTGTCCTTTCCCAAATGCATCTTCCTGATGCTGTTGTCAAAAGTCAGTTAGCTCTAAAAGTGTGGATTTATTTCTGGGTTCTCTTCTATTGGTTTATGTAACTGTTTTATTTTTATCTTTTATCACAACTCTTATTCTGAAGTTTGGTTGCTCAGATCCCTACGTTCCCACCCATCTCCATGACTTAACCTCTGCTCCTACCCTCCAATTCATTGTTGTTTTTGATTGTTGTCATGTAACACCCAGTATTCTCTTTGAAGTTTGTCTCATGTTCTGGACCCTTTCTTTCATGCAAACTCTCAATTAAAATATCGCCCTGCCATGCACTATTCCTTCATATCCTACTGTTTTCTTATAATAGGATATGTAGAAACATAGATAATGTGATATAACAATTGGTAGTGATATGATAATTAATGTTATCACATGATACGTATCTGCTCTTCAGATTTTTCTGAAAAAAACAAAAAAAACAAAAAACAAAAAAAAAATTTTTTGTAAGTAAACATTTTCAGATTTTTGGATGTTATTTTTTTAAGATATGAAAGATATCTAGTCTCAGACAGCTATTGAATTCATCATTTGTCATTACTCAGACTCAACATTTTGCCACATGTGCTATATATATTTACATGTGTTCTTTAAGAACATAATGTATGTGTAATAGACATCAATGAGGAACTAAATACATCTTAGCACATGAATGAAAATTGAGGTAAAAACTATTTAGTCTAAATCTGTTCACAAACCTAATCAGTCCAACATACACACCAGCAAAGAATATTATTTACTATCATATATCATTATTAACAAATTTTTATGTATTATAGTATATCTTAGCTTCAAAACATCTATTTGAAGTGGCTCAGTAGCCTGTGAAATATCTTTCTGTTATATAGTGTTTCTGTCTATGGATTTCAAGTCTCATTAGGCCAAAATATAACATATATGTCTGTCTTGCATAGGGCAGTTATTATAATCAATTACTTTTATTACAGTGAAACCAGAAGTGAACAGTTCTAAGATATTAAATATTTTCTATTAATTTGAATTCTCAAGAAAAACAGCAGGTATCTTCTAGTAATTTCCCATGCTTGAAAATTAGAAATTATATGCAAATATTTTTTTAAATGTCTTAAGGAATCCTCTAGATTCTTCTAGACTAGTGATTAATAATCTTTATAGCTCTTGGGGAGCTTGAAGGTGCCTAGGCCACAGTCCACATTAGTGAAAGCATCAGTACTTTAAAAAGCTCCATTGAGGTCAAAAACTCTTCTAAGGTGAAAACAAGATCAATCATGCTGATGGATATTCTGGCCTTGGGAGTGCGAGAGCCATTGACATTGAGAAATGTGTAAAGGAAAATATCATCCCCACATATAAATTGAATGGTGGTTGCTCCATGTGATTTCTAGGCCCCAAGCATCTTATAGTATTGTAGGAAGCAGAGAACTCTAAGAGGCCAGGTGCCAAACACAATTGCCTAGAAGCAACTTGGTTAAGTAGCTAACTTGCTAACAAGCAGAGAGATCTGGTGGGTTTGAAGACAGTGACAGACAGAAAGGGCAGCCACTCTTGCTCATGATTGAAAAACCACATTATTAAGTACTGACTTTTAGGATTAATTCATAGAGTAATAATAGGTCAGGATCAAATGTAAAGGGTTTTGACTTTTTCAAAAGATTTGAAAATTGCCATCAGCCTGGAGGATAAAGAGCACAGTGGCTATTACGATCTTCTTGACAAATATAGTTAATAGTGAGATCTTGACAGAACACAAGCAACTCATCCAAAATTACACAAACGGTAAAAAAAAAAAAAAAAAAGCAATGGAACTAATTTGCTCAATCCTAGTCTTCCTCCATGTCTTTTATGTTATTCTGACAATGAAGAAATTGATATACTTGGTTTTACTATGTTGTAAGAGAAAATTTAACATACCTCATTTTAAGTGTGATTAATCAGTGCCTAAATGAACATATTTGTTGGGGTAATGTCTGCATTGTCCATTTCTATTTGATATTGGTATTTGTGTAAAAAAACTACAACATCATAAAGCAGGAAGACAAAGGGTAAAGCACTGAGGCCTTGAATTGCAGGTAAATAAAAATAGTTCTTATGTATCAGTGAAGTGGGGCATTAAGTTTAGAAAACAGTAAATCTAGCTCTAGATTTTACATGGAAAGAAATATAAAAGCACCTGTTTGTTTTCTTGAATTATGCATTGGAGATCAGGATTTCTGAAATACTCAGCACTGATTATTGCTAGGGGAATGGTACAGATTTAACTTCACTACTAAGTGAGATAAATTGTGCTCAGAAAGGCAATTGTATATACCCTATACTTCTAATCTCAATTCTTTCTTCAAATAGGTTCAGTTAAACCTATTCAACTTGAAGTTATCTACAAGTTTCTTATGCTCTGGTAGCACTTTTAACAATAAATCCATGCAATAGAACATCAGTATAAAGCTTTATCTTTTATTACTTTTATCTTTTTGATTCTTTTATAGATGAACTTTCTTGATAAAGAAACAGTTGTTAGTACCAAAATGGCATAGGTGGCACTAGATGCCTTTGCTCTGTCCTTCAAGGGATGAGTATGTTTAGGAAGTAGCCCAAATTTAATAGTTTCTATGATGTTTTAATTATTTGTTTCTAATTAGATTCTTCATGATATATATATGTATGCTGAACATAAAATAACAATTTCCTAATTTCCTTCCTTTATAAATAATTAGATGCAGATTAACTTTTCTAAAAAGTGAATGAAGGCTTATGAAATTATAGTACCATCATCATTGTGAGGGCAGAATTACACTGGTTGAGAGAAAACAATAATTTCAATATCTCTCCTTTTAATTTTCAACTCTTTGTTCCTACTGTCTATTGCAGACAAAAGAAACTCGAATGTGTAATACCATTGAGCTTCATGAGATACACAAGGAAAGTTATGTAGTATGTTTGATCTGCAACCTACGTATGTTAAAAAAAACAAACTGAAATGGGTTTTTGAAAATGCATTGTCATGAATCAATGTGTTTTCTGGGTCTAAGGAACATACGACAAGCGTCTTTTTGTTTTTGTTTTTTAAGAGAAGCATAAATAGCTAAAACCTAAGCATGATCTGCTATAAATACTTATGGCTCAGGAAATCTGTTTCTTCCTCACTTAATTCAGTTTATATACTTGAAATGAAGGTAATAGTTTAGGTCAGTTCTTTCTTTTTTTTTTTTTTTACTTTAATTTTCCACTTTTTTTTTTTTTTTGAGTTGGAGTCTCTCTTTCTTGCCCAGGCTGGAGTGCACCAGCGTAATCACGGCTCACTGCAATCTCCACCTCCTGGGATCAAGGGATTCTGCTGCCTTTAGGCCAATTCAATTCCTTACTTTACTCTAGTAATCTTAGATGTGATTTGTAGGAACACATTGGAGTATGTTAAAACTTTCCTAGGAGTACATGGTTATAAAGATTATTAAGAAACTTAAATTTTCAATTTTCAATTACCATATGTATTCTTTCCTAATACGAGTCTGCCTGAGAATGTAACTGTTATTAAGCTATCCTATAGATTTTCCTTTCTGATGGCTTATCTCTCAACTACTAAAAAGGAAAGAATTATAAATATGGTTGTTAGTATTGAAAAAAAGAATAAATCAATGACTGAGTAAGAAATCACTTTGTAAGGCAGATTGTTACCAGTGTCTTAATTTCAACAATATTGACACAGGACTTAATTAAACTATCAGCATATAGAAAGTCAAAATTATGATTATTATGTGACGTTTGGTATAGAACTCCATTCTGTTTTTATTTGCTAATTTATGTTCATTAGCTTTTCAAAGTTTAAAATAATGACAGAAATAAAAAATATTTAGCCATATGATATTTAATAAGAAATTATCTGTCCACAGATATAATAAATCAAATTCTTTAAAACTTGCCATTCACCTCATACTTATATTTCCCGTAAAATTATACTTTTATATTTATTAATTATTGTTAAATTGTTATATAATTATTTTTAAATCTTCTGACATTTGGTGTTCTAATATTAAATAAGACAGTTCATAAGAAAATCATTATCTTTAAAGCTTTTGCTTCACACAAAACTAAGTGTATATACAGGTATTTATTGCAAAGGAATAAAATAGAATGATGATGAATGACTTTTAAGTTTAAAATAGATTAGAATGAAACTCCATGGACTAAGTATAATGAAAAAATGTATTGAAGATAAAAGAATGGTGTACAGTAACTGATTTTTAAAACATTTTATGCATGTGTGTCTATATACATATATATATATGATAATATGTAATTTCATGTGATTCAAAATTGTTTAAGGATTCACATAATCTGCTTCAAATTATTTTTTCTATTTAAAATTGAAATAAAACATTTTAAGTCA
>CM052654.1:87817601-87829752 GCA_028533165.1 Leontopithecus rosalia
TCTCCAGCATCTGTTGTCTCCAGATTTTTTAATGAACGCCATTCTAACTGGCGTGAGATGGTATCTCAATATGGTTTTGATTTGCATCTCTCTAGAAGATGGTTAGCTGAGTCGCTTGCCTTGAGAGTGGAATCAAGTCTCATTCCCACTTTCTTTAGCTAGATGGCTCTTGAAGTACACGGGTCTGGGTACGTGAAACATTTTTCCAGCTCATCTAGAATGATTCAGTACTAATTACAGGAGAGAATTCTGCACTATTCCTTATTGTGCACGTTTGATGGTTTCTAAATGTTGGATTTCAAATGAATCAAATCTGGGGCTCTAGTCAGAATATATTTAAAATCAGGGCAGCCACTAGATATTTCCTTGGTGAGGAAGTATGCTTAGTAGGGATATTATCATTGGGGGGGGTGTAAGAAATTTTTTTCAGAGCTCATAGAAACTCTAGGAACAGGACTTAGTACAAGAATAAGAAAGACGAGAGCACTTATGGTTTCATTTTGAGGACATGCTGTGCCTTAGTCACCATTTTGTTAGATTACTTTATAAAGTACTTTTATCCAAAGTGAAAATAAAAACAGTTTTGCATAATTGCCCTGTAAATCATATTTATTGGGCCATACTCAAGAATAAAGGTGAAAAAAAATCAACTCAGTGGAAATTTTATCATATTAACTTTTATTAAGGAATGTGAATATATAAAATTAATCTTTATATTATTATTGCTATGACTTATATTAATAATCTTTCAATGAAAAAAATCCTAACATAATAATTAAAAAATCAAATTAAAAAACCTCAAGCTATATAAAAAATGTGTTAAGAAAAACGTATATCAGACTCCAAATGGGTTAGATACCATTTCTTCTTTCTTGGTGTTTGGAGTAAGTATTTTGGGAAGTTCATTTTAAAATACATATTTAAAAAAGATATATTGAACATAAATCTTTTGCAGAATTTGTGCTAAGCTTAAAACTCCCATGTATCTCAGTTTACTCCAGGTCAGTAGAGTTACACAAAACTAATAAATTAATATCTTCATAAGGAGGGAGTAGATAAAAGTAGATGATTTGTAGCTAATAGAGATAGATATATGATAGATCGAGATAGACTTATAGATATATAGGTGGATACATAGAGATAGATATGTATAAATATATAAATTATACAGTATTAAGGATGGAGGAAACCCAAGTACTCAGACTGAGATTTTATTATAAAATGTGACATTTCACTATATCAATTTTCAATGCTACTTTTCCCTTATGGGATTATGAAGACTTCTATGACAAGAATCATAATCATTTCTGAAGAGATAGAGATTTGGACCAGAGCATTTATTTTGATAACAGACAGAGGGGCTTGCTGGTAGTGGATTTGTCCCAAAATTACAAGGAAACTTCAATAAGATACAAAATCAACAGCTCATTCAGTGGTGATTATATTGATATGACCCAACCTTGGTACTCTGGTGGTAAACACATTCACTTGGGAGAGAATTAGCTACAGTCAGCTTAAAGAAGTTTGCACCTTGGGAACTATGCTCAGATTACGGCCTCAATAAACATAGTTCAGAGAACTGGGAACTGTTTCTCTACTCCTTCTCCCTAAGAGTGAGGAGCAACAGAACTCTGGCCTGGGAACAATGGAATAGCTGTGAGAAAAGACAGATGAGAATGTGTACATGATTGTCAGTGCCTTGAAAGTACAGTGTTTTTATTTTTTAATAATGGAAGGCACTACATGATATAGACAATAAGGCCAGAAAAAAATCTCAGAAGCAAATTGAAGAGGCTGAAGATACTCCCAGGCATACTGAATCCAGGAAACTTTCAAAGAGAGTGTCTGAAGTAAGGTCATGTTAGAGGTGATTCATTAGCCCCAAAATTCCCAGTTTAGGGGTCTTATAAAACTGGGTATATGGTCTAGGCTTGAGGCTTAATTGGGTTACTGTCTCCTCCTAATCAAAATCTAAACTGAGGAATCCTGTCCTCAGGTACAAAACTAGAGCTAGGTAGAAGAAATAAGTTCTAGTGTTTTATGCCACTATAAGATGACTATAGTTAACAATAAAATATTATATACTTCCAAATAGCCAGAAGAATATTGCATGCTCCCAACACAAAGAAATAATAAATGTTTCATATGATGGATATGCTAAAATCCTGATTTGACATATTACATGTACCTATGTACCCTATGAATTAGTACAATTATTATCTGTCAATTAAATAAAAAAGAAGGTAGCCATTAAAACTCAGAACCATCACTATATGTACCAGTGACCCTTTTGTTTTACTACTGGACAGACCGAAATGTAGAAAGATAAAGATACAGATTGTAAAGAAGGCTCTGTCTAATTTAGCTACTTAATAATGCTCACAAGAAGGAAAATGTAAGACCTGATGTCTCTGTCCGAGGCAGCAAATAGACAATGTTATCATAAGGTATCCTCCGCAAATAATAGTACCCTCCTCCAATATGAAAATATGTCCAATAAATGTAATGACCTTTTTTGAAGAAAACAAACTGCTCTCTTTCCCTTGAGAATGGAGTGTATCTAAAGCAGTAGGCTGAGAATTCAGAAGTTAGAAGAAGCTACAAGAGAGTCCCCAGCCTCATAGGCTGGTAGTTGACAAGTAAAACAGTTATTTCCATCTTAACAGCCAAATCATCTAGAAAGGTTTTAAATAATTACAGATGCCCAAAGCATACTCTATGGCCAGAGAACCAAACTTTCAAGGGGTGAATACTACACATCTGTGTTTTCTAATAGCTCATGTGTTAATTATTACTCTACAATCAAGTTTGTAAGTTACTGCTCTAGAGTTTTTGAAAAATTAGGCCTTACTTTCAAATGTCTGCATCAGGTTGACCACGTTTGGCTGTTAGGATGACCTAATGGAGGGAAATGAGAGTGGAGCCAGGCCACCTCCTCTACTGTAAACTTTTGAAGACTAGGCAGAGGAGAGGTATGTCAGCAGTTGCCTAATACTCTAGCAAATACTTGGTCCAGGTCCTCTGACAGCAGTTGCTGATTCTAACACTCCTTTATTTTACACATTAATCTATGTTTTCATGAGGTAAGAACCAAACTACACAAAGCAGAGAGACTAGAAATCTTTATGTTTTACCAACAAAACCCTGCCTGACTGCAATATTTAATACCCATAATGCCAACAAGGCTTCTCAGAATAATTGTGTCCATATACTGACTCCACTCCTTTAGTTCTTATTTATTGTTAAAATATTTTATTATGGAAGTTGCTGTAAGCGTAAATTTAAATCAAATTAACCCCACTTAGTACGGGTTTCTTAATTTAAAATACACTAATGTAATTATGGTCTAAATTCTTTATTTTGCAAATGAGCTTAACCAAACCAACTTTACAGCTAACATTTATTATATGACATTGTCTGAAAATATACTTTAATAAAAAGAAAAAACAAAGTTAGCAAATCTGAGAACTGCCCATTTTTAATTGCCTTTAAAGACTTATAAACCTAGGAGAGACATTTCATCTCTCCAAACCAGAATGTTTTCATCTGTAAAGTTGATATCATAGCCACACCAACTTACCTCTTAGGACTGTGTAAAAAAAAATACAGAATTCAGTTTAAAATAATACAAAGTACACTGCAATTATAAGATAGCTGGTTATGATTACTTAAATAACTATAGGATGTTCAACTATAGGATGAAGTTGAAACAAGCTTGGAACTCATGCTTGGTGAGGAATGAATGGAAGCACAAAGTCATGATGATGATGTTATGGACTTGTCTCCTACTGCATCCTACTAAATGTAGTAATAAGGTACTGACAGTGTTCTCTCCCTTGACATATAAGATCTTCATGTTCCTATTGTACTTGCTTGGTGTCTAGTTTGCACTAAGAGTAAATGTTTGCTCTATTATGACTAGGTTGAGGAAAGGAGTAGGTTTTCTTGTTCAAATGTTGTAGTCTTTCTGTTTTTTGTTTAAATTCTTTGGCATCTGTTGTGAAAGCTAAGAAAGCCAACATTACCTCTACTCTAATCTTGTAGATAGAGGTTTTTTGCTTTTCACTGTGATGGGAATGCATTCATAAGAGCAAAATTTTAATCAGTATATCATTTTTCAATCACATTTTATTCCAATGGTAAGGAACTAGTAAATTTTGCATATGTAGAAACACAAATTCTTAGTATTTTTTTTTCAATTCACTGACTACACCTTTTAAGGGGCTGCTAATTCAAATTGGTGCTCATTACCCTTGACAAGTTAGTAAACTATGCTTTTAAATCTTTTGCCTTTGTCTCATATTCTTGCATATCCTTTTCCATTTATGTAAATGTTATCTTCCCAATCACTTAGCCTTGAAAACTTCTGAGTCATTTGAATCCTAGCACTTTCTTTTCATTTCTTCCTTTCTCTCTCCCTCATTTTGTACTTCATCTGCTGGTTTGGATTCTATAGGTTTTATTTTTAGTAATTAAAATTTAAATATACGTATTTAACTGTATATATTTCTAGCATGATCCAAATTTTTTCATGAAGCACCTTATGCTTAACAATCCCTTAAATGCTTCCACTGTCATTTTGCAAATCATTATTGGCCAGAGATATGGTTTCAGTATTTTTTAAATCAGCTACAAAATGAGTCATGTGTTGCAATCAATAATTCCACAAATATGTTACTGATTAATTTGCTGTTACTTACATTTCACTTCTTTGCCATGGATTTAATTTTCAGGCTGCATGCACTCTTGAGTCATCCTTTCGGAGCTCAGAGAACAATGCCACACATTCAGATTTCAATGGATTCCTATCTGGCTTCCATACCCAAATTCTATGAAAACTGCTTCTGCTAGTGTCATCAATAACTTTCACATTATTAAATCCAATGGAGTTTTTTTTAACTCTCCTTACAGTGTTCTCAGAATCACCCCATTTCTGTTCCTTCTTTTCTGAGGACTTTTCTGCTCTAGACTTACTACCTACTCACCATGTTTGCCTTTTCCTTTCTAGCCACTCTTCCGTTTCCTTTCAGACTCCTCAACCATCCTCTAACTGCCTTCCTCTTGCCCTTATCATTTAAACACTTTCTAGATCATCTCATCTATTCTTTTGCCTTTAAATGTCACATAGGTATACTGACGTTGTAGATAGCTATATATATAGTGCTGATCTTTCAAAACCGTATATCTTGATCTCTCCATCTGGTTACCTTCCATGGATCTAAAATTTCACTTGTCCTAAACTGAACTCCTAACTTTTGGATCTTCCATTTATATTGCTCCTTCATACGTCTCCATCTTTCCACATGACACTACCACGTGCTCTATACTTTAAGCTGTGACCTAGTGATCAACAGCCATACCAGCTTCTCTATCCATCCTCATCAGCAACTCCCTATGATTATAAGTAAAAGTCCTATCTTAAATTTTAGCACTTATTCCTATGTCTGCTGTCACCTTCCTCACCTGTCCATCATAGCCTAATGAAGTACTTCTTGAGTTTTCTACTTCCTTTCTCTCAGAGCAACCATTGTTCACTCTATAGCCAGCATGACTTTTTAAAAATATATAAATTTGGGTATTATCATCCCTTTGCTAAAAAGTAAAAATTATTATCTTGAGATAAATATAATATCCTTAATATGGCCAGTAAGTTATTGTTTACTCCTGTGAAGTTGTTCAAAATGCTTTTTCCCAAATATGGAATGGTTTTTCTCCATTTATGGCCTGACTCATCACCTCACTTTAGGGCTAAGTTTAAATGCCCAGATAAATTTTCATTCATTCATTTATTCAACATATATTTCTTGACTTTCTATTATTTACAAAGCTTTATTCTAGGTACTGGGATAACTTAGTGGCAAAGCTAGAAGACAGGAAAGAAAAAAATGATGATAAATAGGAAGATAAATACATACATATACTCTCTATCTTCATTGTTATCCATATATGTTAAGTGCTATGAAGTAATTTCTAAGAGAGATCTTGCTTGTCTAATACTAATCTTAATTAGATTTTCCTTGTTCTCCTTCCTAACAACCTGATTTATTTTTACAGCATTATAATAATTTATAATAGTGCATGTATTTGTATTATTTGGGCTTAGAGAATCTTTTTTTTTATACTGCAAACTCCATTTGTTAGGTGCCATGCTTCTTTTAGCACTGATTTATCTTTGGCATCAAAACTGGAGATGGCACATAATAGGTCTGTAATAGATATCTGTGGAATATACTGCCTAATTGTTTCTTTTTAATATTCATCTTTTAAAAGTTTTATCCTAATGCTCCTAGGAGATGTCCGGGGTCAGAGACAGATTGCTTATTATCTCACAGTAAATCATGAATGCATCCACTCCCCTTCTCTTAACTTTGTGGCGACAGGATGAAAGCTGATAGATTTTTTTTTTCTAAGTATCAGATACTCCATAGGAGAGAGACAAAGGAAAATATTTTTTGTTGTTCTCTGCTAATAAAGAAGAAAGAGGCCACTGACTCCCTCCCTTCCTAAAAGGATTTCCTTAGAGACCCTGAATCCTAATGGGACTGAATCCTTACTCTGATCATTTGGTATGTAAATAAAGTATCTCCAGGATGCAGATAGTCCCATGTGTCTGAGGCGTTGTTTCTTCTGAAATAATAATACTGGAGAGAGAGTTTTCCAGTCTCTTTGGCATCTTGAAGCTTAATCTGGGAAACCATTCCAGAATATAACCATTTGGTCTTCTTGAGAAAATATTCGTTTTATTATCCTTCACATCAGAACCGTTAAGTAAACAAATAGCTACAGACCAAATTCTCATGTATGTGAAGAGTAAAATGCTTCAGTGTCTCAGCAGGCTAAATTTTTTTTTGTTGAGTCAGTCTCGCACTGTCGCCAAGGCTGTAGTGCAGTGGTGTAATCTCAGCTCCCTGCAATCTCCACCTCCTGGGTTCAAGCAATTGTCCTGCCTTAGCCTCCCAAGTAGCTGGGACTACAGGCGTGTGACACCACGCCCAGATAATTTTTTTTTTGTATTTTTAGTAGAGACTGGATTTTACCATGCTGGCCAGGATGGTTTCCATTTCCTGACCTTATGATCTGCCCACGTTGGCCTCCCAAAGTGCTGGGATTACAGGCGTGAGCCACTACACCCAGCCAGGCTAAATATTTTTACAGGAAAACTGAAAAATACAGTGAAATTTTATTTCCTCATAAATAATGAAGTGAATACATAAATAAAAGTAGGGGACTGATAGCACAACTAACTAAATGAATACATGAATGAAAGTAGGACAGTCTTATATGGAATAACATTCTGAATGTGAACTTACTTCAACAATCGCATCTACATTTTTGTTGGGTAACAGTCCTCCACAAAGTCTCATACTCCTTAGTTTTAGTGGGTAAACTAAGCATGCAAGGTCCTGACAGCTCTTTCCCTTAGCCATTTCTCATAGTTGTGTTTACAGTGAGCAACCCTGAGAGATGAGATAATGTCTCCCTCTAGAACAGAGTGGGCTTGCTTACTGCTTAGGGTAGGTTAGTTATCAATGCTCAGTATTCTCCTGTAATGCAAGCCACTGCATGTGCAGCCACCATCTGGGCTGTCTGCACTGGCCCCATTGAACCAGCGGAATAAGAAAAAATAATGTGAACATGATACTCGTACTGCCATGAGTAATGAAATTCTTTACCTTCTACCTAGGAGTCTCATGTCTACTGCCAGCATCCATGAAACAGTAACAACAGGCTAACTTATTCCTAAGGAGGGTAAAATCAAATCCCAGGTCCTGACCATTTTTCTTAGCATACAGTTGAGAGGTAGCAGGAGGTTGAGTTCACAGTTTAATTTAACGATGTCTTGTATGTGCACTGTGGTTTCTGGATCTGCAACCAGAATAATGTTATTCTTTCTTTTACTGGTCTCACCTAAAGATCACTCAAATTATCCCCAGTGAGGGCATCAGGTGCAGATGATACTCCAGTTTGTGTGATATATGCCTTTGGGAGATACTTGCATTCACAGTTAGTGCCTGCAGTGGCTGATAACTCAATTCCACTGATAATTTAGGGACACTCTCTCAGAGTAGAAGGGTCATTGGTGTGACCATGTAGCATGTCTAGCAGAGATGTATTATAAACTTTTACTGAAATTCTCATTATTTTCCAAATATGCCAAGATCTTTTGTTATCCTGGGATTTTGCACATTTGTTTCTTTTTATCTCAATCTATTGCCATTATACGTATCTTGTATAACCAAATTGAGGATCACACTTCTATGGTATATCTTCTGATTCTCCCTTGTGAAAGCCAAACTAGCAAACAAAAGCCATCCCCTTTTGTTCGCTCCTATAGTTGTTACTATATACCTCTATAATGTACTGGTTAAGCATGAAAGATTCCTGTCATGACTGAGAAAGTAGTGATCAAATTATACCAAGATAAACACTTAGAAAACTTACACAAATTTATTTCTGCTCATCAAAATATTATTCTCTTCATATTCAATGTCACACACTGCAACAGCAGTTATCTCTGAATGTCACCAAATCCGTTGTTGATTTCTATTTTTCACACCTTATTTTACAGGCTAACTTGTTTAATAGATTGCATCACTGTCCATCATGTCATAGAAGTAGCTGACACAGCCTAGGAAGGATATGGAAGAATTAAATGCATCTTAAATATTACCAATATACACCTAACCTATTCTAGATTACTTTGAAATACAGTGGTTTCTAAGACAGAGTTTATATTAAAGCATGTATTATGAAATTGATTCTGAAATTAAAATACTGCTGGAGCCACAGTGTTTTTAAATAGAAAGGAATAAGAAGATGAAAAGTTGGAGTTGGGAAATGTTGAAAATAGGTTTTAAAAAACATATTATTTGAAGTCTATTCTGCTTGTATTGGTTTATTTTAGTGTCACTTTCCAGCTTTTTTAACAATAAGATAAAATGATAACCTGGGGTAAAATTTCATTATTACATTTTAGAGGAAAATATGAGCATTGGATGTTTCAATAGAAAAGATAAAATGAGCACTAAGTGAAACATATCTATTACCAAATTCATTAATACAAAAATTGAAACAATTTAGATAATTTTAAAATCCTTAACTAGGAAAATATCTCATCTGATCATTTCATTTTTTATCTCCTGCATTTGAAGACTTTATGCCAGTCAACAAGTTATGTAATATGTTAAATAGCAGTAACCAATGTGGTTATTTATAAATCTCTCTGTATATAAAGTTAAAATCTCTAACATTATCATAGTGTTGCCATTTAGTTAAAAAATAGCAATAGTTTTAAAATAATTCCAAAGAAGTCATGTAGTCACTACACTGGGAAGTGTTCAGTTTTTAAGAAGAAAATGTTATCATCAGTCTGAAAAAGTAAAGAAAAATTTCTTCTAAACCATTACAATTACGCTGGTAGAAGTCAGCAGCCTCCTCAAACATCCATTTGTATGATTAGTATTAAGCTAATCAGTAGCAAATCTCACGGAGAAGAGCTATGTTTTGGTTGTATGTTTGAGGGTACTTATGACATTATTTTAAATAATTAGATAAAATGGACTATGCAAGGGCAAAGGAGAGGTTGTCATTATAAATAATTATTACAATTCATTGCATATGAGATCTAAAGGGCAATCAAAGGGACAGAAAGAATTTATCCATCATCAATGAGAGAGGTAGCTATCCTTATAATTACATATTTTAGATAGCCTATTTCTTTAAGTACTTAAGTATATAATTATTTAAAATGGCAATGTCTCAGAAATGTGTCACATACCTCTAAATGGAAACTAATGTCTATAATTGAATGTTCTCTTGACACAAGACTTAGATTATGACAAACATTTGACTCCCTGTAAACTGGCCTATTAGCCTCCATTAACTTTTCTAATTCTAATTTCTACTATCTAATAAATGTGATGTAGAATGAGAAATAAGGAAGTCCAAGGTTCTTATAGTATCTAAACAACTCAATGCTTTCTAATAGGTGACTTAAATTTCTGTTGACTTCTGCTTCTCTTGAGAGTATGGGTTTTGTATTTTTATATGTCATAAAACTTTTGAAAGTTAGAAATTTGTTATCAATTCTGAGGCAAATAAGTGGTTTTTATTTATTTTTTTCTTTTCTCTTTACTGCAGATTACTTTCCTTCTGCTTTGCCTTTAGTTCAGAGCATCAAATCAATCCAGTTATTAATGAGCTGTTCCTTGTTATTTGATGCTTGCTAACCTGTTGGTGGTTGGGGTCTTGGGGAAAGGCATTCACTGTGGTTCTGATTAAGCTTTCATCCTGGAAAATACTGCATTTCCTGGGTTTCAGTTAGGGCCTTTTAATGACCATGCTCCACCCTCAACTGGAGGAGACTCTAATAACAGCACATTTTTGCTACTTCCACTAGGTTGGAGTGATTTTTCTGTCATGATGTATAGTGCTCTTCACCAACAGTATAAAACTTTATTTCCTGTACAAAAAAAAAGAGTGGGGGCATGGGAGAAGCAATTTGAGGCTCGTTGTGGACTTTTACCACAGTTGCTGAGTCTCCTTTAACCCAGAATAGCATCATATGGTAGACATTTTAGGATGCTCAACAATCTTTTCGATGAGGCTGTTGAGTTCTATGGAAAAAATCCTGTGAGTGAGAGAAAAGTTTCCTTCTCTCAGACTGTACCCACCAGGAGTTCTGTATTCTCTGCTATCCCACCCTCAGGCTTCAGCATTTGTTAAACAGTTTATCTGGATTAATCTTACCATCTCCCTCGTAGCATCTTCCTCAGGTAAGCAAGTACCTGAATCTCATTTTTTCAGAAGGAATCTGTTTGGTTAAATATTTAGTTATTTGACCTATAAACTCAAATCTATGGAATAGTCAAGAAAAGTATGAATGTATAGATACTCTAGTTTTTTTTTGTTTGTTTTTAAGAATAGGAGCAGTATGGTTTGGATGTTTGTCCCCTTCAAATCTCATGTTAAAAAGTGATTCCCAGTGTTGGAGGTGGGACCTGCTGGAAGGGGACTGGATCATGGAGGCAGATCCCTCAATAATGATTTAGCACCATTACCTTGGTGATAAGTGAGTTCTCACTCAATTCACACAGGATCTGGATATTTAAAAGTCTGGGACCTCTCCCCAACCCACACTCTCTTGCTCTTGTTCTCACCATGTGATGTGCCTGCTTCCTCTTTGCCTTCCCACATGGTTGAAAGCTTCCTCAGGGTTTCACCAGATGCTGATATCATGCTTCTTGTACAGCCTGCAAAACTGTGAGCCAATTAAACCTTTTTTTCTGTATAAATTAGCCAGCCTCAGATATTTCTTTATAGCAATGTAAAAACAGCCTAAAAGAGAAAATTGGTACTGAAGAGTGGGGTATAGCTATAAAGATAACTAAAAATAAAGAAGTAGATTTAGAACTGCATAATGGACAGAGGTTGGTAGAGTTTGGATGGAAGATAGAATATTGAAAGAAAGTCTGGAACTTCTCAGAAACTTGTTAAATGGTTGAGATAAATATGCTGATAGAGATATGGGCAGGAATATGAGACTGAGGAGATCTCAGATAGAAATGAGAAACTTATAGGAACTGGTATAAAGGTCACCCTTGTTATTCCCTAGCAAAGAACTTGGCTGCATTGCATTTATGTCCTAGGGCTTTTAGAAAGTTTGAACTTAAGAATGTTGACTTAAGGTATCTGGTGAAAGAAATCCCTACATAGCAGAGTTGAATAAGTGAAACAGTCTATGATTATATGTTGGAGCATAGGAATGGCTTCAAGTTGGAACTCATATTTAAAAGAGAAGTGGAGTGTCAAAATTTGGAAAATTTGCAGCCTGACCATGTGGTAGAAAAGGAAAAGGCTCAGGAGAGAAATACAAGCAGGCTGCTCAGGTAGCCGCTTGCTTAAAAGATTAGCATTATGTGCAGAAAGCAGAAACTGGACCCCTTCCTGACACCTTACACTAAAATTAACTCCAGATGGATTAAAGACTTAAACATAAGACCTGGCACCATAAAAACCCTAGAAGAAAATCTAGGCAAAACCATTCAGGACATAGGAGTAGGCAAGGACTTCATGACCAAAACACCAAAAGCATTGGTAACAAAAGCCAAAATAGACAAATGGGACCTAATCAAACTCCACAGCTTCTGCA
>CM052654.1:87830252-87928018 GCA_028533165.1 Leontopithecus rosalia
TTACACTGCTGGTGGGAGTGTAAATTAGTTCAACCATTGTGGAAGACAGTGTGGTGATTCCTAAGGGACTTAGAAATAGAAATTGCATTTGACCCAGCAATCCCATTACTGGGTACATATCCAAAGGACTATAAATCGTTCTACTATAAGGACACATGCATACAAATGTTCATTGCAGCACTGTTTACAATAGCAAAGACCCGGAACCAACCCAAATGCCCATCAATGATAGACTGGACTGGGAAAATGTGGCACATATACACCATGGAATATTACACAGCAATTGATGAGTTCGTGTCCTTTGTAGGGACATGGATGAATCTGGAGAACATCATTCTCAGCAAACTGACACAAGAACAAAAAATGAAATACCACATATTCTCACTCATAGGCAGGTAATGAACAATGAGAACACATGGACATAGGGAAGGGAGTACTACACACTGGGGTCTATTGGGGGGAATAGGGGAGTGACAGCCGGGGAGGAGCTGGGGAGGGATGGCATGGGGAGAAATGCCAAATGTGGGTGAAGGGGAGGAAGGCAGCAAAACACACTGCCATGTGTGTACCTATGCAACTGTCTTGCATGTTCTGCACATGTACCCCAAAACCTAAAATGCAATAATAAAAAAACGATTAGCACTACTAAAAGGGAGGCAAGTGCTACTATCTAAGACAATGGAGCAAAGGTCTCAAAGATATTTCAGAAATCTCTCACAAAACGTTTGTCATCACAGACCCAGAGGCCTAGGCAGAAAGAATGGTTTCATTGGCAGACCCTTGGCCCACCTACCCTGGGCAATCTCAGGACACTATTTCCAGAATCCTGGCTGCTCTAGCTCCAGCTTCAGCTTGGTTGGACCCAGGTTCTGCTTAGGCCACTGCTTTGGAGAGCATAGGCCACCATAAGCCCGGTAGCTTCCACGTGGTTTGAAGTCTGTGGGTACATATAATGCAATAGTGAATGAGGCTTGGCATCTTCCCCTTAGCTTTTAGAGCATGTATGAGAAAGTCTGAGTGCTCAAGCACACACCTGCTGCAGGGGCAGATCTCTCTCAGAAAACCTTTACTAGGGTAGTGCTGAGGGGATATGTGCGATTAAGCCCCTGGTGTGGAGTCCACACCAGGGCACTGCCTAGTGGAGCTGTGGGAAGGGGGCTTCTCCAGACCTGAAAATGATAGATCCACTGGGAGCTTTTATTCTGAGACTGGCAAAGCCACAGGCACTCAACTCCAACCTGTGAGACCAGCCATTGGGCCTGCACCCTGCAAAACCACAGGGACTGAGAAACCCAAGGCCTTTGGAACCCACCTCTTGCTCTAGTATACTTTGGATGCAGGGCATGGAATCAAATGAGATTATTTGGGAGCTTTAAGATTTAGTGACTGCTCTACTAAGTTTTAGACTTGAGAGGAGCCTGTAGCCCCTTTCCTTTCGATTTCTCCCTTTTGGAATGGGAATATCTATACAAAGCTTGTACCATCATTGTATCTTGACAGTAAATAACTAGTATTTAATCTCACAGGCTCATGGTGGAAAGAACCTAACTCCAAACGAGCCTTTGGACTTGGTACTTGAGACTTGGGACTTTTGAGTTATTGCTGGAAAAAATTAAGACTTTGAGAGTTATCACAAAAGCATGATTGTATTTTGAAACATGAGAAGGACATGAGATTTGGGGAGGCAGGGATGAACTCATATGGTTTAGATATTTGTGCCCACCAAATCTCATGTTAAAATGGGAGTACAAATGTTGGAGGTGGGGTGTGGTGGGAGATGATTGGATCATTGGGGTGATTTTAATGAATAGTTTAGCACAATCACCTTGATAACAAGTGAGTTCTCTCTTAGCTCATGTGAAATCTGGTTGCTTAAATATCTGGAACCTTTCTTTCTTCCTCTCTTACTCTTGTTCTCATCATGTGACATGCTGGCTGCCTGTCAACTTCCACCATGATTATAAGCTACTTAAGGCCTGACCAGAAGTAGATGCCAGCACCATGCTTCCTGTACAGCATGCAGAACTGTGAGCCAATTAAACCTCTTTTCTTTGTAAAATGCCTAGCCTCGGATATTTCTATCTAGCAGTGTAAGAACAGCCTAATACAGACAGTGGTGCTTTTCTAGCTTTCTATATATTAAGCAGTTGTTGGAAGTTCAAATGTGATTTTAAATCTTAATGGAAAAGCATTAACATCATTTCAGTTACAGTGAGATTCTACAAGGCCATTAACAAATACCATTATTATTTAATATTGTCTTGGACATAAAGCAAATTATATAAAATAATAAATTTTGCACATGAAAGCTGTGTCAAACATGTAATAAATACCTATCAATTTTGACACATAAATTGCCTTTGATAAGATCTTTTGCTTTAACATGTAAGAAAATTGTAAACTCTTAAAGTATCTGAAGTCTACCTATGGGTCATGATCCATGAAGGCCAAGGGCTACTGTTCTGCAATTGTTGGCTTTCCATCACATGAGCGTTCCATGACGCATTACCTACATCACAGTTACATTTAGGGTAGCATCTAATTCTTTAATGAGGATAAACTATGCAAACTTGACAGATATGTTGTCATAAAACATAACATAATATTTTCAAAACAAATTTAAAAAACTGCCTATTTTGAAGAATAGTAAAGTAGAACTGGTTTAAAGAGCAAATAAAAAACCTTTCAAAGAAAGTTTGCTAAAAAACCTTAGCAAATAAAAAACCTTTCAATGAAAAAAATACACGTTTTATGCACATATTATGTATGTGTTTTCTATATTTTTAATATAATGTACATAAAATCGATGTGGGAAAGATGATTTTTAATAAAAAGATATTTGCCCTTTAAAATTAATAGCAATGTATGAAATATACACTACATGTATACTGATAAGGGCATAAAAATATACATGTCTATCTACATGAATTCCATTTTATATTTCTTTTCTTTTAGAACTTCCAGTTTTAAAAAAATTATCCTTAAAAGAGAATATTCTTTTCCATATCTTCAAGATTGGGAGACTGAGAGTTGATAAACTAGTTTTAGTTATACAACACATAATGTCCTTCTACATTCTGTTTGAAGCTACCACTGATGCCACAGGAGCAGTAGGGCACTTCCCTTGCACTGTATGTTTTGATAACATAAAGTACTATGTTATCATAGTACTCTGTATGATACCTGTAATCGAATCAGAATTTTCAAGGCCTATGTTCTTTTTGTTGATCTTTCTGGTATTGCATGTGTATTTCAATTAGTTTAAATGAAATATAAAATAAATTAACATTTACTACATAGTCAATTACATACTAATACAATTTATAGTTAAAGTAGATTTAAATTTAGCAGACGTTAAAAATTAACAAAACAAGTGTATTCAGTTACAAGATAAAATCAGAATGTTTTTTATCACATAGCAAGATCTAATTATGTTTAGAAGACACATGCTATAAATTTATCAGCAAAATGCATAAAACAGTCCATGCATGTAATCTCATAGAACGTGTATTGTTATAAAGGCTGGGGCTAACATATGGCTCAATTCAGCACATCCCTTTTCTTTTCTTTTCTTTTCTTTTTTCTTTTTGAGACAGAGTCTCGCTCTATCACCAGGCTGGAGTGCAGTGGCACGATCCCGGCTCACTGCAACTTCCGTTTTCCAGTTTCAAGCAATTCTCTTGCCCCAGCCTGCTGAATAGCAGGGACTACAGGCATGCACCACCACGCCCAGCCAATTTTTTGTACTTTTAGTAGAGACGGGGTTTCACCACGTTGGCCAGGATGGTCTCAATGTCTTGACCGCATGATCCAACCGCCTCGGCCTCCCAAAGTGCTGGGATTACAGGCGTGAGCCACTGCGCCCAGAAACACATCCCTTTTCTATGAGCAGAAGCTTACCATTGAGCTTTCTGCCAGTTTCTCTACATTTAAAATTCAAAACTGTAAAACTACATTAATGAATACAGTATTTATGCTTGTTACTAATCTTGTAATTGCCTAGAGTTTTATTCCCTGTGGAAATGTTGGGAATAAATAAAATGATTAGGATGGTTACAGAAGTGAAGGCTTGCAGAAACATGGGAAGGAAAAAAACTATCTGGAATTAATCATGAAGGGAGAGGAAAAGTCTGTTGTTGAATTTGATTAGTTATTTGGAAATTCTACCAAACACATTGCTCACAACCTGGTATTTATTCCAAACAAGAGAAAAGATTGAGATGCATCACAGTTATGGAATTAACAAGTATGATACTGAAGAATCCAATCTCATTTCTAAAGTTGTTATAATAAGAGAATAGTCTGGCTTGTCTATTTACTTTGTTTAAATTAAACAAATGTTTTGTTTTACTTTCGTATTCACTGACATGTGCATTCATTTGCCATTTTTGTTGTTTGACATTGCAGATTTCTTTCTTTTGTATTTTTTTAAGTTCTGGGTACATGTGCTAGATGTGCAGTTTTGTTGCATAAAGGTGTGCCATAGTGGTTTGCTGCACCTATCAACCCATCTTTTAGATATTAAGCCCAGCATGCATTAGCTGTTTTTCCTAATGCTCTCCCTGCCTCCACCCCACCCTATCCTGACAGGCTCCAGTAAGTGTTGTTCCCCTCCCTATGTCCATGTCTTCTCCATGTTCAACTCTCACTTATAAGTGAGAACGTGGTGTTTGGTTTGCTGTTCCTTCATTGGTTTTCTGAGGATAATGGCTTCCAGCTTCATCCATGCCCCTGTAAAGGACATGGTCTCATTCATTTTTATGGCTGCATAGTATTCTGGGGTGTATTTATGCCACATTTTCTTTATTCAGTCTGTCATTGATGGGCATTTGGGTAGATTCCATGTCTGTGGTACTGTGCATAGTGCTGCAATGAACATATACGTACATGTATCTTTATAATAGAATAATTTACGTTCCTTTGAGTATATACCCAGTAATGGGATTTCTGGTTCTAAATATTTGAGACATTGCCACAGTGTCTTCTACAATGGTTGAACTAATTTACACTCCCACCAACAGTGTAGAAGCATTCTTATTTTCCCACCACCTCACCAGCATCTATTGTTTCTTGACCTTTTAATAATTGCTGTTCTGACTGGTATGCGATGGTATCTCATTGTGGCTTTAATTTACAGTTTCTCTAATGATCAGTGATGTCACGCTTGTTTTCATATTTTTTTGGCCACATGTATGTCTTTTATTGAAAAGTGTCTATTCATGTCCTTTGCCCACTTTTTAGTGGGGTTGTTTTTTTCTTGTAAATATGCTTAAGTTCCTTGTAGATTCTAACAAAGGATATTAGACCTTTGAAAAATGGAGAGATTGCAGTTCTTTCCCCATTCTGTAGGTTGTCTTCTCTGATATTTTCATTTGCTTTGCCGAAGCTCTTTAATTTAATTAGATCCCATTGGTCAATTTTTGCTTTTGTTGCCATTGCTTCTGGGAATTTAATCATAAAATTTTGCCATGCCTATGTCCTGGATGGTATTGCCTAGATTTTCTTCTAGGCTTCTTATAGTTTTATTTTACATTTAAGTTTTTAATCCATCTTGAGTTAATTTTTGCCTAAGGTATAAGGAAAGGGTCCAGTTTCAATTTTCGGCATATGGTTAGCCAGTTCCCCTCACACCATTTATTAAAGAGGGAGTCCTTTCCCCACTGTTCTTTATTTTGGTCAGGTTTGTTGAAGATCAGATGGTTGCAGATGTATGGTGTTATTTCCGAGGCCTCTGTACTGTTCCATTCATCTATGTGTTTGTTTCTGTACCAGTACCATGCAGTTTTGATTACTGTAGTTTTGTAACCAAACTATAGTTTGAAGTCGGGTAGTGTGATGCCTCCAGCTTTGTTTTCTTAGGGTTGTCTTTGCTATGTGAGCTCTATTTTGGTTCCATATGATTTTGTAATAGACCTTTTCTAATTCTGTGAAGAATGTCAATGGTAGTTTAATGGGAATAGCATTGAATCTATAAATTGGTTTTGGCAGTATGGTCATTTTTAAAATATTGATTTTTTTCCTATCCATGAGCATGGAATGCTTTTCATCTGCTGTGTCCTCTCTGATTTCCTTGAGCAGTGCTTAGTTAGGTCTTCTTGAAGAGGTCCTTTACTTTACTTGTTAGCCATATTCCTAGGTAGTTTATTCTCTTAGTAGCAATTTTGAATGGGAGTTCATTTATGATCTGGCTCTCTGCTTGTCTGGTGTTGGTATATAGGAATGCTTCTGATTTCTGCACACTGATTTTGTATTCTGAGACTTTGCTGAAGTTTCTTATCAGTTTAAGAAGCTTGTGGGCTCAGTTGATGGGGTTTTCTAGATACAGAATCATGTCATCTGCAAATAAAGATAATTTGACTTTCTGTCTTCCTATTTGAATATTCTTTATTTCTTTTTCTTGCCTAATTGCCCTAGCCAGAACTTCCAACATTATGTTGAATAAGAGTGGTGAGAGAGGGCATCTCTGTCTTCTGCCAATTTTCAAGGGGAAGGCTTTCTGCTTTTGCCCACTCAGCATATTAGCTGTGGGGTTGTTACACATGGTTATTATTTTGAGGTATGTTCTTTCAATATCTAGTTTATTGAGAGTTTTTAACATTAAGGGATACTAAATTTTATCAATGGCCTTTTCTGAGTCTATTGAGATAATCACATGGTTTTTTTGTCTTTAGTTCTGTTTATGTTATGAATTATATTTATTGATTTGCATATGTTGAACTGGCCTGTATCCCATGGATGAAGTTGACTTGATTGTTGTGGATAAGCTTTTTGATGTGCTGCTGGATTCTGTTTGCCAGTATTTTACTGAGGATTTTTGCATCAATGTTCATCAGGGATATTGGATTGAAGTTTTCTTTTTTGGCTGTATCTCTCTCAGGTTTTGGAGTCAGAATGATGCTGACCTCATAAACTGAATTAGGCAGAAATCCCTCCTTTTCAATTGTTTTGAATAGTTTCAGAAGAAATGGTTCCAGCTCCTCTGTATTTCTGGTAGAGTTCAGCTGTAAATCCAACTGGACCTGGGCTTTTTTGTTGTTGCCGGTAGGCTATTAATTACTGCCTCAATTTCAGTACTTGTTATTAGTCTATTTAGGGATTCATCTTCTTCCTGGTTTGGTCTTGGGAGGGTGTATGTGTCCAGGAATTTATCCGTTTCTTCTAGATTTTCTAATTTATTTGCATAGAAGTGCATATATTATTCTTTCATGGTTGTTTGCATTTCCATGAGGTCAGTGGTGGTATACCCCTTATGATTTCTGATTGTGTTTCTTTGAATCCTCTCTCTCTCTTTTTTTAAATCAGTCTTGCTAGTGGTCTACATATTTTATTAATTCTTTTTTTAAAAAAAACAGCTCCTGATTCATTTATTTTATTTTATTTTTGGAAGTTTTTGTGTGTGTCTTTGTCTAATTCAGTTCGGCTGTAAGCTTTTTTATTTCTTGTCTTCTGCTAGCTCTGGGGTTTGTTCTTAGTTACCTAGTTATTTTAGTTGTGATTTTAGGGTATCAATTTGAGACTTTTCTAGCTTTTTGGTATGGGCATTCAGTGCTATAAATTTTCCTCTTAACACTGTTTTAGCTGTATCCCAGAAATTCTGGTATGTTATCTCTTTGTTCTCACTGGTTTCAAAGAACTTCCTGATTTCTGCCTTAAATTCATTATTTACCCAGGAGTCATTCAGAAGCAGGTTGTTCAATTTCTATGTAGTTGTGTTGTTTTGAGTTGGTTTCTTATTCTTGAGTTCTAATTTGATTGTGCTGTGGTATGAGAGACTATTATGATTTCAGTTCTCTGTATCTGCTGAGGAGTGTTTTACTTCCAATTACGTGATCAATTTTGGAGTAAATGCCATGTGGTGCAGAAAGAAAAAAGTATATTCTGTTGTTTTAAGGTAGAGGGATATGTTGATATCTATCAGGTCCACTTGGTCTAGAGCTGAGTTCAAGTCCTGAATGTTAATTTTCTGTCTCAATGATCTAATACTGACAGTGGAGTATTAAATCTCCCTCTATTATTGCGTGGGGGTCTAAGACTCTTAGTAGGTCTTTAAAACATGTTTTATGAATCTGGGTGCTTCTGTATTGAGTGCACATATATTTAGGACAGTTCATTAGCTCTTCTTGTTGAATTGAACCCTTTAACATTACATAAGGCCCCCCTTTTTTTTAACTGTTGCTCACTTAAAAAGTCTATTTTGTGAGAAACTAGGATTGCAACTCCTGCTTTTTTCTGCTTTCAATTATCTTGGTAAATTTTCCTCCATCCCTTTATTTTGACTCTATGTGTATCTTTGCACATGAGATGTGTCTCTTGAACACAGCACACCAATAGATTTTGTCTTTTAATCCGGCTTGCCATTCTGTATATTTTAATTGGAGCATTTAGCCTATTTACATGTAAAGTTTATATTGTTATGTATGAATTTGATCCTGTCATGATGCTGTCTAGTTAATTTTGCAAACTTATTAATGTAGTTGGTTCATAATGTCATTGATCTATGTACTTCAGTATGTTTTTGTAGTGTCTGGTAATGGATATTCTTATCCATGTTTACTGCTTCCTCCAGGAGTTCTTGCAGGGCAGGCCTGGTAATGACAAAATCCCTCAGCATTTGCTTATCTGAAAAACACTTAATTTCTTCTTCAATTTTAAAACTTAATTGGGCAGGTTATAAAGTTCTGTTTTTGAATTTATTTTCTTTAAAAAATGTTGACTACTGGCCCCCAATTTCTTCTGGCTTGGAGGGTTTCCACTGAGAGGTCTGCTGTTAGTCTGGTGGACTTTGTTTTGTAGGTGACTTGGCCTTTCTCTCAGGATGACCTTAACATTGTTTTCTTCATTTCAATTTTGGAGAATCTGATAACTGTGTGTCTTGGGTAGATCTTTTCATGAAATATCTTATTGGGGTTCTCTGGATTTCCTAAATTTGAACATTGGCCTGTCTTGCTATGTTGGAAAAGTTCACCTGAACGATATACTGAAATGTGTTTTCCAACTTGGTTCCATTCTCCCCATCTTTTTCAGGTACTCCAATCAGTTGTAGGTTTGGTCTTTTTATACAGTCCCATAGTTCTTTGATGTTTTGTTCATTCCTTTTCATTCCTTTTTCTATAATCTTGTCTGCCTGCCTTATTTCAGCCAGATAGTCTTCAAGCTCTGATATTCTCTCATCTGCTTGATCGATTTGGCTATTGATAGTTGTGTTAGGATCATGAAGTTCTTGTGCTGTGTTTTTCAGTTCAATCAGGTCATGTTTTTCCTCTCCAAACTGGTTATTCTATTTAATAGCTCCGGTTATCTCTAATCACAGTTCTTAGCTTCTTTGCATTGAGTTAGAACATAATCCTTTAGCTCAGCAAAATTTATTATTACTCATTTTCTGAAGCCTACTTTTGTCAGTTCATCCATCTTAGCTTCAGTCCCATTCTGTGCCCTTACTAGGGAAGCGTTGCAATCCTTTGGAAAAGAAGAGAGATTATGGCTTTTGGAATTTTCTGTGTTTTTGCTCATCTTTGTAGATTTATCTACCTTTGAACTTTGAGGCTGATGACCTTTCGATGGGATTTTTGAGGGATCATTGTTGTTACTTTCTGTTTATTTTTCTTCTAACAGTCAGGCCTGCTGCTGTTTGCTGGGGTTTCACTTCAGATCTTGTTTGCCTGGGAATCACTGGTGGAGGCTGCAGAACTGCAAAGATTACTGGCTCTTCCTCCCTTCAGAGGCTTCATCACAGAGTACCAGCTGAAACCTTCCTGTATGAGGTGTCTGGTGACCCCTGTTGGGAGGTCTCAACTAGTCAAGAGGCATGGGATCCAAGACCCACTTAAGAAGGCAGTCTTGACTTTCCCTTAGTGGAGCTGGTGCACTGGGCTGGAGGAATCTCCCTCATCTGGATCAGCCAGTCTCTTCAGAGCAAGTAGGCAGGAAAGATTAAGTCTGCTGAGCCTGAGACCACAACCTCACATCTCCCCACCAGGTTCTCTGTCCCAGGGAGATGAAATTTCTGTCTGTAAGCCCCTGACTGGAGCTGCTGGGATTCCTGCAGGGATAACCTGCCCAGTAAGGAAGGATAACTTTGGGTCCAACCCCAAAAGGCAGCCTGGGCATGATCTGCCACAGCTGCTTTGCTGCTGTGTGGTAAATTCCACCCAGTCCAAACCTCTCAGTCACCTTTGCTCTGTCAGAGGAAAACCACCAACTACAGTTGCAATAATGGCAGTCATACCTACTCCCAGAAACTCAGTCCTCCCATGCAGACTCCAGAATGCTGTACTGGCAGCAGGGCTCTTAAGCCAGTGGGTCTTAGCTTGTGGTACTCCATAGGAGTGGGACTCACTTATTGAGACGACTTGGCTCCCTGGCTTTTGCCTATCCTTTCCTGTGAAGTTCTCCTACCTCACTGGAGTTCCAGGTACCACTAGAATATGTAAAAACTCCTGTGGCTCAAGGTCAGCCTGAACAGCCACTGATGGGTGTGGCTATCATTGGTTTTCCCCATTTTGGGCTTGAGAACCCAGGGCCCTAGTTGTGTAGACTCACAAGGGAATCTCCTGATCCACAGACTGCAAAAATCTGTGGGAGAAGTGTGGTATCTCTGTCAGGTAGTACAGACCCTCACAGCTTTCCTTGGCTGGGGGAGGTAGGCCCTGCCACCCCATGCAGCTTCTGGGTGAAGTGACACCCCACCCTGCTTCTGCTCACTTTCCATTGGTTGCACCGCCTGCCTAGGCACTCCCAATGAGATGAACCTGGTACCTCAGCTGGAGATGCAGGAATCACTTACCTTCTGTGTTCATCCCACTGGGAGCTGCAGATTGGAGCTCTTTCTGTTTGGCTGTTTTAGCCCCTTCCTCAGCATTACAGATTCCTTTAAGCTTTCCCTGACCCCCACCTCCATCCATCAACACAAATGAACCATTGCTCAAGGCTCAGGGAAATTCACCTCTTCCCTTAAGACATTTTAGCTAGAAATGTTCTCTTTCATGCATACTTCCATTTCTCTACAGGCCATCCATGTGTCAGGAAATTGGTAGGTTAATATCCCTAGAACCAAACTTTATTGTGCAACCCTTATATTGACTATCTCTAAGTGATTACATGGCTGCTAGTGGAAGCTGTGGTGAAGTTTGCTGAGGATAGTGACATCAGGTGGGCCAATTTGAGGTCCCAGTGGTAGCAGGAATGCTAAAGTGAGTGTCCTTGAGCCCCAGAGTAGCAGGTTCTGGCACTCTGGTTCAGGTGCTATCTGTGACAGTGGTTGTCCAGGCAGGTGGGCAGGTCCTCAGGGCCCTAGGCAGAAGACATGGCATATGTGATGGCAGTAGCTGTGGTAGGACAACCCTATGACTCCCATGTTGTCTGCACTGGTGTTGGCAATGGCTGTAACTGCTGTGTGGGCAAGTCTCTAGGCCTGCAGGTGGCATGTGCGGGTTAGTGCTAAACCTGGTGTGGCAGCAGGAAGAATGGGCTTGTTTTTAGGGCCCCAAGAGGAGTATTTAGTTGCCAGCAGTGGTGGATGGAATGGGGTGATTTCCAGACCTTCAAATGACATTCTTGAATGCTGGAAATTCAAGCCAAGAAGGGAGGAGCAGGTCTCAGGTGCCTCAGTGGTGCATGTGGGTGCTGGCTTTGGTAAACAGGGTGGGGCAATCTTTAGGTACCAGTGAAGTCTCAGGTGGGGAATACAACAGTGGTGCAGGGGGGGCACTGCTGCCCTCATTGCATATGCCAGGGCACTGTGCCCCTGCTGCTGGGGAGAGGAGGGTTGCTTAATGGCAGCATTTGTAGCCAGGTGACTGAGGCGTGTGTGTTTTGGCTCCAGGTGACAGCTGTAGGAATGGTAGCTTGTTATCAAGGTACATATAAATGCACATTGACTTCACTGAGGGTGATGGGGTGCTGCCAGTGACTTGTGCTTAGGCTTCCAGAGGCAGCAGCCAGCAATGGCAGTGGCTGGGGGCAGCAGATGTCATTGGGGCTCCAGGGATATGAAAATATATGTGTTATTAGGTCCCAGGGTGGGATGCAATCTGGTGTTGGCTTGGCTTCCAAAATGGTGCTGTGCCGCAGCTGGTTATGTTTTGGCAGTGTATGGGGCTCACCATGAGTTCTCTGGAGTAATGGCTTTCTATAGTCTCTAGGTAGGTTCCTATATTGGTTTCAGGACCTGTGACTGTCAAGGGACTCTCCCATGGCTACAACTACAGGAGTCTACTTGGAGATGTGGACTGCTGGGGATGTCTCAGTTGCCCTTACCCTGCGTTGCAGACCCTCCCCAGTGTTCCTTGTCAAGCTCAGCCTAGCAGGCCACCTGGCTTCTCTCTTGCCTTCCTTACTTCCTGATACTTCTTTGCTGAATTCTGGTATTCTCTATTAGGCACTGTATTTCAAGTGTGATCATCTTCTTATTTTGGCTCTTTGTGGACAAGGCAAATACTAGGTGCCTCTAATCAGCCACCTTGAAGCCCCTCCCTTATTGGAATTTCAGAATGACTGAAGGGACTTTTCAAATTTTGGCTTAATAGTAGATTATCAGGTAGAGCTGTTTCCTTAGATAATCCATGATATAAATATTGAAAATATTTTCTTTCAAGAGTTATTATATTTCCCAAGCAAGCATCAGAGCATCAGGCCTGCTTGCCAATAATCTATGAGATAAGAGCTAAAAGGGAGTTTTGAATACAGTATACAGTTTGCAATTCCTACCTCTGTTTTCAGGATAATATCCTTCTTGTCTAATATATACAGATCAGAATCATTCCATTTTAACCTGTCCAATATTAAATATTCAGTTTTCTATGGGTATAGAGAAGAGTGCTGCTCTAACTGCAGGAAGTAAGGTGGAGAGAAACTCTTGTAGTCCATCCTATACTCTGACCATTTCTCAAAATGGCTGAGTGTCTTCATTTACACTTACAGATTTAATGTTGGCATAAGTTCATGATCCTTTTATGAGTACTGAGGCAAAACTCAAGTTGCTACTTGGCTTTCCCCATGGTAGCTTAGGATTCAGCTTCCATGGATTCAGTAAGTAAGTTACCACTCATCCATGTGTTCTCTACCTTCTAAAATGTTGCCTACTTCTCTATTTTTTCTTTGTGTTTGTGGATTTATGTCTTTTTAAAAACCCCTTTACTATTATATCATATGTTCTTGTATGAGACAAACTCAATTCAGATGGTCCAAAACTTACGTTGGTTTAACTTTTTTACTTTAAACTGGTACAAAAGTGATACACATTCAGTGGAAACCATGCTTCAGTATGGCATTCAATAAATTATATGGGATTCTCAGTACTTCTTTATTATAAGATAGATGTGTTTGATGATTGAGCACAACTGCAGGCTCTCTAACTGCTCTGAGCATGTTTAAGGTAGGCTAGGCTAAGCTATGACTTTCAGTATGTTAGTTGTATTTGATGCATTTTTGACTTACAATATTTTCAACTAACAATGGGCTTATTGGTACCAGGACCTCATCATAAATCAAGGGGCATCTGTATGTATATTTAATCAATAGTCTTTTTCCATGTTAATGTTTAAGAATGAAAAATGTTAATTATTAGCAACATTAGACAATTTGACAGTATTCAATATATAGTGTATATATATATATATATATATATATATATATGCACACACACACAAGTATGTTATCATTGCTTTTAAAACATATAGATATAAAAAATAAGGGTTAAATTCTTAAGCTTTCACAAGTAAGTGTCATGAAAAAGATTTTGAAGACTACTGGCCCACAAAATGAGGAGAACATTAAGTATGTCATAAATACTCCAGCAAGTTGCCCTGGACACATTTTTAGGACTCCTCTTAAGCAGTTCCCCATGCTCATCCATCTCTATGCCTCCTCAGAAGCTACTAGATATTCCCTGAATGTGCCAGCTGAGGTGAGGGTGGTAAATAATTTCCTCTCCTTTGTTGTCTCTATAAAACCCACACAGTGCTTCTTCTATAGATTATCTAAGATAATTTCTAAATCACCCTTATATTCTTGAGACACCATCTCTGATTTATCTGTTCAATATTTATTGACCCTCTGTCCTTTATACATATTAATACAATTTGAAATGCAATAATGCATAGTGTCAGACTGGATAATTTTGATAACAACTGCATGTGAGCCGAATCACATAATTTTATGTTAACTTGCAGGTTATGCTTCCTTTGTGTGTATAATTATGTTGTTATTGCTGGCTCAATCTTCAGAATTAGTGTTTCAGAATTAGAGAAGGGCAGGAATTGAAGAAATACTGAGAAAAGACAGCTAAAACACAATTATTTGGTAAGCAAACAAGGATATTGACTTGTTTCTATGTATTCACTTTTAAGGAAACATTTTATTTGCTTCCTATTTCTGTTGTTTTCCAGGAGGGATTGCTCCTAAACACATTAATGGCTACCCTGACCCTTTCCTCAATCCATCTCTAAGGAGATGCAGTGATTGACCTGATAGCTGCACTAGAGAAGAACAACTCTTAACAATATATCAAAGTCCACCTTATTCCTCCTGGAGGAGGCACAAGTTGAGTTATGCCTGCAGAGGTGGCTCTTCATGGGGTGACTGCCCACATTTAGTTCCTAATTCCATGTCATTTGGTTAACATGCACTATTTCAGGCTCTACCCAAAAGAAAGATGATATTTTGATCTACAATTAGGACTATTCTTTGTTTTATTAATTTTATTTTTGCTTATGCTACTTATTGAAAAATTCTTCAGTGACATTACAACCTTTCCAATCAGTTTGTTTCAGATTTCCATTTAGAGACCTTGAAAATAATAATGTTTCTAAAATGTTCTTCTGGTTTCAATGTAAAGTTCAAGAAGCATATAATTATTTTAACATTTATTCATAACATTTAAGTCTAAATTTCTAGGATTTGGTCAAAAAATGTATGCATTATTTTTTCTTTTTTTAATTATTATACTTTAAGTTCTGGGGTACATGAGTACAATATGCAGGTTTGTTACATAAGTATACACATGCCATGGTGGTTTGCTGCATCCATCAACCCATAAACTGCATTAGGCAGTTCTCCTAATGCTATCCATCCCCTAATCCCTCATCTCCTGACAAGCCCTGGTATTTCATGTTCCCTTCCCTGTATTCATGTGTTCTCATGGTTTCACACCTACTTATGAGTGAGAACGTGTGGTATTTAGTTTTTCTCTATTTACGTCAGTTTGCTGAGAATGATGGTTTCCGGTTTCATTCATGTCCCTGCAAAGGACATGAATTCATCCTTTTTTATGTCCGCATAGTATTTCATGGTGTATATGTGCCACATTTTCTTTATCCAGTCTATCATTGATGGAAATTTGGGTTGGTTCCAAGTCTTTGCTCTTGTGAACAGTGCCACAGTAAACATATGTGTGCATGTGCCTTTATAATAGAATGATTTATAAGCCTTTGGGTATATAACCAGTAATGGGATTGCTGAGTCAAATGGGATTGCTGAGTCTCCTGATTTTTTTAATGATCACCATTCTAACTGGCGTGAGATGATATCTCAATGTGGTTTTGATTTGCATTTATTTAATGACCACTGATGAGCTTTTTTTATATGATTTTTGGACACATAAATGTCTTCTTTTGAGAAATGCCTGTTAATATCCTTTGCCCACTTTTTGGTAGTTTTTTTTTCTTGTAAATTTGTTAAAGTTCTTTGTAGATTCTGGATATCTACAAAGATTCTGGATATCTAAAGTTCTTGGTAGATTCTGACCCTTTGCCAGATGGGTAGATTGCAAAAATTTTTCTCATTCTGTTGGTTCCTGGTTCACTCTAGTGACATTTTCTTTTACTGTGCAGAAGTTTCTTAAGTTTAATTAGATCCCATTTGTCAATTTTGGCTTTTGTTGCCAATGCTTTTGCTGTTTTAGTCATGAAGTCTTTGCCCATGTCTATGTCCTGAATGGTACTGCATAGGTTTCCTTCTAGGGTTTGTATGGTATTAGGTCTTACATTTAAATCTTTATTCCATCTGGAGTTAATTTTTGTATAAGGTGTGAGGAAGGGGTCCACTTTCAGCTTTCTGCATATAGCTAGCCAGTTTTCCCAACACTATGTTTTAAATAGGGAATCCTTTCCCCATTGCTTGTTTTTGTCATGATTGTCAAAGATCAGATGGTTTTAGATGTGTAGTTTTACTTCTAAGGCCTGTTTTGTTACATTGATCTATAACCCTGTTTTGGTACCAGTACCATGCTGCTGTGATTACTGTAGCCTTGCAGTATAGATTGAAGTCAGGTGGTGTGATGCCTCCAGCTTTTTTTTTTCCTTCTTTTGCTTAGGATTCTCTTGGCTAAGCAGGCTCCTTTTTGTTCTATATGACATTTAAGGTGTTTTTTTCCAATTCTGTGAAGAAACTCAGTAATAGCTTGATGGGGATAGCATTGAATCAATAAATTACCTTGGACAGTATGGCCATTTTCATGATACTGATTCTTTCGAACTATAAGCATGGAATAATTTTCCATCTGTTTGTGTCCTCTCTTGTTTCCTTGAGTAGTAGTTTGTAGTTCTCCTTGAAGAGGTCTTTCACATTCCTTGTTAGTTGCGTTCCTAGGTATTCTCTTTGTAGCAATTGTGAATGGGAGTTCACTTGTTGTTGGCTGTTTGTTATTGGTGTATAGAAATGCTTGTGATTTTTGCACATTGATTTTGTATCCTGAGACTTTGCTGAAGTAAGGAGATTTGGGGCTGAGACGATGGGGTCTTCTGAATATACAATCATATTGTCTGCAAATAGAAACAATTTGACTTCCTCTTTTCCTAATTGGATACCCTTTATTTCTTTTTCTTGCCTGATGGCCCTGGCCAGAACTTACTGTGTTGAATAGGAATGGCCAGAGAGGGCATCCTTGTGCCAGTTTTCAATGGGAATGCTTCCAGTTTTTGTTCATTCTTTATGAGATTGGCTGTGGATTGTCATAAATATCTATTATTTTGAGATACATTTCATCTATATGTAGTTTATTGAGTGTTTTTAGCATAAAGGACTGTTGACTTTTGTCAAAGGTCTTTTTGGCATTTATTGAGATATTCATGGTTTTTGTCTTTGGTTCTGTTTATGTGATGAATTATGTTTATAGATTTGCATATGTTGAACCAGCCTTGCATCCCAGGAATGAAGCCAACTTGATAGTGATGCATAAGCTTTTTGATGTGTTGTTGGATTTAGTTTGCCAGTATTTTATTGAGGATTTTTGCATGGATGTTTATAATGGATATTGGCCTGGAATTTTCTTTTTTAGTTGTGTCTCTGCCAGGTTATGGTATCAGGATGATGTTGTTATCATAAAATGAGTTAAGGAAGATTCCCTCTTTTCTGTTTGGAATAGTTTCAGAAGGAATGATACCAGCTCCTCTTTGTTCCTCTAGAAGAATTTGGCTGTGAAACCATCTGGTTGTTAGTCTATTAATTGCTGTCTTAATTTCAGACCTTGTCTTTGGTCTATTTAGGGATTCAACTTCTTCCTGGTTTAGACTTGGGATCATGTAAGTATCCAGGAATTTTTCAATTTCTTCTAGAATTTCTGGTTTATTTGCATAGAGATGTTTATAGTATTCTCTGATGGCAGTTTGCATTTCTGTGGGATGGGTGTTGATGTCTTCTTTATCATTTTTTATTGCATCTATTTGATTCTTCTTTATTTTCATCTCTGTTATTCTAGCTAGCAGTCTCTCTATTTTGTTGATCTTTTCAAAACAACTCCTGGATTCATTGATTTTTTTTTTGAAGTGATATTTGTGTCTCTATCTCCTCTGAAGGAAGAGTGCTCCTGTATTGGGTGCATATATATTTAGGATAGTTAGCTTTCCTCATTGCATTGATCCCTTATACCATTATGTAATGCCCTTATTTGTCTCTTTTGATTTTTGTTAAAGTTCCCTTTATCAGAGACTAGGATTGCAATCCCCTTTCCATTTGCTTGGTAAATCTTCCTGTATCCTTTTATTTGGAGCCTATGTGTGTCTTGCATGTGAGATGGTCTCCTGAAGACAGTCCACTGATGGGTCTTGACACTTTATCCAATTTTCAAGTCTGTGTGTTTTGACTGGGGCATTTAGCCCATTTATATTTAAAGTTATTGTTGTGTGAATTCAATCATGCCATTATGATGCTAGCTGGCTGTTTTGCCTGTTAGTTGATACAGTTTCTTCAATGTGTCAATGGTCTTTATAATTTGGTATGTTTTTGCAGTGGCTGGTACTGGTTGTTTCTTTCCATGTTTAGTGCTTCCTTCAGGACCCTTGTAAGGCAGGCCTCGTGGTGACAAAATCTCTCAGCAGTTGCTTGTCCATAAAGTATTTTATTTTTCCTTTGCTTATGAAGCTTAGTTTGGCTGGATATCAAATCCTGGTTTGAAAATTCTTTTCTTTAAGGATGTTGAATATTGGCCCCACTCTTTGGCTTAATGGGTTTCTGCTGAGAGATCCACTATGAGTCTGATGAACTTCCCTTTGTGGGTAGCCTGACCTTTCTCTCTGGCTGCCCTTAGCATTTTTTCCTTCATTTCAACCTGGTGAATCTGACAATTATGTGTCTTGGGGTTGCTCTACTCAAGGAATATCTTTGTGGTGGTCTCTATATTTTCTGGATTTGAATGTTGGCCTTCCTGGCTAGGTTGAGGAAGTTATCCTAGATAATATCCTGAAGAGTGTTTTCCAACTTGGTTTCATCCTCCCTATCACATTCAGGCATTCTGAACAAATGTAGAGTTGGTCTTTTCACATAATGCCATATTTCTTGGAGGCTTTGTTCATTTCTTTTCACTCTTTTTTCTCTAATCTTGTCTCTCACCCTATTTCATTCAGTTGATCTTCAATCTTGGATATCCTTTCTTCCAGTTGAGCAATTTAGCTATTTAAACTTGTGTATGCTTCACAAAGTTCATGTGCTGTGTTTTTCAGCTCCATCAGGTTATGTTCTTCTCTATGCTGGTTATTCTAGTTAGCATTTTGTCTAGCCTTATTTCAAGGTTCTTAGCTTCCTTACATTGGGTTGGAACATGTTCCTTTAGCTTGTAGAAGTTTGTTACTACCCACCTTCTGATGCCTGCTTCTGTCAATTTGGCAAACTCATTCTCAGTCCTGTTCTGTTCCCTTGCTTGTGGGGAGTTGTAATCCCTTGAACGAGAAGACGTATTCTTGTTTTTGGAATTTTCATTCTTTTTGCACTGGTTTCTTCCCGTCTTCGTGGATTTATTTACCTTTGGTCTTTGAAGTTGGTGACTTTTGGATGGGATATTTGAGTGAGTGGACATCCTTTCTGTTGATGTTGAGCCTATTTGTTTCTGTTTGTTAGTGTTCTTGTTAATAGGCAGCCATCATCTGCTGGAGTTTGCTGGAGGTCCACTCCAGATCCTGCTTGCCTGGGAATCACCAGCAGAACAGCAAAGATTGCTGCCTGTTCCTTCCTCTAGTATCTTTGTCCAAGAAAGGTACCTGCCCGAACTCTCCTGTATGATGTGTCTATCTATCAGCTCCTGCTTGGAGGTGTCTCCCAGTCAGAACACATGGGATCAGGGAGCCACTTGAGGCACTCTATCCCTTATCAGAGCTTGAAAACTGTGCTGGAAGATTCACTGCTGTCTTCAGAGCTGCCATGCAGGAATGTTTAAATCTGCTGAAGCTGTACCCACAACCACCCCTTTTCCCAGGAACTCTGTCCCAGGAAGTGAGGGGCTTTATTATTTATAAAAGTACCTGATGGGCTGCTGCCTTTTTTTCAGAGATGCCCTGCCCAGTGAGGAGGGAGTATAGTGACACAGATTGCTTGCAGAAGTCTTGCTGAGCCACCACGGGCTCTACCCAGTGTCTGTAAACTTTCTGGTGACTTTGTTTGTGCAGGCAAGGTTAAAACCACTTACTGAAGTCTCAGCAGGGGCAGATGCCCCTTCTGCCACCAAGCTCAAATGTCCCAGGTTAAGCTCAGACTGCTGTGTTCACTGTGAGAATTTAAAGTCCGTGGATCTTAGCATGCTGGTCTTTGTGGGGGTGGGACCTGGGAAGCCAGATCATATGGCTTGCTGTTGTCTTCAGACCCTTTATTCATGGGAGTAAACAGTTCTGTTTCACTGGTTGGTGTTCCAGGCACCACTATGGTATGAAAAAGAAAAAACTACTGTGGCTAGCTTAATCTCTTCCCAAACAGCCACCCAGTTTTGTACTGAAAAGCTAGGGCCCTGGTGTTGCAGGTACTGATTGAAATCTCCTGGTCTGCAGGTTGTGAAGACAGTGGGAAAAGTTCAGTGTCTGGGCCAGAGTGCTGGGAAAAATCCCCAATGGCTTCCCTTGGCTAGGAGAAGGAGTTCCCTGGCCCCTTGCACTTCCTGGATGAAGTAATACCCCATCCCACTTTGGCTCTCCCTCTTTAGAATGTCTCACTCTCACTGGGAACTACACACCAGAGCTGCTCCCATTTGGCCATCTTGTCAGCAATCAGATGTATGCATTTTTTTAAATGGTATCTATCTTTTGTTATTTTTTCCTCTTCCCGATCATTTTTGTAAGTGTTGCTTAAATATTTCTAACTTAAAATATCATCTACTATTTAGATTCTGGGTATCCATACCAATTTTCAGAATCAGAATATGTTGAAGAAAGACCTTAGAATTATTATATTAATTCTTATACCAATTGATATCTTTTAACTACTATGGATGTCCCTGATCTACACAATTGTCTTGCTACTGATAGAGTAGACATAAGGCAGGCAAAAAATCAACAGTTATTGAAATACAGATTGACTAAACTGGAATAACAAATAGGTAGATTAGTAACGTAAGATTTATGGATCTCTCTAGCATAGCCACTTAGAGTAGACATTATTGCTCAACCAGAAAGCTGGATGTGGTGGCACACATCTGTAGTCCCAGGTACTTGAAAGGCTGAAGCAGGAGGATCTGTTGGGTCCAGGAGTTTCAAATCAGCGTCAGCAACACAGTCAGACCATGTCTCTAAAATAAATTAATAAATGGATTACTTAATTACATAATAAAATCATCTTCTTGTTCACTGTGTTGCAGAATGAAAAAATTTAAGGAGGGGACTTCTGCCAAGACGGCTGAATAGGAACTTCTCTGATGTGCAGTTACCAGCAAAAGCAAGCAAGAAAGTGAGTGATCTCTACATTTCTAACTGAGGTACCAGGTCCATCTAATTGGGACTTGTTAGACAGTGAGGGTAATCCAAAGAGGGCATTGCCTCACCCGGGAAGTACAAGGGGCTGGAGAACTACCTCACCTAGCCAAGGAAAGCCATTAGGGACTTTGCCAAATACTCTGGCACTCTGGTTCAGATACTGCACTTTTCCACCATCTTCACAACCCCTAAACCAGGAGATTCCCTCCAGTGCCCACAATACCAGAACCCTGGGATTTCAGCACAAAACTGGGTAGCTGTTTTAGCCATAGCATTGTTTTTTTCCTTATACCCCAGTGGCACCTGGAATGCCAGCGAGACAGAACTATTCATTCCCCTGAAAAGAAGGGGGTTGAAATCAAGGAGCCAAGTGATCTGGCTGGGGGGGGGGTGATCGGGACTCCCCCACCCCCATAAAGATCAGCAAACTAAGATCTACTGGCTTGAAACTCTCAAAACCAGCACAGCAGTCAGAGCTCGACCTGGGATAGTCAAGCTCAGTGGAGGGAGGGGCATCCACCATTGCTGAGGCTCAGGTAGGTGGTTTAAACCTTGCCTGTATAAACAAAGTCACCAGGAAGTTTACAAAGCAACTGGGCGGAGCTCATGGCAACTCAGCAAAACCTATGCAGGCTGACAGTGACTAGACTCCCTTCTTGCTGGGCAGGGCATCTCTGAAAAAAGGCAGCAGCCCATCAGGGACTTATAACAATCAGGAAAAGGAGTGGTTGTATGTACAGCTTCAGTAGATTTAAACATCCCTGCCTGGCAGCTCTGAAGGGAGCAACCAGACCTCCCAGTATAGCACTTCAGCTCTGATAAGGGACAGACTGCCTCCTCAAGTGGCTCCCTGACTCCCATTTATCCTGACTGGGAGTCACCCCTATAGGAGAGCTCTGGCTGACATCTGGCAGATATTTATTAGAGGAAGGAACAGGCAGCAATCTTTGCTGTTGTGCAGCCTCCATGGGTAATTGCCAGGCAAGCAGGGTCTGGAATTGACTTCCAGCAGACGGGCCTGTTGGAAGGAAAACTAACAGAAAGAAAATAAATAGCTTCAACATCAACAGAAAGGACATCCACTCAGTGACCCCAATTTCTAAAACCAAAGGTAGATAAATCCATGAAGATGAGAAGAAACCAGCACAAAAAGGAGGAAAATTCTAAAAACAAAACACCTCTTCTCCTTCAAGGGATCACAACTCCCCACCAGCAAGGGAACAAAACTGGACTGAGAATGAGTTTGACAAATTGACAGGAGCAGACTTCAGAAGGTGGGTAAACTTCTCAGAACATGCTCCTTTAGTGCAAACCCTATGCAGGGAAACTAAGAATCCAGAAAAAAGTTAGACCTAGATTAACCAGCATAACAACTTGATGGAGCTGAAAAACACAGCACACTAACTTTGTGAAGCATACACAAGTTTAAATAGCTGAACTGCTCAAGCAGAAGAAAGGATATCCGAGATTGAAGATCAACTCAATGAACTAAGGTGAGAAAAGAGTGAAAAGAAATGAACAAAGCCTCCAAAAAATATGGGATTATATGAAAAGACTAAATCTACATTTGATCAGTGTACCTGAATATGACCGAGAGAGTGAAACCAAGTTGGAAAACACTCTTCAGGATATTATCCAGAAAAATATCCTCAACCTAGCAAGGCAGGTCACATTAAAATTCAGGAAATACAGAGACCACCACAAAGATATTCCTCCAGAAAAGCAACCCCAAGGCACATAATCATCAGATTCACCAGGGTTGAAATGAAGGAAAAAATGCTAAGGGCAGCAAGAGAGAAAGGTCAAGTTACCCACAAATGGACGCTCATCAGATTCACAGCAGATCTCTCAGTGCAAACCTTACAAGCCAGAAGAGAGTGTGGAATAATATTCAATATCCTTAAAGAAAAGAATTTTCAACCCAGAATTTCATATCTTCATAAGCAAAGAATAAATATAATCCTTTACAAACAAGCAACAACAACTGAGAGATTTTGTTACCACCAGGCGTGCCTTATAAGAGCTCTTGAAAGGATCACTATGCATAGAAAAAAACAACCAGTACCAGACACTGCAAAAACATACCAAATTGAAAAGACCATCGACACTATGAAGAAACTGCATCAACAACTAACAGGCAAGCAATCACCTAGCATCACAATGGTGGGATCAAATTCACACATAACAGTATTAATCAGAAATGTAAATGGGCTAAATACCCCAATCAAAAGACACAGACTGGCAAATTGGAATAAGAATCAAGACACATGGGTGTGCTGTATTCAGGGGACCCATCTCAAATGCAGAGATGCATGTAGGCTCAAAATAAAGGGATGGAGGAATATTTGCCAAGCAAATGGAGAGCAAATAAAAGCAGGGGTTGCAATCCTAGTGCCTGATAAAACAGACTTTAAACCAACAAAAATCAAAAGAGACAAAGAAGGGCATTACATAATGGTAAAGGGATCACTACAGCAAGAAGAACTGACTATTCTAAATATGTATGCACTCAATACAGGAGCACCCAGATACATAAAGCAAGTTCTTAATGACCTACAAAGAGATTAGCCTCCCACAAAATAATAGTGGGAGACTTTAACACCCCACTGTCAATATTAGACAGATTAATGAGACAGAAAATTAACAAGTAGATGCAGAACTTGAACTCAGATTTGGACCAAGCAGTTCTAATAAACATCTACAGAACTCTCCACCCCAAATTCACAGAATATATATTCTTCTCAGCACCACATCACACTTATCTAAAATTGACCACATAATTGGAAGCAAAACATTCCTTGGCAAATGCAAAAGAATGGAAATCATAACAAACAGTCTCTTAGACCACAGTGCAATCAAATTAGAACTCAAGATTATGAAACTCACTCAAAACTGCACAACTACATGGAAATAGAACAGCCTGCTCCTGAATAACTACTGGATAAATAATGAAAGGAAGGGAGAAATAAACATGTTCTTTGAAACCAATGAGAAAAAAGAATGTACCAGAATCTCTGGGACAAATTTAAAGCATGTCTACAGAGACATGTATACACTAAATGCCTATATGAGAAGCAAGGAAAGATCTAAAGTCAACATGCTAATATCATGATTAAAACAACTAGAGGAGCAAGATCAAACAAATTCAAAAGGTGGTAGAAGACAAGAAGTAACTAAGATCAGAGAAGAACTGAAAGAGACAGAGACACAAAAAACCCTTCAAGAAGATCATTGAATCCATGAGCTGGCTTTTTTTGAAAAAATTAAAAAAATAGATAAACCACTAGCTGGAATAGCAGAGAAAAAAGAGAAGAATCAAGTAGATGCAATAAAAAATGATAAAGAGGACATCACCACAGATCCCACAGAAATACAAATGAGCATCAGAGATTACTACAAACAGCTCTATGGAAATAAACTGGTAAATCTAGAGGAAATGCATAAATTCCTGGATACTTACTTACACCATCCCAAGACTAAACCAGGAGGAAGTTTAATCCCTAAATGATCCAATAACAAAGCCTGAAATTGAGATAGCAATTAATAGCCTACAAACCAAAAAAAGTCCAGGACCAGATGGATTCACCACACATGCAAAGAGGAGCCGGTATCATTCCTTCTGAAACGGTTCCAAATAATAAAAAATGAATTAGAGAGGATTTCGTCTTTTTCTAAGACCAACATAATCCTGATATCAAAACCTGGCAGAGACACAACTAAAAAAGAAAATTTCAGGCCAATATCCATGATGAATATTGATGAGAAAATCCTCAATAAAATACTGGAAAATCAAATACAACAGCACATCCAAAAGGTTATGCAACACAATCAAGTCAGCTGCAACCCTGGGATGCAAGGTTGTTTCAACATATGCAAATCTATAAACATAATCCATCACATAAACAGAACCAAAGACAAAAAGCACATGATTATCTCAATAAATGCAGAGAAAGCCTTTGACAAAAGTCAACAGCCCTTTATGCTAAAAACAATCAATAAACTAGGTATTGATGGAACGTATCTCAAAATGATGAGATATTTATGACAACCCACAGCCAATATCATACTGAATGGGCAAAAACTCAAAATATTCCATTTCAAAACTGGCACAAGACAAGTATGCCCTCTCTCACCACTCCTATTCAACATAGTATTGTAAGTTCTGGCCGGGCAATCAGGCAAGGAAACAAAATAAAGGTATTTAATTAGAAAAGAAGTCAAACTGTCTCTATTTGCAGACAAATGATTGTATATTTAGAAGACCCAATCATTTCACCCAAAAATCTCCTTAAGCTGATAAGCTACTTCAGCAAAGTCTCAGTATACAAAATCAATGGGTAAAAATCACAAGCATTCCTGTACACCAGTGAGAGAGAGCCAAATAATGAGTGAACTGCCATTCACAATTGCTACAAAGAGAATAAAGTACCTAGGAATACAACTTACAAAGGCTGTGAAGGACCTCTTCAAGGAGTACTACAAACCACTGATTAAGGAAATAAGGGAGGACATGAACAGATGGAAAAACATTCCATGCTCATGGTTAAGAAGAATCAGCATCAAAATGGCCATACTGCTCAAAGTAATTTATAGATTCAATGCTATCCCCATCAAGCTATCATTGACCTTCTTCACAGAACTGGAAAAAACCACCTTAAATTTCCTATGGAAACAAAAAGCCTGTTTAGCCAAGACAATCATAAGCAAAAAGAAAGAAAAACTGGTGGCATCAAGCTCCCTGACTTCAAACTATACTAAAACACTACAGTAATGAACCTCATGGTACTGGTACCAAAACAGAGATAAAGACCAATGGAACAGAACAGAGGTCTCAGAAGTAATGCTACCCATCGACAACCATCTGATCTTTGACAAACGTGACAAAAACAAGCAATGGGGAAAGGATTCCCTATTTAATAAATGATGTAGGAAAAACGGCTAGCCATATGCAGAAAGCTGAAAGTAGATCTCTTCCTTACACCTTATACAAAAATTAACTCCAGATGGATTAAAGATTTAAACATAAACCTGATGTCATAAAAACCCTAGAAGAAAACTTACTCAGTACCATTTAGGACACAGATATAGGCAAGAACTTCATGACTAAAACACCAAAAGCAATGGCAACAAAAGCCAAAATTGACAAATGGGATCAAATTAAACTCAAGGGCTTATGCACAGCAAAAGAAACTATCACTTGAGTAAAACAGCAACCAACAGAATGGGAAAAAAATTTACAAGCTATGCATCTGACAAAGGGCTTATATCCAGAATCTACAAAGAGCTTTAAAACATTTACAAGAAGAAAACGTATCAAAAAGTGAGTGAAGTATATGAACAGACACTTTTCAAGAGACATTTATGCAGCCTACAAAAATATAAAGAAAAGTTCATCATCACTGGTCATTAGAGAAATGGAAATCATAACCACATTGAGATACCATCTCATGCCAGTTAGAATGGCGATCATTAAGAAATCAGGCAACAACAGATGCTACAGAGGATGTGGAGAAATGGGAACACTTACACTGTTGGTGGGAGTATAAATGAATTCAACCATTGTGGAAGACAGTGTGGCAATTCCTCAAGGACCTAGAAATAGAAAAACCATTTGAATTAGCCATCCCATTACTGGATATATACACAAAGGATTATAAATCATTCTGCTGTAAAAACACATGCACACGTATGTTTATTGTGGCACTGTTCACAATAGCAAAGACTTGAAACCAACCCAAATGCCCATCAGTGAAAGACTGGATAAAAAAATGTGGCATATATTACACCATGGAATACTATGCAGCCATAAAAAAGGATGAATTCATGTCCTTTGCGAGGACATGGATGAAGCTGGAAACCATCCTTCTTAACAAACTGACGCAAGAACAGAAAAACCACACACTGCATGTTCTCACTCATAAGTGGGTATTGAACAATGAGAACACATGGACACAAGGTGGGAAACATCACACACACCAGGGCCTACTGGGGGTGGGGGCCTAGGGTAGGGATAGCAGGGGGTGGGGGCATAGAGGAGGGAAAGCGGGAGAAATACCTAATGTAGATGATGAAGGAATCAATGCAGCAAATCACCGTGGCATGTGTATACCTATGTAACAAACCTGCAAGTTCTGCACATGTACCCTAGAACTTAAAGTACAATAAAAAAAAATTCAAGCAGGAAAACAGATGAATTACTGTATACATTTATGTTAATCAATAAATTATACTACCTTGTATTCCCAGAGTTTTCCTTTTTCTGGTATTTCATGGGAGTTTATAGATAGCTGATGTCTCTTCTTCTGCTAACCACAATCAACTGCCATGGAAACATACTTTCAGCTTCCAAAAACAGAGCATGGTGATTTGCACTAATCACAGAATGAGTTTATGTGTATGTCTTTCATACACAATAACAGAAAAGAAAGAATATAAAGGCCCACTCATATATGAATTTGTCCTTAAGCTTTCAAGATTTCTGAACTAAAATATGCTTAACACTTTCATAACTATTACAGAATTTATGAAGCAGACATACATACACGTCAGGCAGTCCATGAAATGAGCCCTATTTAATGTTAAATAGAGTCCTCAGCAGTTAAAATAAACCAAATACCTATGCAACTATCTTGCATGCTCTGCACATGTACCCCAAAACCTAAAATGCAATAAAAAAAAAAGAACAGAAGAAATAAAAAGAATAGAGGAGTTAAAATAAACCAAATACCCATTTTTTTCTGGCTAAACTGCAAGGTATTTTTAAAGCCCTATGTATAGAATACTAGCAAATTGGAAGTAAAAATTTTATTGTAACTTAATCATAGAACATAAGAAAATCACTTTTTCTATATTCTATTTCTTCAAAGCAGGTGACTGTGTCCAGCCTATACTCAAAAGGAGGTAATTGCACAATGATGTAAATAATAGGAGACCGACCAAGATAATGGAAACTGCCTATTACTTATCTTGCATCTATTCACTTACAACTGTGGGGATTTCTTGACTTGTCATATATATCATTATGTAACCACACCTAGGTGTGGCTGCTCAAAAGCCAGACTTGAGAAACAAGTGTTGGTGGGAGGAAAAAGGAGCTTATTTGGAGAATCAGCAAACCAAGAAGATGGAGGACTATTGTCCTCCAGTATCACCTTAAGTCAGTACAAAATTTAGACTCTCTATGTTGCGGCCAGAGGAAGAGAAGGAGGTTGAGATCAAGAGGTAACCAACAACTACAGACATCTGGGCACCAGCAAGTGTCCAAGAAGGTTGGAAACTTTCTTGTCCTTCATCAGGTCATAGCACTCCTGTAAGTCTTTAACAAAACACGGTTATTTACATACTTTTCATTTAATCTCAGAATTAGTTTTTTAAACCACATGGCTGCTGTTTTTGTATATTATCTTAGTGTTCTAAAATTACTTTGGTCTATGTGCAAGAATGGGTAAAGGTTATTTAAACAAAAATGGAGTCAGTTATGTTAGCTCTGTTGCTGTTTTACTTTTATAATAAAAAATCTCTCATTCTGACTTTTTTTTCTTATTTTTATTCTCACTTTCCTAGCAGATGACAACTTCTCCAATTCTTATTTAGTGTTTATAATACATTGAAACTGCTATATTTTGTTTTATTCAAGCCATTTAATTAAATTTTCTGTCTCCCTGGAGACAGAGGAGGGACTTAGATAAGACTCTTCTTTGCATTGCTTTCTCATTCTGTGCTGTGTTCACAGACCATAAAACCAATTAATCCATCATGTTTAGAAAATATGTAAAGAAAGTTTATTGAAATGCCCTTCTATATATTTTGAAACATACACATTTATTCTTATTCTCAAATTATTGATTTTTAAAAAACTTTTCTCCTATGGTGAATCCAATTCCCCCAATCAAATGTCAAATCTTTCTCAGTGTTGACAGAAAAAGTTTCTAATTTTTAAGCCAATGCCTTTTCCTGTGCCATGTACTTGACATGTTACTTAATGATATTGATCATGTTGTAGTTTTTTACTCCTTATGCAAACAACATAATGAAGTTTCCCTTCAATAACAATGCAAATCAACACCATATATCTTCAATAAAATATCAGGAAGCATTTGGCAACAATACACCATAAAAGTGCCATGTAAAATTCTTATATGTCTGGTGAGCATTTTACAATAGAAATAAAATATCAGTTTTGAAACATGTTCTACTCAATAGTGTTTTCGTAGCTATCCTATTGTTTTACATATATAAACTATATAAAGACCATACCAAAACATTTTTTGTCTTGGAATAGTATATGCTACAATTCAAATTCAATACATTTATTTTTTGATGTTTCATTTTAACATAAGACTCAGAATAACAATTCACTACAATATCATATTGCCAACCCATTAACAAAATGGTTTCTTCATGAACTTAAAGTGAATATTCTTGAATCATAAAAATGAAGAACTCCCTGTTTTAGCTACATGTTGTTTGCCAGAATGACTGTATTTACTTATTAGCTAAGAGATTTGAGTCAGTTGCAGCTTTGGAGTTTAGAATGTCAACAAATGGAGGTCACTGCTGATGAAAGAAGAGAATACAAAATGTGAGCATGAGAGGGGAGCAAAAGAATACTCAGAGAGGAACTGAGATTTAATTGTACAGATTAATTATAACACAGCATATGTGCTCCTAAAGATCACTGCATTATGCAAATATGTGCAATAAAAAGTATGGAACTCATGCATAAAATAGGAGCACAACACTCAAAATGTCATCAATGACATATTAAAAAATATTGATAGCTACATTCAAAATTGTAACATAGTTTTACGTGTGCTAAATGGTTAAGAAATGCATAAACAGTTTAAAAAATATGGCACTTGACCTTGAAAAGACCTGATGTTTGCTTGTGGATAGTCATCAGAATGGCAGTGAATTATTGTGAGGCAATGGAATAAGGTTTATCCAAAATATGATGGAGAGTTTTAACAGCAGATATGGATGGATGAGCTCACAGTCCTCTGGTCAAATATGACAGTTAAACAATCTTTCATAACCTTTTTGAGATGATGATATAGTTTTGAAGGCATGTGTTTATATCAGATACTTGTCCATATCAAAACTGAAAAACAAAAATTCCAATATATAGTCTTTTACTGTAATCAACTTCTGCATCACCCTGTAATTCTTGTGCAACTTTCTCATCTATTCTCACAGCTTTGCTCAGTAGCTGAAGGGTTTGGAGATTAAACTGGTATTTGAAACTACTACACTTAGACCATACTAGTACTAAAAAGAGGCATTCTAGTAGAATTTGGTGCTTACCATTTAAAGTCATCATATATAAATAGTGCTTTCTCTTTGGTTGTAAAGAGCTTGTTTCTGATTCTTTAGTTGTTTGGGTTTCAAGCCATGTGGTTGATAATCTTTCCATTTCTTCTATTTCTTTAGGCTTTCTTCTTCTTTCTTGACCTTGTAGCACTTGATATTGTTATAGCTATTGACATGTCTTTGCTTTTCATTGTTTTGTCTTGCATAATCCACCATTTGGGTTCCTTTATGTCTGCTGCTTGGAGACATCACATATTCTCTCAGGTTTTGGTTTTGGTACGTTGTTAAAAACACTTTATTATTTCAAGCTTTATTTCAACACTTAAGACTTCTTTTGGCACCAACTTATTGGTGTTTTTGAACCAGGATTCTTGATTACATTTTGAATAAATGAGTGCTTTTGTTTATTTTTGGTGTAATCTCGGCTCACTCAAACCTCCACCTCTTGGGTTCAAATAATTCTCCTGCCTCAGCCTCCCAAGTAGCTGGCATTATAGCTGTATGCCACCACACCTAGCTAATTTTTGTACTTTTAGTAGAGACAGGGTTTCACCATGTTGGTGGATCCTCACCTCGGTGATCCACTAACCTTGGCCTTCCAAAGTGCTGGAATTAGAGGCATGAATCACTGCCTAGCAGTGTTTTTGTTTTAATATAAAGAGAGAAACTTTACAAATGTGAAGAATAGCAGAACATATTTTGTAGAGTTGTGCATGCATTGAATTAAGAGAACTTGTATATGTTTGAAGTGTATGCCTCTGTGTATTTTGTATATTGTTATACACAGGTTGATTTAGCCGAGTGAAATTTTCTGCTTTCACCTAATTCTACTTCAAGAAATAAATCATGCTTCAACAAATGTGAAATATTATGTTCAAATCGATCCCTAATGCACTAATACCTTGGAGCAAATTTACCTTTGCACTAATATCTTGGAGTAAATTTACCTTTCCAAAACAAGCATAAAGCATAAGTACAAATATATTTCAATAAACAAATAAATAATTTTAATACACCAGAATTTGAGAGTTGAGAGTTTTGATACTCTTCTTATTTGATGAAGCCTGCAATTCATTTTTTCATATTACTTCCTGATATAGTAATTTGTCTAACATACTTTTGGCATAAATTTTTAAATCTTTTTATTTCTACCCATTCCTTCTTTAAGACAAGGTATATAAGCAGCAAAAAATGATAGTGTTTGTTATTGTTTTTTGATTGTTTTTACTATAAAGGGAGCTTTGCAGCACTGCTAGAGCTAAATAAACGTTACTGTTATAACTGAGTACAATTTTCAAAGATGCAATTCTGGGTTAAACAATATTGTCATTCCTCAACAGACAGAATATTATATAATGAATTCTCAGTCTATAATAATGTAAACATTCATTGCCCATATTGTATGTTATATTTTGTAGAAATGGTTTCCTACATCTTTACTCTTATTGACTCTAATTTGAGATTCTTCAAATGGAGACTCTTATTTTAACCATCTTCCCAATAAAGATTGTAGATTAGGAATGACCTAGTCTGACAGAGTCCAAGAAAATCAAAGAGGTGACAGGATAAGATGCCCTGGTCTGCAGCCAAGAAAATCAAATCAGTAACAAAATAAACTGATTCATAAATTAGCAGTTTAGAAATTAGCAGTGTCTTTTCTTCTATTGTGTCATCATCAAAATGGTAAAATATTTTTTATCTTCAACACTTTCCAGGGAATGGTAATTTTTCTTCCTAACAAATTCAAATACTATATTATTTTATATCCTGCTAAGACTCAGGATTGATGTAATTGACAATCTAATGGCTTTACAAATAAATTGTAGATTTAATTTGCATTTCCCTAACTAAAAGATAAATTGAAGATCTCATATTTACATATCTTTTTCTAATGTTTTTAAATGTAATTTGCCCATTGTTACCAAATTAGTAAATTTTTATTGATGCATAAAGTTTCACATAAATTGTAAATATTTCATCAGTCTCTGTTTACATTTTGCAGCCTCTGTCAAATACACTTTGCAGTTTGATAATACAATATGCCTATCACTTACTTCATAGTCTTTAGGTTTTCTAGTTTACTAAAGAAGTTGTATTCTATTTTTTATTCTAAATTTGAGGGTTTCAACTTTCCATTCTATGAGGTAAACAGCCAACCAATGGTTTCAAAATCTCTAATTAAATAAAACAGTGTTTTATAAGTTGAAATGCCATATGAGTTCTCGTCGAAAAATTTTGGATTGCCTATTTTGTTCTCCTTGCATTTGTCAGTTTCTGAGCCAATCTTTTGATTACATCAATCCTATTTTAAGTTTTCATATCTTCCAAAACTAGGTGTCATTATTCTCCAATTTTATCATTTTTAATTTATATCTTTTCACATATACATTTTCAAATTAAATTACATTGTTAAACATGTTATTTAAATATATGTTAAACATATATTTATTTGGATTTTAACTGGAAATGCATTAATTTATGTATTAATTTAGAGATTCATAATAATGTAATTATTTTTTAGCCTAATTTTGTAAGAATATATTACTCTGTTATTTACTTTAATAAAGTTGTATATAATTTAACATTTATGTCTTCGATATTTCTTGTTTGCCTTATACTTAGTGTTTTTATTGCTATTGTAAACAACAAAATTTCCATCTTTATGACTAACTGGTTATTTTTAGTAGAGATAGAGAAAAAAATGAAAGACATACGAGAAAACTATACATTTCTCTGTTTTGAATATCTCATTTCTACCTGATATTAATTTTTTGGTTACTTTTTCTATCTTTTGCTACTACTATAGATTTCATAATTTTATAATAATTTCTGTTGAGAGTTATTTAGTTTTATTTTTATAATGTAGCAATTTAATGCTTTTATAAGAATCATTTTATTATACTTATATATTATGTTAGAACCTCAAAATGTTTGTTAGTTAATTATGCTAGTAGGTATTCTTGTCATGTTTCTAATTTAATTGGTTTGGCTTTAGCATTTTGTGTTTATGATGCTATTTGTTGTTGATTTGGGTTGCATATAATGCTTTTTTTTTTTTTTTTTTGAGACGGAGTTTCGCTCTTGTTACCCAGGCTGGAGTGCAATGGCGCGATCTCGGCTCACCGCAACCTCCGCCTCCTGGGTTCAGGCAATTCTCCTGCCTCAGCATCCTGAGTAGCTGGGATTACAGGCACGCGCCACCATGCCCAGCTAATTTTTTGTATTTTTAGTAGAGACGGGGTTTCACCATGGTGACCAGGATGCTCTCGATCTCTTGATCTCGTGATCCACCCGCCTCGGCCTCCCAAAGTGCTGGGATTACAGGCTTGAGCCACCGCGCCCGGCCCCGCATATAATGCTTTTGAATGGGAAGATAATTGAATGAAAAATTCTTTCCTTTACATTAGCAGAAAGTTCAGAACTGGTTAAAACAAATATATTTGCGAATTTCTGTCACTCACCTTGAGTTTGCAAACTTGAATAACCCAAATAGTTTGATATAAATGAATGAATATATACAGAGTTACAAATATACTTGGAAATGCAGAAAAAAAAGAGTAGGAAAAATAAGATTAAAGAATATGTGAAGTAGGTGTTTCCACTAATATTGAATGTTGTTAGAGGAAGATGATAGTTTCATTTTCTTAAAATAGTACTCAACTAGAAAGAATGAAACAATAAAGAAACCTTTAAAAACGACAGACTAACAGACTCGCAGTTGCAACTCTACTATGTGAAGAGCTTGAAAGTTAGTGCTTTCATCCTTAAAACAAGAAGAAAGTAACTTACAAAACTGAGAATCTATGACCTTTCTGAAACCCATCAGATAAATTACTTTTTAGAACAAATTGACCACCATGATATCTGGCAAGAGAAGTTAATTGAAAGAATCAGAGCCGAGATTTTCTTGCCTAGAGCAGAAATCAGTGTAATTATAAAGTCATAGAAATATTTAAATGGTAGTTTAATTGAATTTCTGGGTACTGAGAGAGGACTAGGCTAATAAACTTTCCCAATTCAAGTGAAAAGAGAAAAAAAAACAGAATAGAGCATCAAATAATTTGGGGAAATTTTCAGTTTTCAAAGTGCGTAACATACACATGATTGAAATACCAGGGGAAGAGATAACAAAGCACAAGAAATATTTTAAGAAATAATGGCGGCTTTCCAAAATCAATCATATAAAAAAACAGATGTAAGAAGTTCAGAAAACACAAAGCAAGTTTATGAAAAAAATAACCAGCCATATCATATTATTTAAACAGCCAAAACCAAAAACAAGAACATCTTGTATAATTCCAGAGAAGAAAAAAAATATCTATTGTTGTGAGTTAAATGTGTCTCACAATAAAGCATATTAAAGCCTTAACTCCTGGTACCCATTAATGGTAGATATTAATAAAAATATGATAATAATTATTTAAATGTTAATTGTCTAGTCAGACGAAAGGCAAGAGAAGGACATAAAGGGAATCCAAATTGGAAAAGAGGAAGTCAAGCTATCTCTGTTTGCTGATGATATGACCCCATACCTAGAAAATCTAGAGACTCCTCCAAAAGACTTGTAGATTTGATAAATTCAACAAAATCACAGGTTACAAAATCAATGTACACAAGTTAATAGCACTGCTATACAACAACAATAGAAGCTGAGAATCAAATAAAGAACTAATCTCCGTTAAAAAGCTACAGAAAAAATACTTAGGAATATACTTAACCAAGGAAGTGAAATATATTTACAAAGAGAACTACAAAACACTGCTGAAAGAAATCAGAGATGACACAAACAAATGGTAATACATTTCATCTTTATGGATTGGAAGAACAATATCACGAAAATGATCCTACTGCCCAAAGCAATCTATAGATTCAATATATTTCCTATCAAAAAACCAAAAACATTTTCAGAGAATTGAAAAAAAACTATTGCAAAATTCAAATGAAAACAAAAAAAGGCTACGATAACCAAACCAATCCTAATAAAAAAGAATCCAGAGGCAACATGTTGCCTAACTTCAAGTTATACTATAAAGCTATGTTCATTAAAATAGTATGCATTGGTATAAAAGTAGACACATAAAACAATAAATCAGAATAGAGAACCTAGAAAACCAAATTCTTACAACCAACTGATTTTTGACAAAATATACAATTAATAAAAATTAGAGAAAGGACTCCCTATTCATAAATGATGCTAGAAAAATTGAATAACACATGTTGAAAAATGAAACTGGATTTCTCTGCCTCACAATATACAAAAATTAAGATTTATTAAAGATATGAAAATATAAAATCTCTAGAAGAAAACCTAGGAAAGTCTATTTGAGACATTGGCCTAGGCAAAGAATTTATGACAAAGATCACAAAAGCAAATGCAACAAGACTAAAAATAATAAGTGGGACTTAATTAAACTAAAAGGATTTTGCACAGAAAAAGAAATAATCATTAGAGTAAACTGACAACCAATAGAATTAGAGAAATTAGTTCATCCAATGATGAACTAATATCTAGGATCTACAAGTGAGTCAAACAAATAAGCAAATGATCCCATTAAAACGTGGGCAAATGACATGAATATACCTTTTTCAAAAGAAGATATACAAATGACCAATAAATATGAAAAAAGGCTCAACATCATTATCATCAGGGATATGCAAATTAAAACCAGAATGATATGCCCACTTACCCCAACTGGAATGGCCATTGTTAAAAAGTTAAAAAAAAAATGATGGCACAGATGTGGTGAAATGCTTATAAACTGTTGGCAGGAATGTAAATTCGTAAATCTATGGAAAAAATGTGGAGATTTCTCAAAGAACTAAAAGATCCACCATTCAATCCAGCAATCCCACTACTGGGTATCTATCCAAAGGAAAATATTTTATCAGAAAGACACCTGCATGTATATGTTTGTCACAGCACAACTCACAATTGAAAAAATATGAAATTAACCTATGTGTTCATTAACCCATGAATCTATACATATACACACACATAGACCATGGAATAATACTCAGCTATAATAAAGAATTAAATAATATATTTGTAGCAACTTGGATGAAACTGGAGGCCATTATTCTTAGTGAAGTAACTAAGGAATGGAAGATCAAGAACCACATATTCTCACTTGTAAGTGGGAGCTATGCTCTGGGTACACAAAGACAGGATGTTATCATGGATGTTGGAGACTCAGAAACGGGGAGGATAGGAAAGAGGTGGAAGAAGAGAAACTGTGGTACAATATACATTACTCAGGTGATGGGTGCACTAAAATCCCAAACTTCACCACTATACAGTTTATCCATGTGACAAAAATCTGCTTGTACCCCTAAAGCTATTGAAACATTAAAAAATGTCATTAAACTACAAAAAATAAAAATTACAATAAATATTAACCATCTGAATACAGTAATTAAATGACAAATACTGCCAAATGGATTAGTAAAATGTAATAGTCAACTATATGTTTTCTAGAAGAAACAAACTCTCTTTAATTACAAATACAGAAGTTGAAAGGATAAAGATGAATAAATATATACCATGCTATCACTAATTTTAAAATATCTAGAATAGTTTCACATAAATCAAGATTCAGAAAAAGGGGAATTATCAAATATTGAATAAGATCATTACATGATGCTAAAGGTCTATTCTCCTAGAAAACACAATTCTAAAAATGTATGTCCTTCAACAGATCAACATGCATGAGGCAAAAGCTGGTAGAACTGCAGAGGAAAATAGACATACCCAAAATTATAATGGGGTACTTCAACATATCTCTGTCAGTACTTGATATATTAAGCAGCCAAAGTTAGTAAAGATACAGCTGACCTTAACAGCACTATCAATGCAATTTATCTAACTTACATTTGTAGAATATTCCATTCAACAACAGCAGAATATACACTCTTTTCAAATTCACTTATGTCATTCACCAAAATGGACTGTATTCTGGGCCATGAAACACACCTAAGCAAATTTAAAATAATAGAACTTATACACAAAATTTTGCAGCTTGTAGCTAAATTAAACTAGAAATTAATAACAAAAGATACCTGAATAATCCTTGAATATTCAGAAACTTTTAGAAAACTTTTTTTTTTTTTACGCTTTCTGCCCTCGAACATCAGACTCCTAATTCTTCAGTTTTTGGACTCTTGAACTTACACCCAGTGATCTGTCAGGGGCTCTCAGTACTGTCAGTTTCCCTACTTTTGAGGTTTTGGGACTTGGACTGGCTTCCTTGCTCCTCAGCTGGCAGACAGCCTATTGTGAGACTTCACCTTGCGACTGTGTGAAAACTCTTTTAAGTAACACATGGATCAAAGATAACTCAAGATAAATTTAACAATATTTTGAACTAGATGACAATGAAAGTCCACCATAGCAAAATTTGTGGAATATGGTGAAGGTAAATTAAGCCTAAAGAACAAAGAATAAAAGAAATAATAACAGTTAAAGGAGAAACCCATACAATTGTAAATAGGAAAACAATAGAAAAAATAAACAAAACAAGTATCTTTTCTTTGAAAATAGCATTGATTGATAAACCTCTAGGAAGGCAAACCAAGAAAAAAGAAAAAAAAAAGAACCACAAGTTCATACTCTCAGAAGTGAAGTAAGGGTCATCAGATTTCATGTACATTAAGAGGATAATAAATATAAATAACTGTTTGCCTGCAGTTTGATAACTTAGATGAAATGAAACTAATTCTTTAAAATGCAAAAATATCAAAACTCATATAAGGATAAATTGATAATGTATATAAGCCTGTATTTACTATACAAATTGAATTAATAATTAATCTCCCAGTACAAATCAGGCCTAGATGGTTTCACTGATGAATTTTAATAAAGATTTAAGGACACTCATCCTGTTAGAAAGACAAATGGACACCTATGTTTATTGTGGCACTGTTCACAAAAGCAAAGACTTGGAACCAACCAAAATGCCCATCAATGATAGACTGGATAAACAAAATGTGGCACATATATACCATGGAATACTATGCAGCCATAAAAAAGGATAAATTCATGTCCTTTGCAGGAACATGGATGAAGCTGGAAACCATCATTCTCAGCAAACTGACACAAGAACAGAAAGTCAAATGCTGCATGTTCTCACTCATAAGGGGGTATTGAACAATGAAAACACATGGACATAGGGAGGGGGAAACCACACACCAGGGTCTGTCCGTGGGGTGGAGGATAGGGGAGGGACAGCATTAGAAGAAATACCTAATGTAGATGATGAGGTGATGGATGCAGCAAACCACATGGCACAGGTATACCTATATAAGAAACCTACATGTTCTGTACATGTACCCCAGAACTTAAAGTATAATAATTAAAAAAAGGACAAAATTACATGAATTCTAAGCAAGATATTATAGAAATTAGAAGCAGAAATAACAATTTCTAAACTTTTCCATGAAGGAAGAATTATCCTAATATCAAAACCAGATAAAGACATTAGAAGAAAACAAAAATTACAAACCAATATCTCTCATAAACACACAAATATTCTCAACAAAACTCATGATTAATTTAATGGCCATCAAAATTTTAAAAACCTATATTAATAAATTGAATTTTATTTAGGCTCTGATTTTTGTTATTCATTAACATTTTATTGGACCCTTATTTTTTAAAATAAAAGTGTTTTATCTACAAATAAATTATATTGAATTGCTTTTCTTTTCAAAATTAGAATATTCAAATTTGTAATAATCAGAATTATCATGGGAGAGGTAAAAGGGGAACTCTTGTGCACAAACATTTACAGATGTTTAGTGTTGCTTGATTTATAATAAGGAAAACCTGAAGAATAAAAAGCTATTGCTAAATAATACAAATTTGTTAATAGTGGCACAGCTATGTAAAATAATTACTTTTAAAATCACACAAAATTTGCCTGGATTTCTTATTTATCTCAGAAAATGCTCACATGTGATATTAAAGAGGCAAAACTTGCCTAAACCACATATATATGTGTTTGTGTTTGTGTGTGTGTGTGTGTATGTGTGTTTATAACATGTATGTATTCCACAAAGGAATTTTTGTCTCCTCTGAGCATCTCAGAACTCTGGATTGCAGACTGGATGATTCTTCAGGGAAGGAAAACCTTCAGGGGAGGAAAACCTCAGTCATGATTATTAGGGGCCAAGGGAGAAGCTGAGTTACAATTCAGGCCCTCTGGCAGCTCTCTAGCTGAGGCAGCTAGAGAAGGGGCTGAAGTACTCCCAGCTGCTGAGTAACAAGTCTTTCTTTGTAGGGACATTTGGCCATGACATGATCTTCTCCACCACACTATGTAATCTGAACCTAGGTAAGTATATACTTGTTACACATGATAGATTGATTCAACAATATAGACAAAATTAAGCCCACACTATTATATCTAAAAGTTCAATCCATTATCTGCTCAGGCTTTAAAAAAATCATTTGTCCACAAGAAAAACACCAATAATGTGAGACCTATAAGAAACTTTCTCCCATAGCAGATCAATTACATTATTTATATAGAAAAAAATATGTAGGAAATTGCATAAAAACTTGTGCAACCCGTCTGTTTTAGGTAGATTATTTGATCAGAAAGAAATTTCCCAAAACGAAGGAAAACTTCTCTCCAACTGCAACCTATTTGCAACTGAACAACTATCCTTGTCTACTAAGAAGAGATTCATGTGATTTTACCAACAGAATAAAAAAAATGTTTTATTATTTTTAAAGGTGCCATAAATGTGCATATGTTTTATAATTTTATATAGAAAAAATATTCACCATACACCAAATTATTGCTCTATTCTTCACTCAAGTAACAGTTTGGCTGTCTAAGTCATTATTAACTAAGAGTGAGCAGCTAAGTAATCAACTAAGTCTAATTCCCATTATAAAATTGCAGTTTGAAGTCAGAGTAATATGTGCTTTTATCAGTAAATGACTGTTTTCTAAAATATATAGACAATATATGTATCTATAAAATACTAAATATATCAATTTTTATTAATATCTCATTAGTGCATCACATTAATATATTCCTTAGTTGAGTTAATATATTTATTATATATTATGTTTTATATTTTATAATGTATATTATACATTATAAAGTATACATTATAAGTCATTTTTTTGGTGCTTCCCTTTATTGTACTTTCAGATGTTGCTTCTTTTACAAATTGAAGGTTTGTAGCAACTTTTCATCAAGCAAACCTATTGGCACCATTTTTTCAATAGCATATGTTCATTAGTATCTCTATGCCATGTTTTGATAATTCTCACAGTATTTCAAACTTTTTCATTATTACTGTATCTGTATGTCGATCTGTGATTAGTGATCTTTGATGTCTTGGGGTTCCACAAACCATGCCCTCCTGAGATGAAAACAAAATTAATGAATTTGCTTGTGTTCTAACTGCTCTCCAACTGTTTGTTTCCATCTCTTCCTCTCCTTGGGCCTTCCTATTCCTGAAGACAAAACAATATTGAAATTAGGCCAAATGGGTGAAGAATCCTACAATGGCCTCTAAGTGTCTAAGCAAAGGAAGAGTCACATGTCTCTCACCAAATCCAAAGCTAGAAACGATTGAGTAAGGAAGTGATGTCAAAGCCAAGAAGAGTCAAAAGTTAGGCCTCACAACAAACAGCCAAGTCATGAATGCGAAGGAAATATTCTTGTAGAAAATTAAAAGTGCTACTGTAATGAACATAGGAATGATAAGAAAGTGAATAAACCGTATTACTGATATGGAGAAAGTTTTAGTGCTCTAGATAGAAGATCAAGCCAGCTACAGCATTCCTTTAGGTTAAAGCTTAATCCAGAGCCAGGCCTAACTCTCTTCAACTCTACAAAGGCTTAGAGAGGTGAAGACACAGCAGAAGAAAAGTCTGAAACTAGCAGATTGGTTCATGAGATTTAAGACAAAAGTACAATGTGAAGCAGTAAGTGCTGGTACCTATGCAACTATCTTGCATGTTCTTCACATGTACCCCAAAACCTAAAATGCAATAAAAAAAAGAAAAGAAAATGCAGCAATTATCCAGAAGATCCAGCTAATATCATTGATGAAGATGACTATATTAAGCAACAGATTTCAGTGTTGATGAAACAGTCTTATGATAAAAAAGATGCCATATAAGACTGTCACAGAGAGGAGAAGTCAATGCCTGGCTTCAAATCTTCAAAGGACTGTCGGCATCTCTTGTTAGGCACTAGTGAACCTGGTGACTTCAAGTTGAAGCCAATGTTTACTGTTTCGAAAATGACAGACCTTAAAATACATGCTGTCTACTCTTCATGTAATCTACAAATCAAACAATAAATCTAGTTTACAGCATGGCTTACTGAATATTTTAAAGACATCATTAAACCCGTTGCTCAGAAAAAATTTAAAAAACATTCCTTTAAAAATATTACTGCTCATTGACAGTGCACTTGGTGATGCAAGAATTCTGATGGAGGTGTACGAGGAGATTAATGTTGGTTTTATGACTGCTATCACAACAACCAGTCTACAATCCATGGATTAAGGAGTAATTATGACTTTCAAGTCTTACTAATTCAGAAATATATTTCATAAGTCAATAGCTGTTATAAATAGTGATTTCTCTGGTTGATCAGGGCAAAGTAAATGGAAAGCCTTCTGGAAAAAATTCACCATTCTAGATGCTATAAAGAACATTAGTGATTCATGGGAGGAGGTCAAATAGCAACATCAACAAGAGTTTAAAATAAATTGATTTTAACCATAATAGATGACATTGAGGGGTTCAAGATTTTAGTTGAAGAAGTAACTACAGAGGTAGTGAAAATAGGAAGATCTAGAATTAGAAGTGGAGCCTGAAGGTGCAAGTGAATTGCAGAAATCAAATGATAGAATTTGAAGAGGGAGTAATTGCTTCTTACGGAGGAGCAGAGAAAGTGGGTTCTTGAGATAATACCGACTCCTTGTAAAGATGCTGTGTACAATATGAAGATGCCAACAAATTGGACTATCACATAGACTTACGCAGCAGAGTTAGAAAGGATTGACTCCAATTCTGAAAGAAGCTCTACTGTGTGTAAAATGTAATCAGAGAGCATTGTATGCTATAGAAAAATCATTAATGAAGAGTCAATCAATGTGGCAAACTTTATTGATGTCATATTTTAAGAAATTGCCACAGCCACCCCAACCTTTAAGCAACCATCACTCTACTCAGTCAGCAGTCACCAACATCAAGGCAAGACTCTCAATCAGAATAAAGATTATGACTTGCTGAAGGCACAGATGATTATTAGCATTTTCTAGCAATAAAATATTTTTAATCAAGGTAAGTAATATGCTTTTTTAAATATGATGCTATTTCATACTTAATAGTCTACAGTATAAACATAACTTTTATATGTACTGGGAAAACAAAAAATTCCTGTAACTGGATTTATTGCAATACTTGCTTTATTGTGGTGATCTACAAGTGAACCCACAACATTTTCAAGGTATGACTGTATTATTTTATATAAAAATACTGTGTCCATATGGAAAAAATAGTCATTTGCTAGAAAAGCATATATTACTCTTATTTCTGCATTACATGTATGTATACATAATTTCAGTATTTACATATACATATATATGTAATTACGGTTACAGTCATATATATATACGTGTGTGTGTGTGTGTGTGTGTGTGTATGATGTATATATATAAATGATGATTAACTGTAGGTACAGATTGAGCATCCCTTATTCAAAGTGCGTGGGACCAGAATTGTTTCAGATTTCTGATTGTTTCAGATATTAGAGTATTTGCATATACATAGTGAGATATCTTAAGGATGAAACTCAAGTTGAAACATGAAATTTCCTTATATTTAATATTCACCTGTAAAAACAGCCTGGGGGTAATTTCATACAATAGTTTTAATTTTGTGCATGAAATAAAGTTTGTGTACACTGATTCATCAGAAAGCAAAGCTGTCATTATGTCATGTCTGTGCTCAAATGGTTTCAGATTTTGCAACCTTGGGTTTTGAATTTTGGGATTAAGGATGCTCCGCCCATCTATATACACATACACACACATATACGTACACATATATATGTACACTGTGTGTATACATATATACACAATACACACATATACTCCATGTACATATACATAAATTGTGTGTACATATATATACATACACACATACACTATATATATATATATATATATATATACACACACACACTGTATATACACACACACTGTGTGTATATGTTTTTATACATACACACGTGGACACTATACACACACACACACACACTGTAAAACAATAATATTGATGGGCTCTGTAAAAGTATACAAGTAGAACAGTGTTGAAGATTTACTAGCTCATAGAAAATTGGGACACCTCTAATGTGTTATACATATTTCAAAGCTATAAATGCCAAGTCTTAGTTTAATAGATAGCAGATTTAATGTAACAGAGAGAAAATGCTTTATCTCTTAGCCCCAGGGCTTCTGTCATGCCATAAAAGTGAGTCTGCTATTTAAAATATAACAAAAGTCTGAGAACAAAGTCTTCTGTATGCTACATCATTTTTTAAATTTCTATGTTTTGTTTTAATTATACCAGTTTTTAAGTTAGTTGACCTGTAAAACAGCTAACCGTGAAGCACTAAACCTGTGGTCTCATCACTATCAAGTGTAGTGTCTCTCTTCTATTTAAAATATAAATTCTAATTATGTGAGAGTATTTTTAACATGAATAAACAATTTTCTAAAATGATAATTTTATATAACTTAAAATAATAAACTAGACAACTTGCTATGCATTCATGTCTATAATCATTCATTGGTATCAAAGAAACAAAGATATTGTTTCTTAGAAATTCTGACTCCATGAAACCTAAAAAAGACATAATTGGTCTTTGGTGCATTGCATATTTTTCAGCAGGTAAATCATTCAAGGTGGCAATATTTTACTAAATTTCAGTATTAGAAAAGAAACAATAAACATAAAACAATGAAAACTATTTTTACAGAATGGAAGGGTTTATTACACAGAAGAATGTAGAATAAATCTGTCTCTTTAATAAAATGCACCATCCATCATTGAAAGTACACAATATTTTACTTTCATGCCAACACATTTCTTTGGCAGTGTCATCACATGGTGATAAGAGCACAGGCATTGAAGTAAGAGTGACTTGCAACTTACAAGATGAGTGAGGCTGAGTGATGCTGAGTGATATATTTGGGCTCACCTATCTCCAATTCCTTCATCAGTCAAATAGAAATAATAAGACATACTGTACAGGGTTTTTGCCTGTAAAGTCTATATCACTTCACATGATGCCTACAGCACGTTCCATTTACTATTTTTACTTTTTTTATGGCACACGTTGTTTTCATAATAAAAAAAAGGACTTATTAGTAGTCACCTGACTTGCTACCTTATTTTTCTATCTCCTGGGAATATGACACCCAGTAATATCATAGCACGTTATTATTCTCTCTATATATCTGCCTTACTATTAGATTAAGACACAGGTAAAATAACTACAAATGTGTTAGAAGTTTCTGCTTCCATGATTTATTTCAAAGGAAAATCCATTTTACTTGAGATGGTGTAAATATCTAAAGATTATTGCATCGGCTTCTGATAATTAATGACAGAATTGAGGAAAACCCTACACAACAGGAGTATACTTCAATTTTTGCAACTACATACCTGTAAGAAAATAAGTGTTATGCAGATCAAAAGAGTGATGTCAGATAATTCAAAGAATTTAGCCAAGGTCGAGGAGCTTTTAAGGAGCCAAATCAGACATAAAGTCTTTCTCCCATAATCTACCTGTAGAAGCATTGAGGCTTGCAAAATGATGCATCCAGAAATATGATAATTAAAATAAAATTTCTAGCTGATTCACAATAATGAGGAAGTTAAGTTTGTCAGAATATTGAACAATATGTGTGAATTTGTGATTTCTTGTTTTGGAGCCTCGTTATTCTAGAGAAACAGAAAAACCTGTCACTCAGAATGCTGTCAGACCTTAGCATCCTACTTGGAATTTCCTACTGTAAGGGCCTGGACACTTTCCATAGTATTGGATGTGATGAAAAAAATTATATCAAATTGCTTCTTCTCTTTACAGTGGCTATTAATTTTTGTTCTAACAACATTTTGGGGGTAATAAAAATGAGGCAAATGTTAACAGAGCACCTAATAATGAAGCCTGGAGTTGTAAAAATTGACTTTAATAAATATTGTGCTATTTTATTTTTATGATGCTGTAGTCACTAATTTTGCAGGGTTTTTCATCAAGTATGCTTTGGGCTCCAGCTTACAGCAGACTGTACCCTTCACTTATAAGATAAGGTAATGAAGTTTGATTATGCTAAAAAATCCTTGCATATATAAAGACATACTTTTTAATAAGATGCTCTGGTCTGTTAGGGGGTGGAGGGCTAGGAGAGGAATGGTGGGGGGTGGGGAGATTGGAGATTGGGAGAAATACTTAACGTAGGGGATGGGGGAATAGAGGCAGCAAACCACCACAGCAAGTGTATACCTATGTAACAATCTTGCAAGGATGTCTGAGGTACTGTACATGTACCTCAGAATTAAAGTATAAAAAAAATTTTAAAAATAAAAAGCAAAATAAAAAAAGAAATCTATATTTATAGAATATTCCTATAACTGTTATCAAAATAGTTTAAGTGACAAAAAGCAAACCAGTGAAATATGTGTGGCATTCAATTTTTCTATTTAGTGAGTGACCATATGAACAAAATAGATTGATACAAGCTGAATGTAAACTCGTAAATTATAAAAAATACACAAGTAATCTCTAGAGGTTGCTAAGATTGATACACCTTAATTATTTTAGTATTTCAAGTCCTAACTAATAGCCATAAATTTCTACAATGCTTTAACTTTATTTGGAGAAACAGCAGCATGAAATGGAAGTTCTCAACTTGGCAAATATTGATTCAGAGCTTTTTATTTGTAAATAAAAGAAAGGTTTAACCTCTCAGTTATTCTCAGAGTTATTATTTCCTCTGCCATAGCTACATGCCCTGATCACATACAAAAAAAATCCAAAATAAATTCTTTTTATGTGGGTCAAGTACTAATAGACTAAGTTAGAAGTTAAGAAATTGGCAGTATACTTGAATTTAGACTTGAAATAGATCAATGTGCCAGAATTGAGCATTTTTTACTGTTACCCAACAAAAGAACATAATACAAAGAACATAATTCCTTTACCTTATATAAAGGTAATTGTTTATGAAAGAACTATTTATTCATTTCTCCCTTAACCTATGAATATACGTAATAATTTCAAGTGGAACCAATCTCCGTAATAGTTTCCTATTGCTACTATACACAAATTATGACAAACGAAGTAACTTGCATACACACACATACATACATACACATACTATGCTCTATCTTACAGTTTTGGAGGCAGAAATACAAAACAAATTTTACTGTGATGAAGTCAAGGTGTTGCCAAGGCTAGTTCTTTCTGAAGATTCTAGGGCAGAATCTGTTTCTAGGTTAGTTCTTTCTGAAGATTCTAGGGTAGAATTTTTTCCAGCTTCTAGAGCAGGGTTGTCCATTTTTTTTTTGCTTCCCTGGGCCACACTGGAAGAAGGAGGATTGTCTTGCGCCACACATTAAAAAAATAGCTGATGAGTTAAAATAAATATCATAATGTTTTAAGAAAGTTTATGCATTCAAAGCTGTCCTGAGCCACATGGGGCCTGTGGGCTGCAGTCTGGACAAGCTTGCTCTAGAAGGTACCAACATTTCTTGGCTTGTAGTTGTACACTATCACCTCCCTCATATGTCAGGAGCTTCATCCTATAAGACAAGAAGCTTGTCTACATATCTTTCCTAGACAATTCTATCACTACTTATGGCTTCTGCTGAGGTAACTTTGTGGATCTCCTATCAAATCACATGGCTATCTCTTCTGAGTCCCCTGTGTGATTAAATCCTCTGATCTTTTGATGCCTTCTTGACAGTAGTAAAATCTTCAACACATTGCTCAGAGATCTCAGCTAAATATCCAACTTTATCAGATACAGTTATTTCCACACAACTAGAAAATATAATTCAGCTAACTTTCCTGCCATTATATAACAGGGATCCCCTTTCTTCCAGATTCTTGTACCAGGGTTTTCATTTTTTTCTGAGCTCCCAACAGTAGCCCTTTTAATGTCTATATTTCTACCAATAGCCTGCACATAATAATTTAAGTATTCTCTAAGACAATAAGTTTTTTCTCCTGTGCTCCTTACTTCCTTCTGCACCCTCACTAGAAGCCACTTTAATGCACATAAACCTACTAACATTCTGTTCAAGATTCCCTAGGCATTTTCTATAATGTTCCTCAAACTTATTTCAACCTCTGTCCATTACCCAGTTTTAAAGCCACTTCCACATATTTTGGCATTTGCTATCGAAGTACCCCATTTTCTACTACCAATATCTGCATTAGTTTCCTATTTCTGCTGCAACAAACTGACACATAAAAGCTGCTGCCAGGTTAGTTGGGGGAGAGGGTTAAGTGTAGGCAGAGTGAAGAGAAAGAGACAGATGGTTGGTAGGTAGGTAGGTAGACAGAGAGATGATAGATAGATACATAGATAGATAGATAGATAGATAGATAGATAGATAGATAGATAGATAGAGACAGAGAGAGAGAGAGAGATTGCCTGGTGTTCAAATTATAAGGTGGATCTCAGTGCTACTGAAAAACTAAAAAGAATGTAAAATGATGCATGTGCTCTTGTAATTAAAAAATTCATAATTAGAGGCATTTGTGATTATGTGTGGCAAAGAAATCTTTCAACTAGTGTTATATACACTTCAGTCCATCTCATACAAACATTAGGGAAACATTTATACCCTACTAAATAATTCTGAAAACTGAAATCTGAAAGTTTATGTTTATGTCTATTTTTTTATATTTTATAGATCTTTAAAAAGTGTGTAAAGAAAAGGTGGAAAATATTAAGCTGTGAGACATTCAGCAATGCCATGTAGTAAGAAATTTATTCCTGAAACAATGTATGGAAAATTGGTAGAACTGCACAGTGTACATAAAAGCTAATTAGTTAAAACATAGTAATGAATTTCCAGATTTAAATTTAAATAAAAGGGCTAATTGAAATAGCAAGCAAAGAAGAAGGTAACTGCCTACTAATATATCTAGCTTAATAGTTTTGTAGAGGACAAAAGTATATAATTCATTAGAGATAAAAATCTGTAAGCATAACTCAAAACTAAAATGGAAAATTTCATGCAAAGAGAAGATTTAGGGAAATGAGAACATTGAGAGGCCATTACTGAAAAATCTCAATTCTTTCCACTTGGTGGAAATAGAGAGAGATATACATTTAGCAGTTATCAATACTAATGAGAAACAAGTCACAAATTAGAGAGGTTAAAAGGCTATAATGTCCTGATGTTAACTATAATTTATCATTTCCAAAAATTTTTAAATGATGGCAAAAGCATTTGTCTAAGGTTGACTAACTCATATATAACAATACAATTTTACATAGCAACTAGAAGACTTTTTAAAAATGATTTTAATTTTACTTTCCAAGAAAACACCCATTTTGGAAAGGTTAGATCAGCAAAATACCTCATTTGCTTTATTTTACCTCTCTGAGTCCAATTCCAGCCTGAGTAACCCTTCCAGTTCCCATCACTGACTCTACAATTTGCCAAGATTTTTGTCATTGTTGTATTTAAGGGCGGCTAGAAGAAGGTAAAAATCAAAATAGGGCAAACATTTATTACACCAGCACAATTTCAGATTCCAGGATTATAACATGCTTTATGGGGAAAAAGTGTTTAACATTTACTGAATGAAAAGTTTGATTTTTGTCAACAATTTTTGGGGTACTGAGTCTACTACCTAAGATTTCAATGGGCATTCAATATATTACATAAAATACCATGGCTCATGAAACAAATTTCTGCCATCTATTTTATTCTCTGTATCTCACAACTACACCAATAATTCAGCTCCTAATCCCTTGACTCACAGAGCAATAACCTTCTGATAATTTTCCCTGACACTAGCCCCTAATTTCTTCAGTATATCATCTGTATGTCAAAACCATTAAATTCCAAAAACATGTAGCTGATAAAAATAGGTTACTTACTATAAATATCTGATGCCCACAGAACCATATTAAATTAAAAATTATAACATGACAAGGCCCACAGCTAGCAGCAACCCAGTTTTTCAGCCACACTCAACTCCATCAACAATTCTCAAAGTTATTCAAACTTGTTCTAAAATTTAGGAAAAATGTCACTATTATTTTTCTGGGTCTTAATGTCAACACAGTGGGGTCAAGATAGAGCTAATGATTTATTCATCCATGTTCACATACCTCTTTTTACATAGCTTTATAATTACTATTATAAAAAGTGACATCAAAAGTATGTTACATATTCATCTGTTATATTCTATTTACCATCATGTAAGCTACCTTTGGATATCAACTATAATCTTTAACACTCAATTTAATGCCTAGCAAATGACAAATTTAATCAATATTTTATATATAAATATGATCAAATGAATGAAGGAATAAATAAATTTAATTGTTGAAGTCTCCAACAAATCTCCAGCATGTTGGGACTATTTTTCATAAAATATGTTCATGAAATTGATAATTTTATTTTTTGTCTTTCTGACTACTTATTTACACATTTCTTTTTGGAGATAAATAAGCTTAGTCAATTCATAACTTTTATTAAGTTAAAAATTAAAACAGCAGTATATGGTTAAGAAATGAAAATCATTCCAATAGTTTTCCAAAGCTTACAAGAAAAAGTACTTCACTGTATGCTATGACAGAGGACCTTGTCCCAGACTGGGCTTCCAGCTAAAAAGCAAACAAACAAACCACAGCAACAACCTAAAAATCTAAAACCTAGACAAAGTAAAATAAATGAAATGATTGTTTTTCAGGAATTAGACATAGGGACTCCTATATTTAAGAGAGTGGAAACACATGAGGATCTATGATTGCCTGACTTTCCACCTAGAAGCATATTGCCACTTTAATGCAAGAAGATAAAACCGAAGCATATTGGCAGTCTTTCCAAACTCAGGAGGTAAGTATTGGGGTTCTAGGTGTCTGAAGCACCTGGAATTCTAGAAAAAAAAGTAATTAAAATGATGGAATGTTTTAGAAGATATGGGGTAGAGGGATACATTAGTTTGGAATATCAAATTAGGGTGACTTCAATGAGCTGGCTTGCATAGTGGGTAAAACTCTGGGAAGTCTAAATGAGATTTCGACTGTGGGCTTGAGAACAGAACAGAACTAACCAAGGTGGTAGAGTGATAACAGAAGTTGGAGTCTTATGTTAAGCCGAGTAGAAAAACCTCACTGAGAATGTCAGACTTCATTAGGATACCTCAAAAAGACCTTGCTTTGAAAGTTAAAACTAGGCTCAAGGACAAAGTTCAAAACTCAAATAGACCAAATATAATAATAAAAAAGATGATCAAACCAGACACAAACAAGTATCTTCATTAATTTAGTGGTCTATCAGAACAAAACAAAAATTCTACAAAGCAAGACAACATAATCAATACTCTCTCAAAAAATAAAAAATTGACTACACAATCTGAACACCTAAAAACTATTAGAACTGCCAATAAAAAGGAAAATGAACTATAATAAAGAAAATAAGTAAAAACAGGCCTTAGAGGTTGTATTTAATTGGCAAGGACTTTAAAATAGCTATTTAAAAAAATTTTGCAATTTAGTAACTATAGATATACAAAGAATTTCAAAGAAAATATTTTATAATGAGTGAACAAATACAGAATTAGAAAAATGGAATCTTTAGAAAAAATAAAATAATGGAAAATTCAGGAATGAAAGTAAAAAAAGGTATCTGCTTACTGTCCAAATTTATATTGGAGATCTTTAATGAGGCCGAAAGAAAAGAAAAGCATGACTAAAGAATAAAGAAGTAAATTGTCTCTATTCACAGGAGAAGTGGTTATCAGTATAGACAATCTCAAACATATCTATAGCTTCTAATAGACAAAAATAAAGAATTTATCTGGACCATAGAGTACAAGTTCACTATAAAAAATCAATTGCACTTCCATAAACTAATGACAAATTAACATAAAGTAAAAATTTAAAATACTACATATAGAACTCAGAGCATAAAATACTTATAAATTTATTTAATGTAATATATTCAAGATTACAATAATAGAAAAAAGGATAAAAATAAAGAGAAAAAGGATAACAATAAAGAGAAAAAAGGATAAAAAAAAGGAATGAGCAAAGTCTTCAAGAAATATGGGACTATGTGAAAAGACCTAATTTACGTTTGATAGGTGTACCTGAATATGACAAAGAGAATGAATCCAAGCTGGAAAATACTCTTCAGGATATTAGTCAGGAAAACTTTCTGAATCTAGTAAAGCAGCACAATATTCAACCCCAGGTAATAAAGAGAACACCACAAAGATACTCCTCAAGAAGAGCAACCCCAAGACACATAATCATTAGATTCACCAGGGTTGAAATGAAGGAGAAAATACTAAGGGCAGCCAGAAAGAAAGGTCAGGTTACCCACAAAGGGAAGCCTATTAGACTTAAAGCAGATCTCTCAGCAGAAACCCTACAAGCCAGAAGAGAGTGGGGCTGATATTCAACATCCTTAAAGAACAGAACTTTCAGCCCAGAATTTCATATCCTGCCAAACTAAGCTTCACAACTGAAGGAAAAATAAAATCTTCTATGAACAAGCAAGTACTCAGAGATTTTATTACCACCAGGCCAGCTTTACAAGACCTTCTGAAAGAAGCATTATATATATAAAGGGACAACCAGTATTAGCCTTTCTAAAAATATGCCAAAAAGTAAAGAGCATCAACATAAAGAAGAATTTACATCAACGAATGGATAAAATAGCCAGTTAATATCAAATAGCAGTAACCATAAATTTAAGTCGACTAAATCCCCCAATCAGAAGATACAGCCAAAACCTAACGATATGCTACATCCAGACCCATTTCACATCCAAAGATACACAAAGACTTAAAACAAAGGTATGGAGAAAGACTTACCAACCAAATAGAGAGCAAAAATAAATAAATAAATAAAAAGCAGGAGTTGCAATTCTCACATCTGATAAAATAGATTTCAAAGCAACAAAGATATAGTGGTAAAAGGATCAATGCAACAATATGAGCTAACAATCCTAACACCCAGATACATAAGACTCATAAAGAGATTTAGACTTAACGAGACAGAAAATTAATAAGGATATCCAGGACTTGAACTCAGATCTGGAACAAGTAAACTCAATAAATATTTATAGAGCTCTCCATTTTAAATACACAAAATATACATTCTCCATCTTAAATACACAAAATATTGATTGGCCATTACTAATACCCAATTTTAGAATAAAGCTACATTCCTGTTTTCTCTCCCTCTTTTTCTTCCTTTCTTCCTCCCTTCACTCCTTTTTTTCTTTCAAAAATAAAATAAAATAAAACTGCACCAATAATATAGTTTAGTTTGGTGTAAAAAAATTACAATAATAAAATTAAAATATATTGCTGAGAGAGGTTAAAGAAGTATTATGGATTGAACTGTATAGCTCCAAAAGAAATGTTCAAACTCTAACTCTATATACCTATGAATGTGAATTTATTTATTTGTTTGTTTGTTTGTTTGTTTTTCTTGAGATGGAGTTTCGCTGTTGTTACCCAGACTGGAGTGCAATGGTGCGATCTCAGCTCACTGCAACCTCCACCTTATGGGTTCAAGCAATTCTCCTGCCTCGGCCTCCCACGTAGCTGGGACTACAGGCGCAAACTACCATGCCCAGCTAATTTTTGTATTTTTAGTAGAGACGGGGTTTCACCTTGTTGACCAGGATGGTCTCAATCTCTTGACCTCGTGATCCACCTGCCTCGGCCTCCCAAAGTGCTGGGATTATAGGCATGAGCCACCTTGACTGACCATGAATGTGAATTTATTTATAAATACACATAGTGTTTTTTTTTTGGCATGCTCATAGTTAGGAAGAATCAATATCGTGAAAATGGCCATACTGCCCAAAGTAATTTATAGATTCAATGCTATCCCCAACAAACTACCAATGACCTTCTTTGCAGAACTGGACAAAAACACCTTAAACTTCATATGGAACCAAAAGAGAGCCTGCATAGCCAAGACAATCCTAAGCAAAAATAACAAAGCTGGAGGCATCACACTACCTCACTTCAAACCATACTATAGGCTGCAGTAATCAAAATAGCATGGTACTGGTACAAAAACAGAGATATAGACCAATGGAACAGAACAGAGGCCTTAGAGGCAATGCCACACATCTACAACCATTTGATCGTTGAAAAACCTGACAAAAACAAGCAATTGGGGAAAGGATTCTCTGTTTAATAAATGGTGTTCGGAAAACTGGCTAGCCATGTGCAGAAAGCAGAAACTGGACCCCATCCTGACACTTTACACTAAAATTAACTCAAGATGGATTAATGATTTAAACATAAGACCTAACACTATAAAAACCCTAGAAGAAAACCTAAGTAAAACCATTCAGGACATAAGCATAGGCAAGGACTTCGTGACTAAAACACCAAAAGCATTGGCAACAAAAGCCAAAATAGACAGATGTGACTTAGTTAAACTCCAGAGCATCTACACAGCAAAAGAAACAATCATTAGAGTGAACTGGCAAGCAACAGAATGGGAAACAATTTTTGCAATCTACCCATCTGGCAAAGGGCTAATATCCAGAATCTACAAAGAACTAAAACAGATTTACAAGAAAAAACAGACAAACCCATTCAAAAGTGAATATGAACAGACAATTTTCAAAAGAAGACATATATGACGCCAATAAACGTATGAAAAAATGCTCATCATCATGAATTATTAGAGAAATACAAATCAAAACTGCATTGAGATACCATCTCATGCCAGTTAGAATGGCAATCATTAAAAAATCTGGAGACAACAGATGCTGGAGAGGATGTGGAGAAATAGGAACACTCTCACACTGTTGGTGGGAGTGTAAACTAGTTAAACCATTGTGGAAGACAGTGGGGAATCTTCCTCAAGGACCTAGAAATAGAAATTCCATTTGACCTAGCAAACCCATTACTGGGTATATACCCAAAGGATTATAAATCATTCTATTATAAAGACATATGCACACATATGTTCATAGTGGCACTGTTTACAATAGCAAAGACCTGGAACCAACCCAAATGCCCATTGATGATAGACTGGGCAAGGAAAATGTGGTACATACACACCATGAAAAACTATGCAGCCATAAAAAATGTTGAGTTTGTGTCCTTTGTAGGGATATGGATGAATCTGGAAACCATCATTCTCAGCAAACTGACACAAGAATAGAAAATCAAACACTGCATGTTCTCACTCATAGGTGGCTATTGAACAATGAGAACACATGGACACAGGGAGTGGAGCATCACACACTAGGGTCTGTTGGGGGAGGCCAAGGGAGGAACCGCAGGAGGGTGGAGATGTTGGGGAGGGAAATGCCAGATGTAGGTGGCAGGGGGATGTAGGCAACAAACCACATTGTCATGTAAGTACCTATGCAACAATCCTACATGATCTGCACATGTACCCCAAAACCTATAGTACAATAAAAATAAATAAATACATATATAAATACATAAATAAGAAATACAGTCTTTACAAATCTAAACCAAGTTTCAATTATGTCATATAAGTCATATTAGTCCATTCCCATTGTGATAATAAAGATATACCTGAAACTGCATAATTTATAAAGAAGAGGATTTAATTGACTCACAGTTCCACAGAGCTGGGGAGGCCTCAGGAAACTTACAATCATGATGGAAGGGGAAGCAAACACAACCTTCTTCATATGGTTGCAGCAAGGAGAGGTCCCAAGCAAAACAGGTAATATCCCCTTATAAAACAATCAGATCTGCTGAGAACTCACTATCATGAGAACAGCATGAGGATAACTGCCCCTCCTGATTAAATTACCTCCTACTGGGTTGCTCACATGACACATGGGGATTATGGGAACTACAATTTAAGATGAGATTTGGGTGTGGCACAGCCAAACTGTATCATTAGGTTAGAGTATTCTCTGATTCAATTATTGCTGCTCTTAAAACAAAAGGGAAATCTTGACAAAGACACACAGGAAAAATGCCAAATGATGACAGATGCAGAGATTGGAGACATGCATCTACAAGCCAAGAGTCACCAAGGACTAATGACAACCACATGAAGGTGGGAGAAAGGAATGAAACAGACTCGTTCAGAGCCCTCTAGAAGAAACAAACTATTCTCTTGTTTAAAGAAAAAGAAACTGATTTTTTCATCTTTAATTGCCAATTAATAATTATGTATGTTTATGGAGTACAATGTGATATTTTAATTATGATTGTTATTATTACAAAAAGATTCAATAAAGCTTTATGGTGAACACAGTAAGAATGTATGATACATTTCAAAATTGCTAAAATAGATTTTTAACATTGTTATCACACACAAAAAATTATAAATTGGTGAGGTTATAGATATGTTAATTAGCTTAATCAAACATAGAAAACAACATGTCAAATCCCTTGATTTTAAACTTCTAACCACTATTAATGGGAGATAATAAATTTCTCATATATCAAGCCACTCAGTTTGTGGTGGTTTGTTATAGCAACCATGAAAAACTAGTACGGTCATACCTCATTGTATGTTCTTAGATTTATTGCACTTTGCAGATACTGAATTTTTACAAACTGAAAGTTTGTGATAATCTTGATCAAGCAAGTCTATCTGTGCCACTTTTCCAATAGCACATGCTAGTCCATGTTTCTGTGTCACATTTTAGTAATTCTCATAATATTTCAAATTTTATTATTATATCTGTATGGTGATCTATGATCAGTAGTTTGTGTTATTCTTATTTTAATTATTTTGGGAACCACATACTGTGCTCATATAAGACTCCGAACTTAAGTGTCTTATGTGTTCTGACTGCTCCACCAACAAGCCATTTCCCCATCTCCCATTCATTGGACCTCCCTATTCCCTCAGGCAAACAGGATTGGAATTAGGCCAAGTCCTACAATTACCTCTAGGTATTCAAGTGAAAAGACGACTCACTCTGGAAACACTTTAAATCAAAAGCTAAGAATGATTAAGCTTAGTGAGGAAGGCATGTAAAAGCTGAGAGAGGCCAAAAGCCAGACCTTTTGTGTCAGTTGGTCAAGTTGTGAATACAAAGGAAAAGTTCTCTATGGAAATATAAAGCACTACTCCAGTAAGCATAAAATGATAAGTGAAACTGCCTTATCACTGATAGGGAGAAAGTTTTAGTATTCTAGTCAGAAGATCAAATTAACCACAACATCCTCTAAAGTCAAAGCCTTATCCAGAACAAAGCCCTAACTCAATTCAATTCACTGACAGCTGAGAGAGGTGAGGAAGCTGCAGAAGAAAAGTTTGAAGCGCAGAGACTGGCTCATGAGGTTTAGGGAAAGAAGCCATCACCATAACATAAAAGTAAAAAGTGAACCAGCAAGTTCTGGTGTGGAGGCTGCAGGTTATCCAGAAAATCCAGCTAAGCTCATTGATGAACGTGGCTGCACTAAACAATAGATTCTCAGTGTTGATGAAACAGCCTTATGCTAGAAGAAAGTGTCATCTAGAACTTTGATAGCTAGAAAGGAGAGGGTGATGCCTGGCTTCTAAGCTCCAAATGACAGACTACTGTCCTGTTAGGGGTTAATGCAGTTGGTAACTTAAAGATAATGTTTAATTGCCATCAAAAACTCCTAGAACCCCTAAGAATTAGACTAAATCTATTCTGTTTGTGCTCTACAAATGTAATAACAAAGCCTGGATGACAACATATCTGTTTATTTAATGGTTTACTGAATATTTCAAGCCTACTATTGAGATCTACTGGTCAGATAAAAAAAAGATTCTTTACAAATATTAATGATCATTGACAATGCACCTAGTCACCCAAGAGTTGTGTTCTTATAGATATGTACAAAAAGATTAATGCTATTTTCATGCCTGCTAACACATTATCCATTCTGCAGTCCAAGTATGAAGAAGTAATTTCAACTTGCAAGTATTATTATTTAAGAAATACACTTTGTAAGGTTGTAGCTACCATAGTGATTTATTTGATGGCTTTGGGCTAAGGAGAGTGAAGACCTTCTGCAAAGAATTCATATTCTGAGTGACATTAAGAATGCCCATGATTCTTGATACTAGGTCAAAATATCAGTATTAACAGGAATTTGGAAGAAGCTGAGTCTAACTCTCAAGGATTACTTCTAAAGATTCAAGACTTCAATGGAAAAAGTAACTATATGGTGAAAATAGCAAGAGAACAAGAATTAGAAGTGGAGCCTGAAGATGAGACTGAATTAGTGCAATCTCATGATAAAACTTAGAGAATGAGTAGCTGCTTCTTGTGGATAAACAAAGAAAATGGTTTATTGGATAGAATAGATTTCTGGTAAAGATGCTCTGCACATTACTCAAATGACAACAAAGTATTTAGACTAGTACATAAACCTGGTTGATAAAGCAGTGGCGGGGTTGGAAAGGGTCAACTTCAATTTTGAAAAAGGTTCTACTCTGGGTAAAATGTTACCAATGAACATAGCATGAAGAGAAATCTTTCATAAGAAGAAGAGTCAATCAATGTGGCAGCCTACATCATTGTCTTATTTTAAGAAATTGCCAAAGCCACCCAACTTTCATCAACCGCCACTTAGTCAACAGCCATCAACATTGAGGAATGATCCTTCATTAGCAAAAAGATTATGACTCACTGGAAGCTCAGATGAATATGGGGCTTTTTAGTAGTAAAGTACTTTTAATTAAGGCATGTCCATTGTTTTTGAAGACTGCTGATGCACACGTACTAGTCTACAGCATAGGGTAAACATAACTTTTCTCTGCCTTGAGAATTCCAGAGAAAATTATGTAACTGGATTTATTGCAACATTTGTTTATCGTGGAGGTCTGGAACTGAACCTGCAGTATCTCTCAGGTAAGCCTGTATTTTCAGAAAATATTTGAGTATACTCTAAGTTTTCTTGAAAAAAGTAATTTGATTTCCAAGTTCTGAGAGATTAATCTACTCAATATTGAAGTTTATTTAAGTATGTTTTCATCAAATTAGAATCAATATTCTGAGATAAATGAAACCTTTCAAAGACATATTTTGATGTATTGAACCAAACATTTATTCTAAAGATTTATTAGACTCTGTCTTTGGTACCAAGAAAATAAGAGTGCAAAATATATAATAATTTATAAGTTAATTTTTGCTTTCTATTTTTGATGGAGTGAAAGATCATAGCTAGCACATCAAGAAGATTTTGCTTTGATGCTAGTAATTAATTACTGGAAAAACTCACTCATAGTTGGTAAAAAAAAAAAAGTTGTATTTAACATCAAAGTGCGTTAATCAGATTTCTCATTTTCAGATAATCTCTTCTTAGATGATTTTTGTTTATGTATTTTAGCATTTTGGTGAAAGCATCTGGACTGACTGAGGAGATGATTGTTTTCTTTCCTGGTACTTTAGCAAAAGAGAAGAAATTTCCCTTTAAATGTAACTATCTACCTTTATTCCCCTTAATGGTCTAATTTCTGTTTTTGTCTACTCAATAAGGAATTGAATTTGTTTTTTGAGTTCATTTTCATATTTCTTCAAGAGGTGCACTAAATCTGGAATAGATAGGTTCAGGCAATTTTTCAGATAAGGGTGCTTTAAACAGGCATAACTGAAAAATCTTGGCTTGATTTGAAAGTGTGAATATATTGTGTGCCTTTACTTCTGTTTCCATACTGCCAAGTTCTTTTCACATTCACATCTTGGCAGTTTTTCCAGATACCCACTTTGCCCAGGTGTCTGTATATCTGGATTAGTTTTGTCAACAAGTCTTGACTCAGGTTTCACTGTTAGTAAGAAAACTTTTCAACAGTTCTGCAGTTAAATGATTATATCTCAGGGAAAGTGGAAAATATATCTGAAAAATAATAATAATGACGTTGTAGCTCAGTATTTGTAGAATAGTCATACTTTACTAAGATAAAAATCCATGGACTTACAAATGTTTTCCTTCTTAAAAAAAATACAAAATGTTAGTCATGTATTCAAACTGTTAAATTATAAAATTTGAATGACAAACCCTCCCCAGTCCAAAGAAACCGTAGAGCAAAAAAAAAAGATAGAGATAATAGTTAATATTATTCAGAAGATACAATGAGAAGGAATTAGTAAATTCTTATAACTAGAATACTTAAAACTAGAGAGTGAGAAAGTGAAAGAATAAACACTATTATCAGAAAGAAGATATATCTAAATATGACTGAGATTTTAAAAATATTAATATATGTCCTCTATATTTTACACACATATTACATTGCAAATTGTAAATGTATTTTGCCAGTGTTATATAATGAAGCTCTCTAAGACTGTGCAGGTGCAAACCTTAGCTGTAGACAGCTCCTATAAAGTGTGGCTCAGAGGAAGTCCCAAAATGTTACTCCTGCATCTACTACAAAGCTTGAAAAAATTTCCAATAACCATTTTCCTTTATTGAGGTGCTCTAGGTCTCTGTTAAATCATAAACATAATTATTTTTCCCTGGTTTCTAGATGGCTTTGATAATGTTCCATTTCTATGACTGTTTCTAGGATGCTTTTCTTTTACCCATCAACTTTGGCAAATTTCCCTCTTTGGGCCCTTTCACTTTTCATCTGTATTTAGGTTACTTGTGAAATTATTGTTTGTTCTATGTTCTCTGTTTCCTCAGTAACTGCCCTTAGAAAAAGCTGCCACTTATTAGTCTGTAATGTCTTCCAGTCACTTAATAGCTATAAAGGTAACTTTTACTCACAGAAGTTTTTCCAGGAAGATTATATAATTCTCCAAATTTAAATAATTCATCTATATTCATGTGAGGATCTGAATAAAATTCAGACCTAGAAAAGCCTTTCTTTGGGCCCTACTTCATCCCATTCTAACCTCCTCATCTTCCTAATTGCCTTCAGTCAACTGAGTCCCATAAACCAGTGGTACACAATACAAGAAGTAATATTTACTTGAGAGGTTGATGAAGCCTCCTAACACTTTCAGTGAGACAGGTTTAAGAGCACTGACAAAACTAATAGACTAGTTTATAGCAAAGGTCCCAATGCCTGGGGGAAGCAGAACAGTGCCAGTCCAGTCTGCAGCCTGTTATATTCTATTGCCAGATGCACAGCAGTAGGTGCACTCACCTCCTGCATCAGAGATGGGTTTCATGGAAAACAAGTTTTCCATGGACGGAGGGGATAGGGGACATTTCAGGATGGAACTGTTCCACCTCAGATCATTAGACATCAGTTCAATTCTCATAAAGAGCACGCAGCCTAAGTCCCTTGCTTACACAGTTCACCATAGGGTTTATAATTCTGTGAGAATCTAATGCTGTCACTGATCTGATAGGAAGTGGAGCTCAGCCACTAATCTGACAGCAAGTGGTAATGTTTGATCAGGGCCACTTAACTCTTTCTGTGTGGCCCAGTTCCTAATAGGTCACAGAGAGGACTGTTACTGGTCTGCTGCTCAGGGGTTCGGGACCCCTGTTATTAGGTTGGTGCAAAAATAATTGCAGTTTCCTCCATGAAAAGTAATAGCAAAAACCACAATTAATCTTGCAAAACCTAATGTAAACCAGCCTACTTGTCAGTGCTCTTAAACCTGTCTCATTGAAAAGTGTTAGATTTCATCAACCTATCAAGCAAATGTTACTAATTGTATTGGTTGTCTACTGCTGTTTAACAAATTACTATACATTTAGAAATTTTAATAACACCCGTTTATTATCTCAGAGTTTCAGTAGGTTAGGATTATAAATAGTATATGACTGGGTTGTCTGTTCAGGGTATCACAAGACTGACAACAAGGTATTAGCTTGTCTGAGTTCTCATCTTGAGGTTTAGGAAAATCTTACTTCCAGGTTTTTTCTTCAGGTTGTTAGCAGAATTTATTACTTTATGGTGGTAGGACTAATGTCTTTATTTTCTTGCTGATTGACAGCTAGGGACCACTTTTGCCTCTGAGGTCACTGTTAGATCTTTGACCTGTGGCCTCCACTGTCACAGCAATAGAAACCCTTCATTTGGCAGAATTCTCATTATTTGAATCTCTCTGACTTCTCCTAAAACAGTAAAAAAAACCAAAACAAAACTGCTTTTGGAGGGCTTATGTGACTGACTAGGTTAGGCCCAACAGGATAATCTCTTTTTATTAACTCAAAGTCAACTAAACCGCAATTACATTAGTACAATCCATTTGCCAGGTACTATAATATAATCAGGGGCTTAAAGGAGCAAAAATTATGAGGGCCATCTTAGAATTCTGCCTACCACACTCATTACCTTCATTTTTACTATTTTAATTACAGCGAAATCATAGAAATTATGTTGTTGACATACCTGGACAGAGAAAACACAATTCACTAGTAAGAGACCAACTGATCTAAAAAAAATCAAAGTATAATGTGCATAGAGTATGAATTCTAAGTTGAAAAAAATTTCCATAGCACCAATGAATTTATCAAGTATAATAGATATTTATACTGTAGTATAACATTTTTATTCATTTTAGGAAATATTGTCATTCATGTATTAACATATTGTGTGTGTGTGTGTGTGTGTGTGTGTATACAAATGTGTACACTTAATTTGCAAAATGCATCAGGCCTTAAAATAAGTCAGTTTGAAAGATAACTTTATTGTAAATTCTACTGTCACTGCTTTTTAAAGCAGTTATTTACTTTTAAAATAATAATATGTTGAGTGACTTTAATACTATCAATTTGCCTGTTTCAGTTTTCTCTATAAATTGCATAGAGTGTTTTAAAATGAATAAAACATGTTATGCTAACATGAAGGAAATTAATGTACTTGTTTTTTGGAAATAGAGATCCTGCACTAAATTCATGATTACATAAAAATTTTCACTTGAGCATATTTCATGGAAAACAAGTCAATCCTACTTTACCAGAATGCACAGTCATTTTATAAATGCACAGTCATTTTACAAATGATGATATATTCTTAATAACCTATACTATTAAGGAAAAATAATTTATATAACCCTGCTTTATTACTAATAAATTACTTATTCCTTTTGCATTTATATGCAATACTGAAATTTAAATTACAAGTCAAATTTGACTTAATTATGCCTAATAAAATTTTTTACTATGGAAATAGTTATGTGATTTCTGTGATTATAAAAAAAAATAAATTTGAAGCCAGTATAACTTAATTTGGAAGTACTAAATATGAAAAGGAAAAGCTGTTACCAATCACTACAGAAACACACTGAAGTATACACCAATGTGTATGAAGCAATACTATGAAGCAACTACATTTATAAGTCTGCAAAATTAACCAGACTGCATCATGCTGACAGGATCAAATTCATACATAATATTAACCTTAAATGTAAATGGACTAAATGCCCCAATTAAAAGACACAGAATGGCAAACTGGATAAAAGACAAGAACTATTTGTGTGCTGTGTTCAAGAGACCCATCTCAAATGCAGAGACACATAGGCTCAAAATAAAGGGATGGAAGAAAATTTACCAAGTGAAAAGCAGAAAAAAGCAGGGGTTACATAGTGTCTACAAAACAGACTTCAAACCAACAAAGTCAAAATAAAGAAAGGCATTACATGATGGTAAAGGAATCAATTCAACAAGAAGAGCAAACTATCCTAAATACATATGCAGTCAATACAGGAGCATCCAGATTAATAAAACAGCTTCTATAAAACCTACAAAGAGACTTAGACTCCCACACAATAATAGTGGGAGACTTTAATACCCCATTGTCAATATTAGACCATCAAAACAGAAAATTAAAAAGGATATTCAGTACTTTTTAATTTTTAACTTTTATTCAACTCTGGATAAAGTGGAACCTATAGATAATCTACAGAACTCATATCCCAAAACAACAGAATATATATTTTTCTTGGTGCCAAATGGCATGTACTCTAAAATTGATCACATAATTGGAAGTAGAATACTCCTCAATAAATGCAAAATAACTGAAATCATAACAGTCTCTCAGACCACAGCACAATCAAATTAGGACTCAAAACTAAGAAACTCACTCAAAACTGTACAACTACCTGGAAATTGAACAACCTACTTCTAAATGACTTCTAGGTAAATAAGAAAATTAATATAGAAATCAAGAAGTTATTTGAAATTAATGAGAACAAAGAGACAATGTACCAGGATCTTTGGGAGGCAGCTAAAGCAGTGTTAAGGGGAAAATTTAGAAATTTATAGCACTAAATACCCACATCAAAAAGCTAGAAAGATCTCAATTTGACATTCCAAAACAGAGATATGTGACATTTCAGACAGAAAATTCAAAATAGCTGTGTTGAGGATACTCAGAGAAATTTAAGATAACATAGAGGAGTTTGGAATACTATCAGATATATTTAACAAAGAGACTGAAATAATTAAAAATAATCCAGAAATTCTGGAGCTGAAAAATGCAATATACATACTAAATACTGCATCAGAGTCCCTTAATAGCAGAACTGATCAAGCGAGAGAAAGAATTAGTAAGCTTGAAGATAGGCTATTTGAACATACACACTCAGAGAAGACAAAATAAAAAGAATATAAAATAACAAAGCATTTCTATGTAAGATTTAGAAATAACCTCAAAAGGGCAAATCTAAGAGTTATTTAGCTTTAAAAGGAGTACAGAAAGAGATAGGGGTAGAAAGTTTATTCAAAATAATAACAACAGAGATCATCCCAAACCTAGAGAAAGATATCAATATTCAAGTATAAAAAGATTACAGAACACCAACAGATTTAATCTAAAGAAGACTACCGCAAGCCATTTAGTAATCAAACTCTTCAAGGTCAAGAATAAAAAACAAATCCTAAAAGCACCAAAAGAACATAATCAAGTTACATACAATGGCACTCCAATAAGTCTGGCAGGAGAGTTTTCAGTGGAAATATTTCAGAATAAGAGAGAGTGGAATGACATAGTTAAAGTGCTGAAGGGGAAATAAAACAAAACAAAAACTATTACCCTAGAATAGGATATCCAGAGAAAATATTCTTCAAACATTAAGGAGAAATAAAGACTTTCCTAGCCAAACAGAAGCTGAGGAATTGCATCAACCCCAGATATGTCCTGCAAGAAATGCTGAAGGGAATACTTCAATCATAAAAAAAAGAACACTAATGAGCAATAAACTATCACCAAAAGGTACAAAACTCACTTGGTAAAAGTTCACAGAAAAACACACAATATTATAACACTGCACCTGTAGTGTGTAAACTACTCATATCCTAAGTAGAAAGAGAAAATGAAAAATAAAATATTGAACCAATCAAAAATAGTTACTACAACAACTTTTCAAGATGTACTACAATAAGTATAAATAGAAAAAATAAAAATTTTAAAAGTGGGGGAGATAAAGTTAAGGCCTAGAGTTCTTATTAGCTTTCTTTTGCATGTTTGCTTATGCAAAAAGTATTATCAGGTTAAAAAAAGGGTTATAAAATAATATTTTCAAGCATTATGTCAACTTCAAACCAAAAAACATACTATTAATACAAAAAATAATTAAAAGCAGAAAGTTAAATTATATCACCAGAGAAAAATCCCCTTCACTAAAGACAAAAGGAAAAAAAGAAGACAATAAAGCAAACAGAAAAAAAAATGGCATGAGTGAGATCTTACTTATCAATAATATTGAACATAAATGTTCTAAACTCTCCAATTAAAAGACATAAACTGGCTGAATGAATAAAAAGAACAAGACTTGTGGATCTGTTGCCTAAGAGAAACACCTTTCACTTACAAAATCACATATAGACTGACAATAAAGGGATGAAAAAAGATATTTCATACCAGTTGAAAACAAGAAAAAGCAGGAGTCATTACACTTATACAAGACAAAATAGACTTTAAGACCAGAACTATAAAGAGAGAAAAAAATGGTCAGTATATAAGGACAAAGGGATCCATTAAGCAAAAGATATAACAATTTGAAATGTATGTGCACCCAACACTGGACCATCCAAATATATAAAGGAAATATTATCAGAACTAACAAGACAGAAAGGCCCCAGTACAATAATAGATGGAGACTTCAACATCCCACTTTCAGCACTGGACAAATCTTAGAGATAGAAAATAAACAAGGAAACACTAGAGTTGATCTGTATTATAGAACAAATGGATATAATAGATATTTACAGAACATTTCATCCAAGAGCTGCAGAATACATATTCTTTTTCTCAGCAATTGGATCATTCTCAAGGACAGACCATATGTTAGGTCACAAAATAAGTCTCAAAACATTAAAAGAATTTGAAATAATATCAAATGTCTTTTCTGAATACAAATAAATAAAACTGTAAATTGAAAAGGAGAAGTTTAAGAACTATACACAAACATGAAAATAAAAAAAGAAAGTATGTTCCTTAATGACCAGTGGGTCAATGAAAAATTTAAGAAGGAATTTGAAAAATTTCCCAGAAGAAATGATAATGGAAATGCAACATACCAAAGCCTATGGGATACAACAGATAGAGTACTAAGAGGAAAGTTTTTAAGTTCCTACATCAAAAAAGAGAAAAAACTTCAAGTGTACAATCTAACAATGCATCTGAAAGAACTAGAAAAGCAACAGAAAACCAAACCCAAAATTAGTAAAAGAAAAAAAAAACCCAAGCCGAAATAAATAAAATTTAAATTCTAAAACTATAAAAAATATCAATAAAACAAAAAACTGGTTTTTGAATAGTTAAAATTGAAAGACCTTTAGCCAGACTATGAAAAAAAGGAGATAAGATCCAAATAAATAAAATAAAAATTTTAAAAAAACATATTACCACAGATACTACAGAAATTTAACAAATAATTAGTGGCTACCAGGAACAACTATATGCCAATATATTGGAAAATCTACAATAAATTGATTAATTTCTATGTACATACAACCTATCAAGATTAAACCACAAAGAAATTCAAAACCTGAATGAAACAACAAGAAACAAGATGAAAGCTGTGATAAAATTCTCTCAGAGGCCGGCCACGGTGGCTCAAGCCTGTAATCCCAGCACTTTGGGAGGCCCAGGCGGGTGGATCACGAGGTCAAGAGATTGAGACCATCCTGGTCAATGTGCTGAAACCCCGTCTCTACTCAAAATACAAAACATTAGCTGGGCATGGTGGTGCACACCTGTAATCCCAGCTACTTGGGAGGCTGAGGCAGGAGAATTGCCTGAACCCAGGAGGCAGAGGTTTCGGTGAGCCAAGATCGCTCCATTGCACTCCAGCCTGGGTAATGAGAGCGAAACTCCGTCTCAAAAAAAAAAAAAAAAGAAACTCTCAGTAAAGAAAAGCCCAGGATTTGATGATGTCACTGCTAATTCTACCAATCATTTAAAGAACTAATACCAATTGTACTACAACTATTCTGAAAAATATAGGAGGAGGGTATATGTTCAAACTGGTTCTATGAGGCTGGTACTATTCTAATATCTGAACCTAACAAAGATCAAAAAAAAAAGAGAAAACTTTAGGCCAGTATCTTTGCTCAATATTGATGCAAAATTCTACAACAAAAACTATGAAAAAGAATTCAACAATACCCTAGAAAAATCATTCATCAGGACAAAGTGAGACATATCAGGAATGCAAGTATGGTTCAATATATGCAAATCAATCAGATTTGCAATATCAACAGAATGAAGAATACAAATCATATGGTCATTTCAATTGATGCTGAAAAGGCATTTAATAAAATTCAATATCTCTTCAAGGCCCTTAAAAAATGAAGATAGAAAGAAAATACCTCAACAAAATAAAATCCTTACACAAAAGACTCACAGGTAGTATCATACTAAATGGTGGAAAAAGTTAAAAGTGTTTCCTTTAAGATGCTGAACATGACAAGGGTGCCCACTCTCACCACTGTTATTCAACAAAGAACTAGAAATCCTAGCTAAAGCAATCCAACAAAAGAAACATATAAAGGGCATCCAAATTGCCAGTAAAGAATTTCAATTATCCTTCAGATTATATGCTATATTTGAAAAATCCTAAAGATTCCACAGAAAAACTATTAGAACTGAAGAATTCAGTAAGTTGCAGGATATATAATTACAATACAAAAATCAGTAGTATTTCTATATGCAAATTGTGAATAGTCTGAAGAAGAAATTTTAAAAGTAATCCCATTTACAATATACACAAATAGAATTAAATACCTAGCAATTAACTAAAGAAGTGAAAGATCTCCACAACAAAATCACAAAACTTTAATGACAGAAATTAAAAAGGACACACAAAAAAATAAAAAGATATTCCATGTTGATACAGTGGAAAAAAATATTGTTGAAATGTCTTTACTTGTTATACTACAGATTCAATGCAATGACTTTCAAAATACCAATGACATACTTCACAGAAATAGAAAAAGAATTTATATGGAACCAAAAAAGACATAGAATCTTCAAAGCTATCCTGAGAAAAAGAGCAAAACTGAAGGAACAGTATTATTCTGCAAAATATACTGCAAAGCTTTAGTAACCAAAACAGCATGGCACTGGCATTACAAACAGAAACAAAAACCAATGGAACAGAACAGAGAAATGAGAAACAAATCACATACTTACAGCGAACTCATTTTTGACAAGGGTGTCAAGAACATCCACTGGGAAGAAAACAGTCTCTTCAATAAATGTAGCTGGGAAAACTGGATGTCCATATAAAGGAGAATGAAACTAGACCCCTGTATTTCACCATGTACAAAAATAAAATAAAAATGGTTTAAAGACTTGAATGTAAGACCTCAGATAATAAAACCACAACCAAAAAATGGGGACACTCTCCAGGATATTGATCTGGGCAACAATTTCTTGAGTAATAACCTACCAGCACAACAACCTACCACAACAAAGCAAGAATAGACAAATGGGATCATATCAAGTTAAAAAGATTCTTCACAGCAAAGGATACAATCCAAAGTGAAATGACAACCCATACAATGGGAGAAAATATTTACAAACTACTCCTCTGACAAGGAATTAATAACCAGACTATACATGGAACCCAAACAATTCTACAGGAAAAGAATTAACAATACAATTTAAAAAATGAGCAAAATATTTAAATATACATTTCTCAAAAGAAGATATATAAATGGCAAATAGGCATATGAAAAGTGCTCAACATCATTGATCATCAGAGAAATGCAAATCAAAACTACAATGAGATATCATCTTAACCCAGTTAAAATTACTTACATCCAAAAGACAGGCAATAACAACTGCTGGCGAACATATGTAGAAAAAGGAACCTTTATTCACTGTTGGTGAGAATGTAAATTAGTACAACAACTGGCTGGAAAATATTGAAGGTTCCTCAAAAAAACTAAAAATTGACCTTCCATATGATTCTGCAATCCTACTGCTGAGTATATACACACAAAAAAATAAATCAGTATATCAAAGAGATATCTGCATTCCTATGGTTTTTGTAGCACTGTTTTCATGGTTGAGATTTGGAAGCATGGCCGGGCGCAGTGGCTGAAGCCTGTAATCCCAGCACTTTGGGAGGCTGAGGCAGGTGGATCACAAGGTCAAGAGATCGAGACCATCCTGGTCAACATGGTGAAACACCATCTCTACTAAAAATACAAAAAATTAGCTGGGCACGGTGGTGTGTGCCTGTAATCCCAGCTACTCAGGAGGCTGAGGCAGGAGAATTGCCTGAACCCAAGAGGCGGAGGTTGTGGTGAGCTGAGAACGTGCCATTGTACTCCAGCCTGGGTAACAAGAGTGAAACTCCATCTCAAAAAAAAAAAAAAGATTTGGAAGCAGCTTAAGTGTCCATCAACAGTTGAATGAATTATGAAACCATGGTATATATACACAATGAAGTACTATTCAGCAATATAAAAAATGAAATCCAGTTATTTGCAACAACATGGTTGGAACTGAAGATCATTAGGTTAAGTGAAACAAGTCAGTCACAAAAAGATAAAAATCACATGTTCTCATTCATTTTGGGAATCTAAAAATTAAAACAATTGAACCCACAGACATAGAGAATAGAATGATGATTACTAGAGGTTGGGAAAAGTGGTGAGGTGGTTTTGGGGAGGTGGAGATACTTAATGGGTACAAGCAAAATAGAATGAATAAGGCCTACTATTTCATAGCACAATAGTGTGACTGTAGTCAATAACAACTTGATTCTACATTTTAAAAGGGATTGTTTTTAAGTCAAAGGATAAATAATTGAGGGAATAGAAAACCCATTCTCCAGGATGTGCTTATTTTGCATTGCATACCTGTATAAAAACATCTCAAGTACCACATGAATATATACACATACTATGTATGCACACAAATTAAAAATTAAAAATTAAAAATTAAACTATATTCCCAGGAAACAAAGTTATTTGTCTAAATGACTAATGGTAAAACAAAGCCTCGGTAAAAACAAAGCCTACATTAGTAGTGATGAGCCTACATAAGGAGCCAATGTATGTGTTTTGATCTGTGATGGATATAAAATAATTTTTTAATTTTAATAAGCAACATTTTGATGGATGTTAAAATTACTGGGGATATAAGTTATCTCACAGAATTGAAAAAATGGGTAAATGAGTTCAAAACTGAGAATTTTAAAATACAAAATCTCATGGTAGAAGGGTAGGATTGTACAATTGAAAACTCCAGTAAAACCATTTGGAACAAGAAAAAGGTGAGGAGGGGATGAAGATCAAAATATAAAGATAAATATATTACATGATTCCTTTACAGTTAAAAATGGCATCAACAGGCTAAAATGATAAAGAGATCTAAGATACTATTTGGCAATAATAGATGGGGATAATTTTGTTGAGTCTAAAAGAAGTAGTACATTAAAAAACTAGCATTTAATGTGCAATAAACCTGGTAGTATTAAACATACATCCCCAAATTTGACATGATTTCAAAAATGTTCAAAATGGAAATAGCATGCTGAACTACATTATAAGTGAAAAATTGGTCAGATTACAAAAAATAATTCCTTCCTTAACTAAATCTTACATGGTGGAATTATGTGCCCACTTCTTGTAATATTTTAAAAGAGGCTCTCACATGATAGACTGCAGTCAAATAAAGTCAACAGAACGGTGAATGTTATTAAAATCAAATGAAAAACATAAAAGGACAAGAAAGAATTAACATGTAGATGAACTTTGAAAAAACTGCTATCTATCTACAAGGATCTCTAAGAATGTCATGCAGAAGAACTATGTGAATTTGTTCTTTATTGGTTTAGAGAGCATAAGTGAGGCAAATTTCCAGGAACAAACATGGCAGTTCACTATAAGGATGATTTATCAAACAGTTTGATTCTTGAAGAACAGAAGATCCTGCTCTGGTGTGTAATGGAGAATAAACTGAATGAATCTTTGTAGAAACATTGTCCCAGTGTTCAGACTATTCTGACAAGGTTGGAGAAGATAATTCCCAAGGATGTTTATGCTCTGAAATTCTCTGAAATAAGTGGTGTATTGCCAACAGGTGGTAATAATATGATAGATAAATTCTTCAATATGTTTTCCCTTAAGAAGATAGCAGAGCCAAATGTTACTCACTCTCTTTTTACATTATATCATCTATTTAAGTGGGGCTTTCTGAGTAAATATTTTATATGGGATGGTTCTAAACTACTAAGGAAACATACAATTGAGGGAAACATACAATTTTTGTTTTTAGTAACATTCAGTGCATAACTGGCAAAAAGAGAAAGGTGGATTTAATTAATCAATCTTTAGACAAAAATAGCAAAATGCACACTCGGCTACAAGTGAAAAATGTAAAAATTGATTACGTGAATGAACAAGCAGTCTGTTCTATTCAAATAAACTCCAGATATCATTGCTCACATATCAGAGTGTGTCAGTAGGTTAAGCCTGTGTCACTCATGATTCAGTGGGAAATAACAAAGTATCTACTTTTCAAAAAATATTGTGTATATTTATAATGTACAACATATTCTGCTATATGTGTACATTGTGAAATTACAACCTAAGTAACCATCACACCACATACTTAATGTTTGTTTTGGTGAGAACATTTAAAACTCTCTCTTTTTTTTTGGAGATGGAGTTTTCCTCTTGATCCCAAGATGGAACACAATGGCACAATCTTGGCTCATTGCTGTAGCCTCTGCCTCTTTGGTTTAAGTTATTCTACTGTCTCAGTCTCCTGTATAGCTGGGATTACAGGCATCCATCACTATACACAGCTAATTTTTGGTATTTTTAGTAGAGATGGGGTTTTGTCATGTTGGTCAGGTTGGTCTGGAACTCCTGGCCTCGGGTGATATAAACCTTGTAGAATGTCTTTATTCCTGTTTTTTTTCTTCTTAATTCTTATCTGACTCTCACATGTTCTTTGTTCTGCTTAATAAAGTTTGCTTTTAATGTTATCTATTACATTTTTCATTTGCCTCACTGTATTCTTCAGCTCTAAGATTTATATTTTTTATGATTTCCATTGCTCTGTTAAAGTTATTGTTTTTTAGAAACTGTATTTCTGATTTGGATTGTGTCTATTTCCTCTTGAAATCTGCTGAGCATCCTTAAATAATTATTTTGAATATTTTTCAAGTAATTCATACATTTCCATTTCTTTGTAGTCAGTTACTAGAAAATAATTGTGTTCTTTTATTGGTATTGTTTCCTTGTCTACTTTTCATGTTTTTCATCAACTTGCATTGATGTCCTGCATTTGATGGAGTGACTAGTCATCCCTTTCAGACTTTACAAACTGGTACTTCTTTAAAAATATGAAAAACTGCAACTGTTTTTTCAGCATCTTTGATATCTGAAGATACTGAATTGCATCTTCAGCATGACGTTATTGATTTCTACTGTCTGATTAGAGGTTTTCATATGAATTTTAAAAAATTATCAAAATACTTTTCAAACAAAAGGATATGTATGTTAAATTCAATATTATAACTTATTTTGTGTGGAATTAAATCAAATGAACTGCATAAATAAGTGATGTTAGGTGTGATTTGTGTGAGGAAGAATGTTTCAGTGTCCTCAATGTGTCATTTTTGTCACTTTTTAAAATTTTCTTAGTATTTATTCTTATACCACAAATGTTAATACCATTCTTACAAGAAACTTTCAGGTGAAGCTTGAAATGTCATAATCTCTAAACAACTAAACAAATATTTTCTCATGATATTGAACAACAAAAACAATCTCCTAAATGTTTTTAAAAGAAATGACAGTGAGCAATAATAAATCATTCTTTTATAAACAGTAATAATTTTTGAGCTAAAAATTTAGTTCGGTATATTTCTCAGTAAATGACATATGCCCCAATCAGCACTAAACCAAATTAATGGGAGAGAGGTGGAACAAGATAGAAGAAGTCTCCACCAATCACTACCCCTGCAAGGACACCAATTTAACAACTATCTACACACATAAAAACACCTTCATAAGAACCAAAAATCAAGTGAGCACTCACAATACCTGGTTTTAATTTCATATAACTGAAGGAAGCACTGAAAAAGTAGGAAAAACAGTCTTGAATTTCCTATGCCACCCTCCCCAATCCCTTGACAAAGGTCATGCAGCATAAAGAGGAAAGCTCTGTGCTTTGGAGAGGAAGAACCCAGTAATTTTTAGACATTGCATTGAACTCAGTGCTTCCCTGTTACTACAGAAACCAAAATTGGACAAAACTCAGTGGACACCTTCCTATGGGGGGTTTATTTAAACTAACTATAGCCAGAGGGCAATTGCCCATCCTAGCAGGGAATTTAAATTCCAGTAAACTTTGACACATTGGACTGGAGTGCTCTGGGGATCTTAGTAAACTAGACAGGCAATCTGGGTCACAAGGACTATAAGTCCTTGGCAAGTCCTAGTGCTAAACTGGGCTCAGAGTCAGTTAACTGCGGTGAGTGGGTCAAAACCTACTGAGACACCAGCTGTGGTATCTATGGGAGGGATGGCACCACTCCTCCCCTGAACTTTAGGCTGCACAACTGAAGGCTCCAAAAGAGACCCCTTCCTTTCACTTGAAAAGAGGAGAGGGAAGACTGGGGAAGACTTTGTCTTCCAGCTCAGCTACAGCAGAATATGGCACCAGTCAGAATGGCAAGGTCCTTTTTCCAGGCCCTAGATCTTGGATAATACTTCTAGACATATTCCTGACCACAAGGGAACCTGCTGCTTTGAAGGGCAGGATCCAGTCCTGGCACAATGCATCACCTGCTAACTGAAGATTCTTGGGCCCTGAATAAGCAGCAACAATACTCAGGTAGTACATGGTGGGTCTTGACTGGGATTCTGAGACTTGTTTCAAGTTAGACTCAGCACATTCTCAGACATGGTGGCTATGGGGGAGACCACTTATGCTTGAGAAAAGTGGATTGAAAAGTAAATGGGACTTTGTCTTGCACCTTAGGTACTAGCTTTACCACAGTACGGTAGTACCAAGTAGGCTCTTGGTGACCCCAGTTCTAGGACTTGGTCCTCAGATGGCATTTTTAACCTACCCTGAGCCAGAATAGAGCCCACTGCCCTCAAGGGTGAGTCCTAGTCTAGGCAGCATTCACCACACCTGAATTTAGAGCTTTTGGGCCTTAAGAGAACATCAGCAATAGCCTGGCAGTACTCCCTGTGGGCCTGTAGTGGCAGGGGACATGCAGTGCGGCTCCTGTATGTGTTGGACAGAAGAGTAGGAAGGTTCACACCTTATAGTTTTACTGCCAGCTGAGCTGCAGTACAGAGCACCATGTAGGTGTCTAAGGTTTGTTACTCTAGTCTTGGCTCTCTGATGGCACTTGGGGTCTGGAGACACAGGCTGTCCTGAAAAGAAGAACATAATCTTGGCTGGCTTTGCCACCTCCTGATTGTAGAGCTCCTGGGCATGTATTATAAAATAAAATAACGCAAAATGAAAAATGATATAATTAACATTTAAATCTAAACTAGGTCTTTGGAGGAAATCAGTGATTATACGTATCTCTGAAAAATCAAATGAAAAATAAAACAAAATTTGAAGTAATATTTGGCATGTTTCTAGAAGCAGATAAATTTAAAATATTGTATTAAGAATATAACAAAAGCACAAATACACAATAGGATCTAATTAAACTCAAGATCTTCTGCACAGCAAAAGAAACTATCATTAGAGTGAACTGGCAACCAACAGAATGGGAAAAAGTTTTTGCAATCTACCCATCTGAAAAAGGTCTAATAATCAGAATCTACAAAGAACTTAAACAAATTTACAAGAGGAAAACAACCCCATTAAACCGTGGGCAAAGGATATGAACAGGAACTTTTTAAAAGAAGACATTTATGCAGCTAACAAATACATAAAAAAAAGCTCATCATCACTGGTCATTAAAGAAATGCAACTCAAAACCACATTGAGATACCATCTCACGCCAGTTAGAATGGTGATCATTAAAAAGATCAGGAGACAACAGATGCTAGAGAGGATGTGGAGAAATAGAAATGCTTTTACACTGTCGGTGGGAGTGTAAATTAATTCAACCATTGTGCAAGACAGTGTGGCAATTCCTCAAGGATCTAGAACCAGAAATAGCATTTGACCCAGCGATCCCATTACTGGTTATATACCCAGAGGATTATAAAACATTCTATTATAAAGTCACATGCACATATATGTTTATTGTGATACTGTTTATAATAGCAAAGATTTGGAACCCACCCAAATGCTCATCAGTGATAGACTGGACAAAGATAATGTGGCATATATATATACCATGGAATACTATGCAGCAATATAAAGGATGAGTTTATGTCCTTTTCAGGGACATGTATGAATCTGGAAACCATTATCCTCAGCAAACTGACACAAGAACAGGAAACCAAACACCACATGTTCTCATTCATAGTGGGTATTGAACAGTGAGAGACCATGGACACAGGGAGGGGAACATCACACACTGGGGCCTGTTGGAATAGGGGAGGGGGCCTGTTGGAATAAGGGAGGGATAGCAGGGGGTAGGTGAATTGAGCGGGGGATAACATTAGGAGAAATACCTAATGTAGATGACAGAGAATGGATGCAGCAAACCACCACCATGGCACGTGTATACCTATGTAACAAGTCTACACAACCTGCACATGTACCTCAGAACTTAAAGTATAACTAAAAATAAAAAAAAGAATATGTAGAAACTGAAAGACAGCATGCTGAATACACATATATAACTACCCCTCCATTTCAATTAGCAGGAGAAATGACATAAAAACCAATTAAGTGGTCCTATTTATCAGATTTGGGAAGAAATTTTATACGTACCAAGAACATTATTGTATCATTGGTGAGATCAGGTAAATAAGGTAAAACCAAAAACCAAACTATCAGAATTTGAGAAGGCTTAAATTCTCAGAAAATTCATAATTTTGAGTTTAGTTAATTTGTGAGGGTTTCTTTTAGCATACTAAGTGGAGGCTGTACCAGCCTGTTGTTGCTATGCATTAGAAAAGCATCCATGTCCTGATGATTCTGTATTCTTAAAGTGAACAGTCTTAGCAAACTCAATGGACTCCATTCCATGCAATGAGGGGAAGCCAGAATTTCTAAACTTGGTCTTATAGAATTTTCAGAGCTGTAATGTCTCTAGGCTTTTTGCATTTGATGTTATCACTATGAAATGCCATTTCTACAGATTATTGCATGGATTATTTCTTTTTTCTGTTAAGTATTTAAGTCCTGAGATATGTATGGGCTGTTCCCTTTTCTTTATTTCATCACAAATTATATTTTCATTCTCAGCTCTTAGAATACCGGCAATTTGTAAAACTTGTTATTAAATTTTAAGTAAATGTAGGACATTTTTCTCACAACTAAGTAAAGTGTCCAGTGTTATAGACTATCTAAAGCTTAATTTTAATGAAAATAAAAACTAATTACATGAATGAGTCATATATAGTTCTAAGCTAGTGATCAGGAAAATTAAAAGCAATAAATATTTCCAAAGCGAAGCAACAAAAAAGAAATCATGAAACAAATGGTGAGACATATAAATAGATGCCAGAATACATAAAATACATGTATACAATAATAATAAATAAAAACAGGTGAAGAGTTGCTAATATATAAACAATAATCAAAGAAAAATTTATCTTACTTGAAGAAAGACTGGAGCTTGCAAATTGAAGGGATTTATCAGGTTCCAGGCTCACTGATAAAAAGGTACATCTCTGAACACATTTTGTGGGAAATTCTGAAACTTCTACATTCCTTGCTCAAATTTTGATATACCTGATCAAGGAAAAAGAAGTTGAAATGTAAACAGATCAAATAATATAATCAATAATCTTAAATTAACATACATAGATACATCCTTTTATTATTTATAGAGAGAATATACATCATTTGTTATATACATGTAAAACTCATATAAAATGTGACCGTGAGCCAGGCATGTAATCCCAGCCCTTTAGTAGGCCAAGGTGGGTGATTACTTTAGGCCAGAAGTTCAAAACCAGCCTGGCCAAGGTGGCAAAACCCAGCATGTATTCAAAATACAAAAATTAGCAGGGTGTGGTGGTGTGGGCCTGTAATCTCAGCTACTTGGTAGGCTGAGGCAAGGGAATCTTGAACTCAAGAGGCAGAGGTTGCAATGAGCAAAGATCATGCCACTGTACTCCAGATTGGCTGACACAATGAGACTGTATCTCAAAGGAACAAAAACAGAAACAAAATGTGACCATGTATTGAAAACAAAGAACACAAAGTCCAAATATGTGCAATATTACAAGCAACCTTGCGTGGTCAAGAAAAATATATTTAGAAATTGATAATAAATGTAATTAATATAATTAATGATTTAAATGGACACTATAAAATTGCATCAAAGAAGAAATCAAAAAAGAATATAAAAACTAGAAAATAAAGAAATACATGCCAAATTCAAATCTATGTGACATAGGAAATTATATTCAGTTAATAGAATTTCTGCTGTAAAACCCTTAAGAAGAAAAACACTTTTAACTTATATGCACAATTCTAGTTAATATTAAAACCTAAAAAATTGATGTCACAAAATGACACTAATTTCAAGTCTTAATTAGGAATACAAAGATTAAAAAATTATGAAATGTTAGCAAACAGAATACAGTAGTGTACTGAAAAAATAATACATTGAAACCAAAATTTGTCATATAATTTATACTAAAAAAAAATTGAAATATTTCAAAAGAGCAACTAATAAAACTTTGCGTTCGTTGTTGACTAAATGTCCAAGTGTATTAAGGAAGCAGAGAACACTTCCCAACTCATTTAATGGGGCCATTAGCTGCCATCTGACGCCAAACAAGACACTATAAGAAAAACACTATAGACCATTATTATCATTTAAGAGCACAAATGTAAATATTTCTAGTAAAATATTAGTAAATTAAGTTCCACAAGATAAAAATATGCTATCTATTCACCAAGTAATGTTTATTTAAGGAAGATTTACTCAATATTTCATCATATAAACAGAATCAAAATTAATAAACACATAATTATGTCATTTGATGCAGAAAAGCATTTGACAAAATTCAACATCCATTTATACAAACTCAGAATAGAAGAAAAATTCCTCAAGCTAATAAAGGGCATTTGATAAAACCACAAACTAGCCATAGTGGCAAAATACTGTATCTTTCCACCTAAAATATATAACAAGTTAAGGATGTCAACCATTGCTGCTGCTATTCAACACTGTAAAGGGATCTTACTCAATGTACTAAGCAAAAATAAATTTGACAAATAATGATATATTATACAGATCGTCAAAAGAAGTGAATTTTTCTTTTTCTTTTTTTTTCAGTAGCAAGTTTTTATAAATGGGAAATCTTAAGGAAGCCACAAAATAGCTACTAAAAACTGTCAAGTTGCACAAGGCAGCATTATTAAAGATTTTGTTTTACAAATTGCATCACCATATACTGCCAAATAAAAATTATAAGAGTTCCATTGAACGGCCTCAAAACTAGGCAACACTTAAGTATACATTTTAAAAATATATGTACAAGAAGACTTACAAATAATGTTTATAGTAACTTTATTTGTAATATACAAAACAAGAACAAGTAAAATGCACATCAATAGTATGCAATAGATAATGCATTTGAATACTAATTATCAATAAAAATTATCAACCAAAAACAAACACATGCAACAACATAAATAGGTCTTATAAACAATATACTAAGTGGAAAAAGGTGGACACAAAGGACCATACAATATTTGATTTCAATGCACATTTCTATGAAATTTGAATTAATCTAGAGACAAAAATTACATATGTAATATTCTGCGAGCAGGTACAGAGGAAAGAATTACCTGCAAAAGCATAGGTAATTTTTGAGGTGTCGGGAATGTTTCAAAATATATTAAAGGCTTCAATCTAAGATCTCAAACTATGAAACTGCTAAACATAGACATTGGGGAAACACTCCAGGACACTGGAATGAGCAAGAATTTATTGATTTGTTGATACCCCACAGGCAAACAAAGCACAGATGGAAAACAGGATCTAGTCCAAACACTTCTGCACAGCAAACAACAAAGTGAAGACCCAACTCGTAGAATGGGAGAATAAATTTATGAACAAATCATCTAGGAACTGATAACCAACATATATATAAGAGCTCAAACCACTCAATAGGGGAAAAAAATCTAATAATCTTATTTAAGAATGGGCAGAAGATCTAAAAAGATATTGCTCAAAAGAAGACTACACACATGGCAAACAGGTATATGAAAAGAGGGTCAGCATCACTGATTATCAGAGAAATGCAAATCAAAACTACAGTGGGATATACTCTCCAGTAAAAACGGCTTTTATCAATATGACAGGTAGTAACAAATGCTGACAAGGATGTAAAGAAGAGGAAACCCTTGTGCACTGTTGGTGGAAATGTAAATTAGTACAACCACTGTAGAGAATAGTTTAGAAGTTCCACAAAAATAATCTCCAAAAAGAGCTAGCATATGATCCAGCAATGCTGCTGCTAGGTATAGAACCCATAGAAAGGAAATATCTGCACTGCCATATTTATTGCAGCACTATTCACAGTAGCTATAATTTGGAAACAACCTAAGTGTCTATCAGCAGATGAATGACTAAAGAAAATATGGCATGTGTATACAGGACAGTATGTTAAGTGAAATCAGAAAGGTACATAAAGACAAACTTTGCATGTTCTCACTTATTTGTAGGAGCTAAAAAATTAAACAACTGAATTCATGGAGACAAAGATTAGGGTGATGATTACCAAAGGCTGGGAAGGGAAGTGGGGTTGAGGGTTACAGGGGAACTGGGAATGGTTATTATATCAAAAAATAGAGCAAATGAATAAGATCCAGTATTTGATAGCACAACAGGGTGACTACAGTTAATAATTTATTGTACATGTTAAAATAACTAAGAGTACAATTAGAATGCTGATAACACAAAGACATGATAAATCCTTGAGGTGGATACCCCATTTCTGATGTGATTATTATACAATGTATAACTGTATCAAAATACTTCATGTACCCCATAAACATACACACTTATGTACATACAAACTAAAAGTTTAAAAAATTGTGCTGATAAATTTTGGAAAAAAAATAAGAAAAAGCAAAATAATCACGGTGGCTCACGCCTATAATCCCAGCACTTCGGGAGGCTGAGGCTGGTGGATCACGAGGTCAAGAGATGGAGACCATCCTGGTCAACAAGGTGAAACACCGTCTCTACTAAAAACACAAAAATTAGTTGGGCATGGTGGTGTGTGCCTGTAATCCCAGCTACTCTGGAGGCTGAGGCAGGAGAATTGCTTGAGCCCAGGAGGCAGAAGTTGTGGTGAGCCAAGATCGTGCCATTGCACTCCAGCCTGGGTAACAAGAGCCAAACTCCATCTCAAAAAACAAACAAACAAGCAAACAAAAACTTAAAAGATTTTTTTTTGCTCATAATATTGTATTTCATAAAACTCAAGAGGCCTTAGTAAAGTTAATCTATCAGAGTTTAACAAATATTCTAAACCATAAAAGGTAGATACAAGATAAATTACCAACTAATAATTCTTTTCTACTCTAAGAATAAATTCCTATAAATAAAAATGGAAAATGTATTTCATTAATGACAGTATTAAAATACAAAAATTTTCATAATAAATTTGTAAAAAAAAGAGTTCTTATATAAAAGTACCCTTAAAAGATACCAATATATGATCTAAACGAATAAGAAACTATACCATAATTTTAGGAAAAAACAGTGTTCAGTTTCAAAATTTTTTCTGGGATACATACATGTTTCTCAATATCTTTGCTAAGCAACTTGCCACATTTATTAGACAGGGTAATTTTTTAAAAAAATAGTGAAAATATAAGTGCTAAAAATAAAGATACGCAACAATGAGATATGTAATGTGTGGTGAGAAGATTAGAAATGTCATAGCTACTGAGGAAAGCAGTTTGGCAGTTTCTTTTGAGATCGAGTCTCACTCTGTTGCCCAGGTTGGAGTGCAGTGGCGTGATCTCGGCTTACTGCAATCTCTACTGCCCGGGCTCAAGCAATTCTCCTGCCTCAACCTCCTGGCAGTTTCTTACAGCTAAAAAATATGCTAACCATATGACACAGCAATCTCATTTTAAGGTACTTACCAAAGCAGAATTGTTGCAGTGGCTGTGTGGGTAAGCAAGGCAGGAGAGGGCTTCCCCACACCACGCACCAGGAGTGATGGGCGTCAGGTGATGGTCAGGTGGTTGGTAACCTTTTCTCTAAAGTAATTATTGGTTACAGCCAGTGCCCGGGAAAGGCAGGCTCTTAATAGAAAACACGTGAAACTGATCAGCAGCTTCCCAATAATATCTGAGGCGTCGGGAGAAGCAAGGTGAGATCCCAGCAGTCTGCCAATGTATAAAACCCCAAGTTAAGGGGTCAGGCTGTGCACTTGGTTTCTCAAGTTACCTGCTTGGCCCTCTTCTAAGTTGGACTTTCCTTCTTTTCTTTCCTTTCCTTACTGTTCTAAAGCTTTTCAATAAACTTTCACTCCTGCTCTGAAACTTGCCTTGATCTCTTCTTCTGCCTTATGGTCCTCAAATTCTTTCTTCTGAGGAGGCAAGAATTGACGTTGCTGCAGATCTGTGTGGATTCCCTACTGGTGAATCACAGTAGCTCAGATCTCTTCCACCACTAACAGAATGAAAACCGTTTTACAGACAAAATCCTGTGATCTATGTCTTTAACATGACTTTATTTGTGTATGTCAAAAACTAGAAACAACAAAAATTGAGTAATGAAGAAATGGGGTTCTGTCCATCCAACAGAACACCATTCAGTAAATTTAAAAAGATAAAGTAAATTCACTTCTGCTTATGGGAAGATACATAGATGCACTTCTCCCGATTCCCTCAGCTAAGTACAACTAAAAACTCTGCGTAGTGTATGTAAAATCAAACTAAGAAGACTGAAAGGTGGAGAGAGGTTAGACATGCTAGGGACCTCAGAACTCAGTAAATCATGAGGTAGTGATGATGGCAGTGGTGGGCTGTCCAGAGCTGCCACTGCCATGGTACTAGGGGTGGAAGCAACAGTGGCAGTGGTGGAACTCCTGTGCCCTGTGTCCCCTGTGTCCCATATCCTGGAGGCAGCTGACTTTGCCACCCCCACCCTTGCGCAGCCTGGCAAGAACCACTGTCAGGTCAGGAGCCCCTGCTGCTCTGGACCTTGGCCCCATGTCACCACTCTTGCCTGCCACCACTGCAGGGAGGGCACAGGAAGGAGGCAGACAGTGCCCGGGGCCTGCCCTGGGAGCCCCCCAGAGCTTACCAACAGTGGGGTGCAGTGAAGTCCTACATGGAGGGGAGGGTAGACAGGGGGCCTGGGGAAGGAGGTACCACCCTCCACAGAACCTACAGGAGCTGGGAGTAGGCAGCAGTCCACCCTCTCAGGCATGGATCCAGCAGCTCAAGTTGTGGCTGTGGACCCGGGCCTCCCTCTTGGGTGCTAGAAGCAGGCAGGAGCCCTGCTTTCCTGGGTGCAGCTGGTTATTGAGCTGCAGCAGCAGACCCAGGTATGTCTGCACTCTGTGGGGCAGGAAAGCTCCCCCTTCCCTGCTACAGGCTTGGAGGTGTCTGCTCTGGCTCCTTGTCCTCTTCCAGCTCCTGGCATGCTCTCCAATCTTAGAGCAAGGATGGGATCAAACGAGGTGCTGTTGCAGCCTGGCTGGGTGTGTGGATGCTCAGGCAGCACTGACATGCCAGCCCCCTGCTACCTCAGCCCCCTCCAGACTTGGGCACTGATGAGTATGGGAGAGAGACCGAGGGTGTTGGGGGCCTGAAAACAGCTCAGTGTTGGGCTCCAGATGGCCCTTTACATAAACAGCCTGGGTACGATGAACAGCAGCAGGAGACTGAAAGGCTCCAGGGCAGAAGAGTGTGGGTCCCTGGTGAAGATCCACCTTGAAGCCAGGGAAGGTGTGAAGGCTGTGGGGAAGGTGTGAAGGCTGTGAGGAAGGTGTGAAAGCTGGGGACCAGGCTGCCAGTCTCAAGGACAGGAATGGGAACATGTGGTGCTTTTCCCTGGGCTTGTCCATGGCTTCCCATGGATCAGTCAGCATGTATTTCCTCCCCTCTGAGGCCATAGACATCCTCAGACTCAGCAAGACTCCAGGAGAGGATGGAGAGGTAACTGGGATACAATGGGATGACCAACTGCAGAGAGGAGCTTCCCACCTGGGGGTCTCCTATCTGCTGAGAGCTGAGTAAATAATGAGATGACCAGCTGCAGAGAAGAGCTGCCTCTCTGCAGGATTGGAGAGGAGCTAGTCACTCTGGGTCTCCTCTGAACTGTTCTTTCACTCAAGAAAGCTCTGCTGTCTTGCATACTCTCCACTTGTCTCTGTACCCCATTCTATCTGGATGCAGGACAAGAACTTGGGACCCACTGAATGGAGGGGCTAAAAGAGCTGTAATACAAACAGAACTGAAACATGCCTTTTTTTTTTTTTTTTTTTTTTGAGACGGAGTTTCCTTCTTGTTACCCAGGCTGGAGTGCAATGGCGCGATCTCGGCTCACCGCAACTTCCGCCTCCTGGGTTCAGGCAATTCTCCTGCCTCAGCCTCCCAAGTAGCTGGAATTACAGGCACACGCCACCGTGCCCAGATAATTTTTTGCATTTTTAGTAGAGACGGGGTTTCACCAGGTTGACCAGGATGGTCTTGATCTCTTGACCTTGTGATCCACCTGCCTCGGCCTCCCAAAGTGCTGGGATTACAGGCGTGAGCCACCGCGCCCGGCCGAAACATGCCTCTTGTTCATCACATTGTGGGTGACAAGGAGAGAAAAGCTGTGGCTCTTTGGGGACCTCAGACCTGCAAGCTCCCCAAGCAAACACTGTGACTCTCACTTTGGACCCCTGAAGTTCCTGGAGCCTCCAAACTTCCAGGCACCATCACATTCTACAGTATCAGCCACAGAAGGTGCTTGTGGTACACCTGTTCCAGCCACAGCCTTGTAATGAACTGGCAAATGTGCTGGCACCTGGAGCTACCTGCCCCACTGCAGCAGATTGTGTGTATGACCCTATGCCTGCTCACTCACACACCTTGCCACTCCATTCATCTCTTTGGAAGTATGAGATCCAGGCCAGTAGCAAGAGCTGAGTGCAGCCTGCCAGGCCAAGTGGACCCAGCAGGCCTGAGCAAAACTGAGGCAAAGGCACAACTGGTCAGAGGTTTCTGACCAGCAAAGAAACATCCTCAAAGACCCCATAACAGTGAGCTTCCTAGATTTGCTTTTTTCCATAAACATTTAAGGCTGAGTGTTAAATAAGCCACCCACACAGAAATTCTAATGAAAACACACACACACACACACACACACACACACACACACACCACCAACAACAAGAGGAAAACAACAAAACCAAAAAACAAAAATATATCTAGCTGTTTATTACCAAAAAAACTAGAAAAGAGGAAGCCTAGCATTAGATAAAAATTTTAGACAATAACTACTCTTCTTCAACCAAACATGACAGGAAAAAAAGAACTAAAAAATAAAACCTGTGGGACGAACCCCACCTACACCAGCAGCAGCTTCCATGGGTAGTCTAGACTTCTACCTAAACTCAGCTATCGTGAGACTCACAAACAATCCATCTTTTGCCCACCTCTAGGATGATTTCAGAGAAGGCTAAATGTGTCAACAGAAGCCAAGAGGAAAGCCTGGACTTTAAACCCCATTGGCAGTAACAAGGCAGCACCTCCCTCTTTCCCTTGTTGGAGCCGTGTCAGAGAAAATAAACTGAAAATTAGTAAGATGCCCAGTCTCAGAATAATACCCAAGTGCCCATGTTTCAATAAAAATGATTCATCACACTAAGAAACAGAAGTGTCTCAACTAATTGAGAGAAAGATAAGAAGTCTAAACACTAAATACAGAGATGTTAGATATACCTAACAAAATTTTAAAGCAGTCCCCACAAAAACGTGTTAATGAGCATTTAGCAACACACCAAAGTATGGAGATTTCTAGCAAATAAATAAAAAGAAAAAAACTAAATAAAAAAATTTAGAAATGAGAAGTACAATTGCAAAAGTAAAGCCCAATCTGTGGGCTAAACAGCATAATGAAAGAGACAGAACATTAGAAATTATCCAATCTGAGTAACGGAGAGGAAACAGATTGAAAAAATAATGAACAGGGACTCAGAGACCTTAGGATTACAAGAAAAGATGTTTCATTCTTCCATTGTAATTGCATAAGGAGAGGAAAAGGAGGAGGAAAGGATGGAATTGAAAAGGTACTTGAAGAAATAAAGCTTTTTTTGAAAATAGACATAAAACTATAGATTCAAGAAGTTGAGTGAACTGCCAACAGAATAGACCCAAATAAGAACATGGTAAGACGCATCATAGTAAAACTTCTAAAAACTAAGGCAAAGAAAAAATACTGAATATAGCAAGAACGAAGGAATGCTTTACATATAGGGAAAATCAGTGTGAATGGCAGTGAATTTTTCACAAGAAACCATGGAGTACAGAAATAAACACCTCATGTTTTAAGTACTGTAAGAAAAGAATTGTCAATCCAGAATCTGACACCCAGTAAAAATATTCTTCAGAAATGACGGAAAATGAAGACATTCTCAGATACAGTTATGTATGTATAACACAATACTTAGAACAATCACTGAAAAGTGGTTTTCTTTATTTTTGACATAAAGAATCAAAATATACAGCAGCTTCCTTCAATTTTACATCTTGCTTTCTGTATGAATGTCATGTACAGCCATTAAATTGTATCATGTGTAAAGTAATTTTAACCAACTGATGAATAAACTTCAAAGAAACTACAAATTCCCATATCAATTTGAATTGTTAAAATGGTATAACAGCAATTATTTGCATAATTGTTCATTTGTTTTATGATATTTCTAATCTCACCTTTTAAAGTTCTAAATCTGAACATCTATAAAACCAGCAACAATTACAGGGTACATTCTTGATTCTACCTTACCTGAAAAAAATGTTAATATGATATATTTTAATATCCAAACAATATTTATATCAATATTAACAAAGTTATTGTAATCACATGAATAGAAAGTAGTGTTCAGTATTGTTCGCAGAAAAAATGCTACAATTGCTTCAAATTAAAATATATAAAAATAATATTTTCTCTTGGCATATAAACCAATTCTAGACACCAGTTTATAGTGCATGAAGAAACAATTATGTTTAATGAAACCAAACCTAATTTTTCATTACAGGATTAGAAACTGATGAGTCAGTCATGACTTCACTGGACTTTATAAATCATAGTGAAGCAAACTGAGATTAAAGAATGGCTGTTTATTTTTCTGTCAGTATTTCCAAAGATGTCCTGAGAAAAAGCTTGGATCTGAACAGTTCTATAGCTATACTTGAAAAATCCCTTTGTCAGAATATACAGTTAGGAATACAAATTGGTACATTAATGGGATATTACACTCACAATGCTTAAAAACACTTTACTAAAAAATAACAGTCTGGAGGTAGAATTCTGAAAGCATTATTTTAATTATCTATGCTCTTTTTGGTTTTGCTCAGCTAGACTTAGCTGAGATTGACTTGTCTGTTGCTTGTTACCTTGTGGGTACAGAACAGCTCTTGAATATGCAGGCATCATTTTCACAATAAAAACAATAAGGATTTGAAGGAAAGTATCTACCTATTATGCCTGTGTCTTTTTCAGGAGTGCAAAATTTCTCAAAGAAAATCCCTATCCCTAAGCACATGGAAACATTCCCCTGGACATAATGATTGACATGGCTGATGGTTTGTAAAGGGAGCTTTAAAAATTGACTATATGCCAAACAGAGCAAAACCATGATTGAAATACTAAATACATGTCAAATGTCCTTATTAAAGAGATAATACAATCCCTATAAGTTTGAGACACTTTAGCCAAAATATTTAAAGAAGTGGAAAGGGTCTTTTCTTCTTCCCTTCTTTCATTTTGTCCTCAATAAACATTTAATGAAAGCATTTTACACAATAGAATGGATACGTAATATATTTATTTGAAGTCATTAAAATTATTGTAAAGTTAATATGTTCCCTTTCTGAAGCTTTGCATAGTTGATGTATTCGTCTGTTCTCATACTGCTATAAAAAACAACCTGAGAATGGGTAATTTATGAAGAAAAGAGGTTTAATTGACTCACAGTTGGACAGGCTGTACAGGTAGTACAGCTGGGAGGCCTCAGGACGCTTATAATCATGGTGAAGATGAAGGGGAAAGAAGCACATCTTACTATGGTGGAACAGGAGAGAGAGAGACAGAAAAAGGAGAGATGCCAAACACTAGCTATCATGAGAACAGCTAGGTGGAAATCCACCGCCATGATCCAATCACCTCCCACCAGACCATATGTAATCTTCCCTGACATACGGAGATTACAATTCGATATGAGACGTGGATGGGGACACAGAGCCCAACTATATCAGTTGGTGCATTGTCATAATAGCATCATATAAAGGGCACAGAGTGGGAATAATTAGGCTTTTATTGGCCATCAGTTTCAGGGGACAAACACTGATGTTTAAGATGCTCTAAGGTAAAAGCTGCTGCAAATGTGGGAAGCCCAATAAAAAGAGTCCTCCATGTAAGTTGGCCTATAGTTCCCCCAAACACAAGAGCATTTAACTAAGATGCAACTTGTACTTAAAAATAAACAAGAGTTTCTTCATATCTATGTGTATTATTTTACAAGTAACCACATGCACATATTATCTATAACTACATCCATCTAGACCTAGATATACATATATCTGCATGGGTGTGTGTGTGTGTGTATATATATATATATATATATATGTGTGTGTGTGTGTGTGTGTGTACACATATGAATATACACGTGTATATACATATGTGTATGAATATACACGTGTATATTCATATGTGTACACATATGTATATACACGTGTATATATACATACATAGTCGTACACACACACGATACATATATATGAAAAAGAATTGAATGAAATCTTTAGCATCTTTTACCTTCAAGGAGTGACAATATTTAGATAGATTATATTATTTAGGAAAACACCCAGATGAAACCTTTCAGTGAAGAGAAATGATGCCTTCTGGACATATCCTAAATGAATGGAATAAGAAAGAGATCTGAATTATTTTATACGATGAAAAAAGAGAATAATCATTCATGTTCTTTCCACTACCAGAAGAATATTGAATTGTAAAAATTTTAGAAAGATAAGGAACCTATGAAAATAGCAATGAATCCAGATTTAAGAAAAGAGTGAAATCAGAGAGCACCTGTGTATGGGGGGCCGTATATTGGTATACAGTAGTAATGATTATATTGCACTTTTGTTTGCTTGGGGTTTTGTTTCCTTTCGTTTTGTTTATGCTATGCTTGGATGTAAATAGGCATTCACCTCTAGATAATCAGTAAAGATCATCCAACTATAACTACTTTGTTAATAGTATTATGGAGAGTTTAAAGATAGTAAGGGACAAGGAAGTGGAACATTTTATACTTCAACCTTACACTAAGACCTTTGTAGCACTGCCACAATTGTCCTTTGGGGAACAATTACTCTAACATTTCTTATGGGGTCACCAGTACAGTCGGGGGTCCAAGGTAAAGGTGTGAGCTTCTTGAAGGAGCCAATAAGCCTGGCAAGTGCAATGTACATTGACTCTAGTGGGCCTAAAGAGAAGCCTTATGGCTCCAGCTATATTCACAGCAGGTGGCATTTGAACAAGGAAGGTTGGAATGAAGAGAGAGGTTAGGTAGATGGTGGATTACACATAGGTCAGTCTTTGTCATTAGCCTTCTGCAATGTCTCCAGTCACAGTTTGAACTAGTGGTTGGCCTGTGGTTACCTGGTACATACCTTTCAGTGCATTGCTTTCTTATCAGCACTTTTTCTTACTGGATGCTCCAACAATTACATTTGACTTTAAATCTCCCTCAAATCAGAGTGAAGTAAATAGATATTTATATTTCACTTGTCCATAGATCCATATTTAAATTATGTTAATAATGGGATAGAGATTATGAATTTAAAAGTTCTGAGATGTCTGGTCATTATATAGGCTAAGAGAAGCCTTAAAAAATCTAATCTCAGATGGGAAGATTTTAATAATGCTTCTTTTGTCCCTTATACTTTTTACTGTAACTGTGAGCTGGAGAAATAGCTCACTTTCTTGTCTGTAATAGAAGCATTAATAACCAACAAACAAGAATTAAACAACTAATAGTTTATGTCTTCCCAAGTAGATTATCAATCCTCTGAACAATCGAGTTTACATTACATCAAAGTAAACAATTATTTTTCACTTTTACTCAGTAAAAGTCAGTATGCTGACATATAAAATATAATTTGAGTACTGACCTGTGCAGATAATACATGAACTAATTGAAAACTCATTTGGTGTTTCCTGAAAATTAAAGAAAAACAACAGATAAATTTCTTCTTCAAAATGACCTGATGTAGAAGTGACATTTCCTCAAAACTACAGTCATTTACCTACTTGCAATGTAGCAATTTTTTTCTGCTTGGAATATTATCTGATGATTCTGTGCAATAGATTCTATGCAATTCATAAGAAATGAATCAGAAATACTTCGAAAATGCTGCAGATTTGGAAAAAGAATGCTCTTAAAATTTTTCCTGAAGAAAAATGTAGGAACCAATCATCTGTCTACAGAAGGCTTATTATATAAAGAAATTATGCCAAAAACAATACAAAATCCTAGACAGAATGAATTTTTCTTATATATTTGTTTTCATAAAACATTTTGCTCCTTTTACTGTCACAAACATACTCTGTAATATAATCTTCTTTCTTCACTTTAATTACAGAAAAGCAGCTTGGGAAAAAGACAGTAGACTTTACATGCCAATGAGTTCAAATTGAGCAGAAAATTTGATTTTACTTAATTGATCTGTTTCTTATTACACTGTTTACCTCTGCTAAGATCACTATGTTTTGCTAATAAGCTTGTGTGTGTGTGTGTGTGTGTGTGTGTGTGTGTGTGTGCGTATTTTCAGATTTAGTAAGTACTCTTCCTCCAGAGAAAATACTTTTCTGATTAAGAAGCAAAATCAACCCTATTCCTCTATTTAACAAATTCTACAGAATTCTATGAAGTAGAAAGCTAAATATTTACCTGGAATATCAGACCAACCCACAATTCCACACGACTAAATCCCTTGTCAATGTCTAGCGTGATTTCTACATTAATTTAGTTAACAAACCTTTTGGTTAGCTCCCTATTTCACTTTTGAGCCATGGATTTGTCATACTCCAGAACTGACTGCAGCCCCATTGGAAAGAGAAGGGAAGTGTCCAGACCACATAAAAAGTCACAGTCTTTCTATTTGCTCACTGTTTTACCTTAACATTTTGTTGATTCACAAAATTTTACTGATTACTTATTTTTCTCCGACAATTTCTTGACATCTATTCTGAGTCTACCAAAACTTTTTCCCAGTACTGGTTCACTGCTAAGCCTGACCCCAGACTATCAGTTTTGCCTTGTCTTTTTATTTTCTAGGCAACAAACTATATAACAAAATTGTCTGCAAAGAAAACTCCAAAGCACGTGATTTCACAAGAAAAATTTACCAACCATTTATGAATGAACTAATACTAATCTTACACAAAGTATTCCAGAGAATAGACAGGAAATACTTGACAACTTGTCTTATAGCTTCTTTATTTTGGTTACAAAATTGTACAAAGATGTTGCAGAGAAAACAATTACAGCTATTGTTACTAAAAAAAAATTGATGGAAAAATCCCATATAAAATATAAATCAAGGTTGATAAAGTTCTAGGATTCTACTGTTGTACCAAAAAGTTAAAACACCAACATAAATATCTTTTTTCTCTGCTTTTCTTGCAACATACTGGCTTCTCCTGGGTAAATCCAGATATGAGTGTAGCAAGAAGACATAGAAGTTTGACTCAGGCACTATACTGATCCATGCCAAAGTTAAAGCTATAGAATCAGTGCTGGCAAGGAGAAAATTCTACTGACTGAGTGTGGGAGGGCAGAAATTATAACCAGTGCACCTGTGGCAACATCAGATAGTAGAAGTAATCCAAGCCACATTTTAAATACATTTCAGGCTATGTCTAAGATCATTAAGCAGAAAACTAGATATAAGCTGATAATGTGGGGCAGCAAGAGCGTAGATCTACAAAAACCCAGGCAAAATTCTAACTTATGTGGTATTTGTTTGACTACCCTTTCTTCATTTCCTCTTGTAAAGACTTTCAACCTTACCCTTGCAAAGGCATTAATGTTAGTGTCTATAAGATTTAGACAGTAAATTGAAGGTTCAGAGACCAAACTGATCAGCTTAATTCTTATTCCTTGAAACCTCTGTTTCACAGTCAATGACTATAATGTTAATCCAACCTATTAGATACTACTACTACTGGGTGAGAGAGAGCGTAGCAGAGTTAAACTGTCCTCGATTGCTAAAGAAATAATTCAGAACAGTTCCCTTTCTAGAAAAAAAATTATATATTATTATGCAACCTCACAATGAAAGAGAAATTATAATTTGCATTTTACGTTTGTAATTTGTATATTTTCTTCCAAATTGACAACGCTAATACAGAAGTAAAGTTTAAAAAATATATATCCATAAGCATAACATTACATAGTTGACCTCTGAACAACACAGGAATTAATGGCACCAACCCCTAATGCAGTAAAATACCTACAGATAACTTTTGATTCCCCCCAAACATAATTACTAATAGACTACTATTGACCAGAAGCCTTACACATAACATAGTCAATTAACACATATTTTGTACATTCAATCTATATATATATATATATATATATATATATTTATTTATTGAATACTTTATTATTATAATAAAGTAAGCTAGAGGAAAGAAAATGTCAATAAGAAAATTATAAGGAAGGTGAAATATATTTACTACCCATTTCATGGAAATTGATCATTATAATGATCTTATTATTCACTGTCTTAACAATGAGGAGGAGTAAGAGGAAGGGTTGAATTTGCTATCTCAGGGGTGGAAGAGTCAGAAGAAAATCTGTATAAAAGTGAACCTGTGCTGTTCAAACCCATGTTGTTCAAGGGCCAATTGTATTACATTCACAAAATTATAGTATGTGTAACATTGATTAGTTATTATGCTGAAATTGCTGCTGGACTACATGGTATAGGTGACCTTAGTAAATATTAAATTGGCTTTTAAATTATCTCTGAAAATCTATGTTAGTGAGCATTTTGCATTTCTTTTAGGTTTGGTATATATTTTTTGTATTCAAAGTTATTTTAATGGAAAACATATTTATCTACCTGCTATATTGACAGAGGCTACATAGGGACTTGTTAATCATAAAAATAAATGCTCTAGAAAGAGACTATGTATTCTCATTCTTCATCGTCTGTGACTAACTGTTGGTTTCTTTCTTATTTCATAACAATTTTTGGTACTCTTCCCTCAAACAGTAAAATCATGTCTCTTATCAACAACCTGAAAAAATTATATTTTAGAACAGAAATTAATTTCCTAGTTATAGAAATGCAAAAAAAGACTTGTTGCATTCGCATATTCATTTATTATTACTGTCCTGTCACTTAGAATAGCTGAACCAATTCAAACTAAATTTGCATTAAAAACAAAGCTCTCCCAAGCCAAATCCCCATGTGTTGCGTTTCTGCTTCAGAGTATGTTTTATAGCTGACTTATAAACTCGGAAGGAAATTTATAATGGAACCTGGAACAACCTCGTATTGTAATTGGGAGTTGTGGTCACCAGTAATGAGAGAATATATTGTGCTTAGATGTCAACCTCTTTACTTTTCTAAAGTTGTGTGTTTGAAGTTTAAAAATCAATACCCATATTTTTTGTTTCACACATAACTTAGTCATAACACAACATCTTTCTCTGTGGGAAAGAGTCTAGTTTAGTAATAAAAAATACATGGGCAAAAATTGTTAGGCAATTTATAGCTGTTCTAAAAATAAATTGAGTGCTATCACCTATAAAGTACACAGAAAAGAGTAAGAGAAAGTGAAAAACCAATAGATTTGAGAATTATGCAAATTCAAACACTTAAGAAATAAAAATGTTAAAGTTCTATACTGTTAAATAGTGTCAAACTATAAGGTAGTAGCATTTTGGTCAAATTCTAAATGATATATAACAAATTATATTAGTACTTGTATTTATTAACAAATTATTTTTTCTTGAAAAACACAAAACTGTTCTATTGCCTTGGCAGGACTAATGTAGCTTTAACATTAGAAGATACAAGTATTATAACATCTGTAATGTTCATTTCATTCATATAAGTATTATTGACTACTTGCCAAAAGACAGGCATCATTTTTAAAGTATTGGTTTATTAATCTAGGAATTCTATTTTCATCTTAGTGATTTCTCTCATATAATATGAACAAATAATTACCTTATCTCTGATATAGTGCTCAACTTCTTTACTTAAAGACCATTTTATATATTCCTAGAATTCAGTTTGCTATTGGCATAGCTGTTACCTTGGCCTTTCTTACTTTCTATAATTTGGTAGATTGCAACGCCTTTCTTCCCTTCCCAATGCTAATTATAGGAAACAAATAAAAAAACTCTTCCCAGTATTCACAAAACAATATTTCATAAAAGTGAATTTCTAAATCCCCAAGCAATTAAAACTAATGATGTTTGACACTGGTGATTGAAATTATGTCTAACAGAATAATAGTTGTTACATGTTCTCATTAGAGTTGCCATCTAATGTAATCAGATTTAAAATATGTCTTTAACTCAACTAGGCAATTGATTTTGCACTGAACAATGACTTTTTTTGACTTTAAATGTTACTTCATAATTCACTTGAGCATTTGGTTATATATTGAAATAGGCTTGAATGGTACTGTGAAATGAATCCTTAACATAGAAGAGGAAAGCAGAAAAAAAAGTACTATTTGTTGAAATCCCTTTTGGCTTCTGCTATCATAAAACTGAAATAGTCCAGATGAATTAGCTTTTCAAATGCCCTATATACATTTATCTAATTTTTCCTTATTGAAGGGAGAGAACAGTGCTCAAAACTGTCTTTCATGAAAACAGTCTTACAAAATACTGATTCAGAAAGTGGATTATGTAAAGTTTATATTGTGTGTCTCTCTAATACAGATTTACACATATTTTGTAAAAAGATTTTTCTTAGCATAATTTCAATATGAAGATAAACCCTGACTGGAGTTCTCTATCAACGTACCTTAAATGACATAAATGTTTCAGTCATTGCAGTCTTTGATGAAACCTGTGAAATAGACATTCATAGCACTAACATTTTGAAAACAGTTGGATTTGGTAGAAACATTTTATTGCTATATTTTATTTTCAGACATGAAAACAGTTAATATAGCTTCATAGATGAAGGTCAACAATAGCATGCTTCATTATTTGGACAATTCTGATAATTTCCATTTTATAGTCTCATATTCTAGTCAGCATTTTAAAAGTGGTAAATAATCAGGCACTTTTTTAAAGTATTTAACTGCCTATAAGAAATACTTTTGCTTTGAGTACAGATATTACATTTTTGCATTTTATAAGCATGTTTAAAGATTTATAGTATCCAGCTATTTGTTGTTCTTTTGTTCAAGTTAATAGATCTATTTAGCAAATATTTACCGAGCACTAGTTTGTACAGGCACTATGAACATAGTATACATGGCCTGTGCCTCATGAAATTTGCATTCTAATGGTAGAGATGGATATCCTTTGGAAAACACATATATAAACATAGGAGTCAATAAATTTTTGTAGAAAAGTGCTCTGACATATACGATATGGAAACATGGAAATGACTTAAACTGGAGACCTGAAGGATGCACTGACTAGATGAGAGGAGAGGGAAGCTATACGTAAAGTGTCCTGGCATTTGCAAGAGTGTGGAAGCTAAAGGAAGCATAGAACTACTTAGAAAGTTAGAGAGTCATAGGCATTGTAAGATTTGTTTTTCATAATGGCAATTTAAAGTTATTAATATGATGCAGTCATGGAGGAAAGATCAATACTGAGGTTAACTGGCTTTTTTTAATATCAGGTAAATTAACCCTTTAAACTAATTCCCAGATTATTAACTAATTAATCGAAGCCTCTGGGCATAAAATTGAGGAAAGAATTCTGAATAATTACTCATAATGAAGAAGAGACTCAAAAAGCTGGGAATATCCAATAAAAACTTATTGAACTTCAGCTATAGCAAATTAATATCACATGCAGAGAGCATATTGTGCCTTTTCTATGGAGAATCTTATCTCATTGGGAGTATGCTTCCTGGTCTTTGCTGATGCCATGGGAATTAGCTTATGTCAAAGCTATCTCTTACTTGATTTGCAGGTAACTAAAAGTCTGCTATAAGAATAGCTCTTACTTTCCATATCCTCCCTAAGATCTACTGTTTTCTGCTAAAAGAGGGAGAATGTGAGGCCAGCCCTCATCTAAGAGCAAGGTCCTCCCCACCTATTACTAACTCCCCTTTACAAGCCAAAAGATAAGAGAAAAAGACTTCAAGGTAAGCCTGGCATTCTGAACTTGTACATGCATGGTCTTTACCTTTACACACTAAGCAAAAGTAAAGGAACCTAAGAATCAACAAAAAACATATCTCAAACTCGAGTGACAGTATTTGAGCCAAAAGCATGAGGTAGTTAGTAAACTATAAGAGATATACCATGATTATAAGATTAATGATAGTCATAGGGGTCTGTCAAACATCTAGCAGGGCTAATGTTATGTATCACTTAGCAGTATCATACAACATGGCCTGGGAATTTCCAATCATGGCCTGGGGAATTTCAAGGAAACAAAACAACTTCAATACAAATGTCAAGGTACAATTCCTGATATAGAGTATAATAAAGAGGTTATTATATATATATATATATATGAGCTCATATATATGTAAATATAAATAAGCTAATATATATGTAAATATATATGAGCTGGCAACTGATCAGGACTGAGAACAGGCATAACAAGGAGGGAAAAATTTCCCAAACTCTAAGAATGGTCCCTGGATGGACACACTTCTCAGGCAGTCATCTGACGTTATGACTGTATCTGGTCTGCTTCTGCTATCCATTTTGTAAGAGTGCTGCAGAAGAGACTCCTTGAATGTCAGATAGTGCCCAAGATTAATCTTTGATGCAAATCTGAGTGAAGAGAAAAGGTTACTCCTGGGGAAACTGATTAATGAGGAACACCTGAAATCACAGAACACCACACATGATCAGATTGGCATCTTTTTTTTTGTCACTGCAGTTTTAATGTTGCACAACTGCATTCAAACTTAAAAAATGGGGACAGATCTAGTACATACAGAGAGCTTCGGATTCTCAAGCTATTCATATACAACCCTACAAACCATACCTGAGTATCCATTCTTTTAAACTTTCAACAAAAACTCCCTGCATGCATGGACAATTAAATGGAGGGATCTGGTAGGACCAATTTATACTAAGTTTTAAATTCTTCACATTTGTGAAACCTGAAACCTATGCAACACGCAAGCAGTTTTTGTGAACTACACTATCAATACCTGTTGAGCCAGTTCTCTGGTGGGGGCCAATACTAGTGCTTGGGTCTCCTTGAACTCAATCTCCAACTGTTGCAGGATGGAAATAGCAAATGTGGCTGTCATGCCAGTACCTGACTGAGCTTGAGCAATCACATCATACCCTAAAAAAAGTAGGATACATATTTACCAATCCCACATCAAATTGTCACTTCTACTTCACACCATGTATTCCATTTTTTTCTTCATGCTTGAAAAATTTTTGTTGACAAGATCCAAGATGCCTGATCGCTAACAGCTCAGGATTGGAGCTCCCAGTGAAAGCCCAGAGAATGAGAGGACACCACACTTTCAGACAAATTTTCATCGCTCACAGACCAGAAGATTCCCAGTGGAGGAGCCCCACGGGTCGCCAACGCAACTCTTGTGGCCGGCACAGTGGTATTGCCGGCGTCTCGGCATGGCAGCTCTTCGTGTAGAGTAAACGGGCCTGGTTCCCCTACTGACCAATGCTTGGAGCTCTGGGAAGGCAGAGCCTTGTTACGGACTCAAGAAGGAAGCCAGACTGGAGATTCCCAGGCAGAAGAGTACCATCAGCCTTATCGCTGCTGTTTTGGCCGGCGCAGTGAGTTGCTCGGATTCCAGCACTGGGAATCAATAAACTGGGCATCCACTCAGAAACCTAACTAGAAAGGCAGTAATTGTAAAGATGACAGATGGATAAATTCATAATAAAGAGAAGAAACCAGCCTAAAAAGGCTGAGAATACCCAAAATCAGAACCCCTCTCCCCCTACAGGGGATTGCAGTTCCTCATCAGCAATGGAACAAGCCCTGATGGAAAAGGACTGTGTCCCATTATCTGAAGTAGGCTTCAAAAGGTGGATGATAAGAAGCTTCTGGGAGTTAAAAGAACTTGTTCTAACCCAATGTAAGGAACCTAAGAACTTTGAAAAAAGGTTTGACGAAATGCTAAAAAGAATAGACAATATAGAGAGGAATATAAATGAACTAACGGAGTTGAAAAATA
>CM052654.1:87928518-87939409 GCA_028533165.1 Leontopithecus rosalia
TACAGTGGTAAAAGGATCAATGCAACAATAAGAGCTAACGATCCTAACACCCAGATACATAAGACCCATAAAGTGATTTAGACTCAATGAGACAGAAAATTAATAAGGATATCCAGGACTTGAATTCAGATCCGGAACAAGTAAACAAATATGTATAGCGCTCTCCACTTTAAATATACAAAATATACATTCTCCACTTTCAATACACAAAATATTGATCAGCCATTATTAATACCCATTTTTAGAATAAAGCAATATTACTGTTCTCTCTCCGTCTTTTTCTTCCTCTTTCTTCCTCTCCTTCTCTCCTTTTTTTTCTTTCAAAAAAAATTTTTTTGTTGATCAGTATGTCATTCTTCACAACAGATATTATAACTACATATTTATAAAATTTTACTTTCTCGTGACTCTAAAGATTGAGGTGTTAAAAATATCCCTGTGTAGAGTTTTTCTTATAATTTTTAGTAATATACAATTGATCACACAATAACTATAATACAATTAATAAGTATATTCAAACAAAAAATGTAAGTGTATCCATTGATTATATGGAAAGGACTGTTTCTTCAATAAACGTTAACTATCATATAAACGGAACCAGTTACAAAAACCACATAATTATCTCAATAGATGCAGAAAAGGCCTTCGATAAAATTCAACATCCTTTTATGCTAAAAACTCAATAAACTAGATATTGATGGAACATATATCAAAATAATAAGAGCTACTTATGACAAACCCACAGCCTGTATCATGCGGCATGGGCAAAAGCTGAAATCATTCCCTTTGAAAACTGGCATAAAACAAAGATGCTGTCTCTCACGACTCCTATTCAACATAGTATTGGAATTTCTGGCAAGGGCCATCAGACAAGAGAAAGAAATAAAGGATATTCAGAGAGGAAGTCAAATTGTGTCTGTTTGCAGATAATGATTGCATATTTAGAAAACCCCATCCTCTCAGCCCCAAATGTCTTAGGCTGAAAAGAAATTTCAGCAAAGTCTCAGGATACAAAATCAATATGCAAAAATCACAAGCATTCCTATACACCAATGATAGACGAGCAGAGAGCCAAATCATGAGTGAACTCCAATTCGTAATTGCTACAAAGATAATAAATACCTAGAAATACAACTTAAAAGGGACATGAAGAACCTCTTCAAGGAGATTTGCATCTTCAAAAGATAGCTTGGACAGTAGAAAGTAAAAAAACTGGAAGGCAGCATGAGTATTTAGGCAGAGACAATACATTGAAGACATAAAAGTTGTCTGAAGGCTTTGATTAGAGAAGGAGAGAAGTGGGCAGGGACAACGTATGTTTGATTTTGTATATTTTTAGTTTAAAGCAGACTTAAGCATCTAGTTGGCAATGCCAAATACACAGTTGCATGTATGAAATTCAGAGGACATTTTTGAATCAAAAATGAAGTTACAGGTCATTAGTATCCAAATGACCTCATCTTTTCAATATAATGGATTTATTCTCAATTCAAGTGTTGGAATAAGCAATTTTCCATTTTATAAGATAAACCATTAGCATAAAAACATACACACAGAAACACACAAACTTAGAAGAGCTCAGACACTATAACTAATTTCTAAAACCCACTGAAATAGGCCTCCATTTGCCTTTCATTGAGTTAAGAAGAAAAAGTGTTTGTTTCATACTGTCAGTAACTAATTCTGGTAAGAAATTGAACCATAGAGAAAATAGTTGTGGCTTTTAATTTGGAAATAGGAAACATATTTGATTCACTATTTAAGGCAAAGAAAGTGTGGGAAATGTAGGCTTACACATATTTTTTAAAAACAGGCATTCCTTCTATATTTAGCCAAATGTTTGTCTATGTCACATTCACTTAATTGCTTGGAGAGTAATTTTCAGACATATCAAACCAATGAATTTAAAACACTCTGAAAATAATTTCTATGTAATTTTCTGTCATCCACTATTCTTTCAGAATGAGTGACCTATTTCCTCAATGCTGATTTTAAATAAAGTGTAAAACAAATAAAAATAAATTCTGATACTTAATGTTACCAGCTTGACTTTAGATGAAGTAACTTAGGATCACTGTAGTTGTACGGTATGCAGAACATTATCTTTCAAGGTCTTTAAAAATATGAGACTGTAGGAATATATGATTAGTTTCTCTTCTTAATTAATCTATATGCTCTCTAAAAAGTACTATCTGAAATCTATGCCACAAAAGCCACCAAAGTCATTGGCTTCCCTGGAACAATCATTTGAGTTCATGATACCTGGACTTGTTTGCAAATATGGTTAGAGGCTTCCAACATTAGCTTCTCTCAAAAATCATCATGGGAACCTTAGCTGCCTGGGACTAAAGTTTATTGCAGGTGAAGATTATCTAAATAATGAAATAAATCACTGGTGTAATATTTGCATCCAACACAGAAATCAGCTATTAACTGGAACACAGTTTTTAACTCTTCCATTTAAGCTAGGAAACTGCAATTCTTTGGAGGTGATGATAATTATAAATTGAAGTATTTATCAATTATTAAATCAAGTAGATATTAAAACCCAACTTTGGAAATACATGGCCAGATACCACTGAATCTACTTAGGACAAAGAAACTTACCAAAAACATATTGTGGAATGTATCAGATTTTATTTTTTTCTATATAAATAAAATACAACTTCAACATATTTTGATCTTGACATCTGTATATCTGTCTTTTCACTACCATATCAAGCAAAATGATTGGCACATTTTTAGCAAAGGTGAAGAGCAGCTGGAATGGTTCCATTTTTCTGGTGCAGTTACTTTAAATGTGCCATACACCAAGGTGTCTGGCAACAGATGTGCATTTGGTCTTCCAGAGTGAAAGCAAAAAGGATTAATTAATGGTTTACACCATCACTGATGGACAGCCCAGCAGAAATGTACATAGTACATTTGTCTCTGAAGTATTTTCTTATGCAATGTAGACTGGCATAAAGGGGCTTCTTTAAACGCATTCTTGAATCACACAGGTATAGCTAAAGAAATATGTCAAAAGAAGAGTGATCGCAAGAGCAAAGTAGAAAATTGAAAAGTAGGTTTTGTCAACATATATACATTCAGGACTGTCTGAAGTAGGGAGATATAGCACCTGGGGGATTTGACTCTTAATAGACATTGGGTCTGGAAGATACCCTTCAAGACTTTCCACTTTCTTTTGCTCTCATCTGCACTTATTATAACACTTTTATTTCATCTAAAAATATTCTATTTTTGGATCTCATTGAACTGACAATATAATAATTCAGACATGTATTTGGCTACTATATGTTGAGTAACTAGTAGATACCAGGAATCACATTGAATACATACACTCAACGAATACAAGAGACAGGTCCTGTCCTTAAGAAATAATCTAGAAATTAAAATAGACAAAGAATAACTGTAATATACCTTAGCTAGATGTGTAAATAGTGGGAGCATGTACACATCTAAGGAGCATAGAAGACTCTATGAGCCCCTGAGTAAGGCTCAATAATTTCCTGAGATTAATTTTGTAATTTAGTAATCCTTATATGTATGGGTGCAGACATCTGTATAAGAAACAAATTTTCTTTGATAGCAAAATGATTTGTTCCTGCACCAGGTGCCATTGATTATCCACACTTAGACACCGATCCTGATTTACTATGAAGGGTGTGAAATTGAAGGTCTTGTTCTTTTCTTTCTTGCCTATTGCTGTTAACAGATTACCCTCAAACACAGCCACTTATAACAACAAATATCTATTACCCCACAGGTTTTCAGGGTCAGGATTCTGGGAATGGCTCAAGTGGGTGATTCTGAGTCAGAATCTTTCATGAGGTTGTATTCAAGCTAATAGCTAGAATGGAAGTCATCTAGGACTGGAAGATCTTCTAAAATCACTCATGCAGCTACTGGAAGGAAATTTTTGTTTCTTTCCACATGGGCCTCTTCATAGGCTAGTCATGACATGGTAGTTCACACCCCTCATGGTGAACTATCCAAGGGGGAAACCAGAGAACGTGCTCAAGAAGAAAGCCACAGTGCTCTAAAAACCTAATCTTAGAAGTGACATACCATCACTTCTACTATATCCTTTTGGTCATACAGATCCAAACTGGTACAATATAAAGATGAAGTAATATAAAGCTGTGATATTGGGAGGTGTGGAATTTTGGGCATCATCTTGAAAGCTGATTAACCTATGAGTTGAAGTAGATCTTTTTAATATTGCAAAGCTCAAAAGTCCAATTTAAACATTCTGTGATATAAGGTTATATAAAAGGTTTTTTTCCCTAATTTTTAAAGTGAAAAAGACTTTAAATATGATCTAGTTATCATCAGATTCAGAGGGGAAATAAGAAAAAAATAGGAGGGGCAGAACAAGATGCTGTATAGAAACCTACACTATTCATCTCCCCAGCTGGGACCGCAAATTTTAACAACTTTCTGCATACAGAAAAGCATTTAATGAAAACCAAAAATCAGGTGAGCAATTACAGTATCCAGTTTTAACTTCATATCATGGAAAGACGCACTGAAGAATTCTGGAGAGACAGCCATGAATTGCTGATGCCACCACTCCCACATTCCTCAGCAGTGGCCATGCGAAAGAAGGAAAATCTGTACACTTTGGGGAGAGAGAGCTAGCTCCCCGACTAGGATATTTTATATTGAACTCGATGGTGCCCTGTCTCAGCAGAGAATAAAGCCATGCTGGGTTCAGCCAGCTATCATGCACAGAGGGAGCATTTGGACAAGCACTAGCCAGAGGTTTATTATCCATCCCAGCAGTTGGAACTTTTGAGTTTCTTGGCAATCTCACAACCACAGGCTTCAATGCTCTGAAATTCTATGCAAACTTGAAAGGCAGTCTAGACACAGGACTGGATTCAATTTCTAAGCAATTCCTAGTAGTAAGCTGGGTTTAGAACCAGTAAACTTGGGTGGCACATGATGTAGGGAGACACTAACTGGCATGGTTAAGGGAGGCCCTGTGCTATCCCTCCCCAGCATAGGCTGTGCAACTTATAGCAACATAAGCGACTCCTTTCTTCTTTCTAAAGAAGATGTGCAATGAATAAAGATGACTTTGTCTTGCATTTTGAATACTAGCTCAGGCACAGTAGGATAGAGCATCAGGCATTGTTATAAGGATCTCATTCCAGGACCTAGCTCCCTGACATTTCTTAGACATCTCCTTCTTCAAAAGGGAACCCACTGCCTTTAAGGGAAGGACCCAGTCATGGCAAGAGCCATCACCACTGAATAAAGAATGCTTTGGACCTGAATAACCACCAGGGAGTACACTGTGGACCTTGGGCTCTAAGACAAGGTGGTGTCAGGGGAGACGAAGCACATTCTCAGCTTTAGTGACTATGAAGAAAAACTCCTTTTGTTTGAAAAAAAAATCAGAGGAAAAAATAAAGGAAATTTTGTCTTGCACTCTAAGCTCCAGCTCAGCCACAGTGGGGTGGACCAACAAGCAGTCTCTGATGTCCCTGAATCCAGACCTAGGCTCTTGGACAGCATCTCTGGAACTGTCCTAGGCCAGAGGGGAGCCCACTGCCCTGAAGGTGATTCCCAGGCCTGGTAGCAGTCACCAAAAGGTGATGAAAGACCATTGGGTTTTAGGTGAATATCAGTAGTGGCCTTGTAGAACCACCATAAACTGGTGGTGGTGGTGTCCACAGGTTGAGGCTCCTGTGCCTGTGGAAAGGGGAGGGAAGAGTGAAAAGGAATCTCTATTGTGGTTTGGGTACCAGCTTAGCTGCAGTAGAACAAACATCAGGTAAATTGGTAAGGTTTTGACTCTAATCCCTGGCTCCAAGACAGTATCTCTGGATATGTCCAGGGCCTGGGAGAACTTGTCACCCAGAAAGAACAGGGCATGGGTAAGGGCCACTGCTGTGCTGGCTTCAGGTCTGACCCTGTACTGTCTGACACAGTACAGTCTAAGAAGTGGTGGTCACAAGGGAGGTTGCATCACCACACCCCCAGTTCCACATGGCTCAGCAAAGACTGGGAGACTCTATATGTTTGAGAGAAAGTAAGGGAAAAGAACAAGAGTCTCTGCATGGTAATCCAGATAAATCTTCCAAATTTTATCCACAAGACTACCAAGGTGGTACCTCTATGAGTTTGGGAAAAAATAATGTTACTGAGGCTTGAGGCCTAAGTCCCTTTGCATATCTGGAAAGCCTTCCCAAGAAAAGCAAACAAAAGCAAGACCAGAATGTGAATACCACAATAAATACCTGACTATTCAATGCCCAGACACTGAAGGACAACTACAAGCCTCAACACCATCCAGGAAAACAACACCAGACAAGTGAACTAAGTAAGGTGCCAGAGACCCATCCTCAAAAAACAGATATTCAACCTTTCAGCCAGAGAATACAAAATAATTGTTTTAAGGAAACTCAAAGAAATTCAAGATAACACAGAGAAGGAATTCAGAAATCTATCAGATATTTTAGTAAAGAGATTAAAATCATTAAAAAGAATCAAGCAAAATTTCTAGAGTTGAAAACTGCAATTGAGGAACCCATCAGTCTCTTTATCTGTCTCTTTATAGCAGAACTGATCGACCAGAAGGCAGATTGATAAGTCTGAAGACAGGCTACCGGAAAGTATATAGTCCAAAGATAAGAAAGAAAAGAAGAATAAAAAATAATAAAGCATGCTCATGAGTTTTAGAAGATAGCCTGAAAGGGCAAAGCTAAGAGTTATTGACCTCAATGAGGAGTTGGAAAAAGAGAGAATGGTAGAAAGTTTTTTCAAAAGGATAATATTAGAGAAGTTCCTAAACATAGAGAAAGATACCATTATCCAAATACAGGAAGGGTGTTGAACACCAAGAAGATTTAACCCATGTAAGACTACCTCAAGGAATTTAATATACTCCCAAAGTTCAAGGAAAAAGACATGATCCTAAAAGCAGCAAGAGAAAACAAAAAATTAACATACAATGGAGCTCAAATACATCTGGCAGGAAATTTTTTAGTGGAAACTTTACAAGCCAGGAGATAGTAACATGAGATACTTAAAGTGAAAAGAAAAACTAAATAAAATGAACAAACAAAAAATTTTTTACTCTAATTACTATGTCTAGTGAAAATATCCCTTAAGCATAAAGGAGAAACAAAGAACTTCTCAGACAAACAAAAGCTGGGGAATTTCATCAACAGCAGCGCTGTCCTACAAAAAAATGCTAAAGAAAATTCTTCAATCTAAAAACAAAACATGATAATGAACATAAACGGATTATCTGAAAATATGCAACTCACTGGTAGTGGTTAAGCACACAGAGAAACACAGAATAGTAGAATGTAATAATTGGTTTGTAAACTTTTCTTGACATAAGTAGAAAGGCTAAAAAGTGAAACAATTGAAAATGATTACCACAACAACTTTTCAAGACATAGACAGTATAATAAGACATAAAGAGAAACAACAAAGTGTTAAAAACCAGGGGGACGAAGTTAAAGTGTAGATTTCTGTTAGTTTCTTTTTGCATGTTTGCTTATTTGTTTATGCAATTTGTGTTATGTTTTTATCAGTTTTAAGTAATGAGTTATAAGATGTATTTGCAAGCTTCATGGTAACTTCATATTAGAAAGCAAACGAGATACACAAAGATAAAAGCAAGAAATTAAAGCATACAATCAGAGAACATCACCTTCAATAAAATTAAGACAGGAGAGAGAAAAGAAGGAAGAGATGACAAAACAAAACAACCAGAAAACAATAGCAAGTGTCATTAGTAAGTTCCTACTTATCAATAATAATATTGAATGTAAATGGATATTCAATGTTATGATTTTATACTCTGCATTAAATAATACACATTTTACACTCTGTGTAAAAAGACAGAGTGGCTGAATGGATCAAAAACAAGAGCCAATGAACTGTTTCCTATGAGAAACACTTTCAACTATGAAATAGAGGGATGGGAAAATATATTCCATGCCAAAGGGAACCAAAAAGAACAGGAGTTGCTACACTTGAATCAGACAAAATAGATTTCAAGATAAACATGGAAAGAAGAGACAAAGAAGGTCATTAATGATGATAAAAGGGTCAATTCAGCAACACAATATAATGATTCTAAATATATATGCACCCAACACTGGAGCACCTAGATACATAAAGGAAATATTATTAGAGCTAAAGAGAGATAGACCCCAATGTAATAATAGCTGGAGACTTCAACACCCTACTTTTAACAATGGATAGATCTCCCTGACAGAAAATTAACAAAGAAACATCAGACTTAATCTTCACTATAGACCAAATAGGCCTAATAGATATTTATAGAACACTTTATCCAACAGCTGCAGAATAAACATTTTTTTCATCAGCACATGGCTCATTCTCAAGGATAGACCATATATTAGGTCACAAACAAATCTTGAAACATTTTTAAAAATTGAAAAAATATCAAGCATCTTTGAACACAATGGAATAAAACTATAAATCAGTGATAAGAATTTTGGAAACTACACAAAAACTTGGAAATCAAACAATGTGTTCCCAAATGACCCAATAGGTAAACAAAGAAATTAAGAAAGAAATTGAAAAATTTGTTGAAGCAAGTGATAATGGAAACACAATATACCAAAACTTCTCAGATAAAGTGAAAGTAGTACTTGGAGAAATTTATAGCTTTAAGTGCCTACATCAAAAACCACTTTAAATAAAAACCTAATGATGCATCTTAAAGAACAAGAAAAGCAAGAGCAAACCAAACACAAAATCTAGGAAAGAAAAGAAATAATAAAGATCAGAACATCAATAAATGAATTTAAAAGAAATAAAGCAAGACAAAAGATCAGTAAAACAAAAAGTAGTTTTATTGAAATTCTCACAAAATTGGCAAACATCCAAAGGAGACAAGAGAGAAGATCTAAATAAGTAAAATTAGAGATGAAAAAGGAGGCATTACAACTGATACTATAGAAATTAAGGGATCATTAGTGTCCACTATGAGCAACTACCTGCCAATACATTAGAAAATCTAGACAATAATGATTAATTATTGGATACATACAAGCTACCAAGATTAAGCCATGAAGAAATCCATTATCTGAACACACCAGTAAAAAGAAAGAAGATCAAAGTCATAATAAAAATTCTCCTGGTAAAGAAAAGAAAAGAAAAGACTGGGACCTGATGTCTTCACTGCTGAATTTTACTGGACATTTTTTTTCCTTTTCTTGAGACAGTCTTACTTTGTCACCCAGGCTGAAATGCAGCAGCGCAATATCAGCTCAATGCAACCTCTGCCTCCCAAGATTCAAGCAAATCTCATGCCTCAACCTCTGGAGTAGCTGCGAGTACATGCAGGAACCACCAAGCCCATATATCTATATATCTGTATATCTATATCTATAGTATTTTTGGTAGAGACAGTGTTTCACCACGTTGGCCAGACTGGTCTGAAACTCCTGATCTCAAGTGATCCTCCCCCCTCCTCATCCCAAAGTTTTGGGATTACAGGTGTAAACCACTGTTCCCCACCCTGAATTCTGTCAAATATTTAAAGAAAATACCAATCCTACCCAATCTTTTTCAAAAAATATAAGAGGGAACATTGTCAAACTCATTCTATGAGGATCATATTATCCTGATACCAAAATCACACAAAGCCAGATTAAAATAGAAAACCACAGGCCAATATATCTGGTGAATACTGATGCAAAAAATCCCCAACAAAACACTAGTGAACTGAATTCAACTACGCATTAAGAAGATTATGCATCGTGACCAAGTGGGATTTATTCCAGGGAAGCAAGGATGTTTAAACATATGCAAATCAATCAATGTGATACATGATATCAACAGAATAAAAGACAAAACTATATGATTATTGCAGTTAATGCTGAAAAAGCATTTGATAAAATGTAACATCTCTTTTTGATAAAAACCTTCAAAAAGCAGTTATAGAAGGAACAAATATCAATATAGTAAAAGCAACATACAACAGACTCATAGTTAGCATCATACTGAATGGGTAAAAACCGAAGGCTTTTTTTTTAAGATCTGGAACATGACAAGGATACCCAATTTCACCACTGTAATTCAACATAGTATTGGAAGTTTGAGGAAGAGCAATCAGACACAAGAAATATACAAAGGACACACAGATTGGAAAGGAAGAAGTCAAATTATCCTTCTTTGCAGATGATATTTTATCTGGAAAAGACAGACTCCACAAAAATACTATTAGAATTGATCAACAGATTCAGTAAAGTTGTAAGATACAAAATCAATATACAAAAATCAGTAGCATTTCTATAAGCCAACAGTGAACAATCTGAAAAAGAAATCAAAAAAGTAATTTTATTTACAATAGCCACATATAAAATTAAATACCTAAGAATAAAATTAACCAAAAAATTGAAAGATCTCTCCAACCAAAACTATAAAATGCTAATGAAAGAAATTGAAGAGAGCACCAAAAGTGGACAAACATTCCATGTTGATATATTGAAAGATTAATATTGCTAAAATGTCCTTAATAACCAAAGAAATCTATAAATTCACTTTAATTCCTGTTAAACTACCAATGACATTCTTCACAGAAATAGATAAAACCATCCTAAACTTTACATTGAATCACACAAGACCTAGAATAGCTAAAGCAATCCAGAGCAAAATGATCTAAACTGGAAAAATAACATTACCTGATTTCAAATTATACTACAGAGCTATAATAACCAAAACAGCATGACACTGGCATTAAAACAGTCACATAAACCAGTGTAACAAATGGAGAACACAGAAACAAATTCATACACCTATAGTGAACTTATTTTTTACAAAGGTGCCAAAAACATCCACCTGAAAGAATAGTGTCGTCAGTAAATAGTGCTGGAAAAGCTGTATAAGCATA
>CM052654.1:87939509-87950986 GCA_028533165.1 Leontopithecus rosalia
TCGTGTCCTTTGTAGGGACATGGATGAACCTGGAGAACATCATTCTCCGCAAATTGACAAAAGAACAGAAAAGGAAATACCATATATACTCACTCATAGGCGGGTGATGAACAATGAGAACACATGGACACAGGGAAGGGAGTACCACACACTGAGGTCTACTGGGGGAAATAGGGGAGGGTCACCGGGGGGGGAGTGGGAGAGGGATGGCATGGGAGAAATGCCAAATATGGGTGAAGGGGCAGAAGGCAGCAAAACACACTACCACGTGTGTACCTATGCAACTATCTTGCATGTTCTGCACATGTACCCCAAAACCTAAAATGCAATAAAAATTTAAAAAATATAATAAAATAAAATAAAAAATAAAATTAAATAAAATTAAAAAATAAATAAATAAAATAAAGCATTGGGGAGACTCTCCAGGGCATTGGTCTTGGCATTAAAAAGGAAATAATCAACAAAGTGAACAGAGAACCCACAGAATGGGGGAATATATTTGCAAACCACCATCTGGCAAGGGATTCATAATCAGAATATATAGGAGCTCAAAAACTCTACAGGAAAAAATGTAATAATTTAATTGAGAATGGTCAAAAGATTTGAATTGATATTTCTCAAAAGAAGGAATACAATTGGCCAACAGATACATGAATAAAATGCTCAACGTTATTGATTATCAGGTAAATACAAATCAAAACTACAACAACATATCATCTCACCCCAGTAAAAATAGATTTTATCCAAAAGTCAGGCAATAACAAATGCTGGTGAGGATGTATACAAAAAGGAACCTTTGTTCACTGTTGGAAATGTAAATTAATATAACTACAGTGGAAAACAGTTTTGGAGGTTCCTCAAAAAACTAAAACTTGAGCTTCCATACAATCCAGCAATTTAACTGCTGGGTATATACTCCAAAGAAAGGAAATCAGTATATCAAAATATTTGAACTGTCATGTTTGTTCACAGTAGCCAAGATTTGGAAAAACCTGTGCTCATCAACAGATGAATAAATACATAAAATGTGTTACTTAAACACAATGAAGTACTCTTCAGCCATCAAAAAGAATGAGATTCTGTCATTTGCAATAACATAGATGTAACTGGAGGTCATTATGTTAAGTGAAAAAAGCCATGCACAGAAATACAAGCATCATATGATCTCACTTATTTGTGGGATACAAACTTCAAAACAATTGAACTCACGGAGACAGAGAATAGAATAAGAGGCAGGGAAAGGTAGTGAGGGCTGGAAGGAAGGTGGGAATTGTTAATGAGTACACATAAAAAGATAGAAAAAATAAAAAGGATCTAACATTTGATACAGCAACAGGGGGACTATAGTTGATAATAACTTTTTTGTTCATTTTAAAAGTAACTGAAAGAGTATAATTGTTGTCTATAACATAAAGGATACATGCTTGAAGGGATGAATATCCAATTTTCCATAATGTGAGTATTGTGTATTGCATGCCTGTACCTAAATATATCATGCACACAAGAAATACATACACCTACTATGTACCCACAAAACTTTTCAAAAATAAAAATAAAATAACAACAACATAAAGCCTCATACTTAGTCTAAATAGTAGTTGTGTGTTTTAATCATTTACTTTTATTTATGCTTTAGTCATTTAAGCTTTGCTGCTCCATAAAGGATTCTAGAAACAACATTATTGCTGAAAACCAGCTTTTACACTCTCATACTTGATGACCTCTTATTTATCTGAATAGCCTAATATTCTGGCTATGAAAATAAATACGTGTGTGTGTGTATATATATATATATATTTATATGCATGTATATGTATATAAATTGTGAAATATGCCATTTTACAAATGAAATTTTTCAGGTTTAATAGTCAAATCCTATATAGGATAAGAGGCACTCTATGAAATCCTATATTAGATTTGACTATTAAACCTAAAATATATATTTGCAATAAGAGCAAGCTTAACTTAAAACCTGGAACCATACTTCTGAAAAATTCAAAATAATTTAATTGAGTTTATTTTCTTTCTATGAAACTTTTAGTGATTTTTCTTGATTTTCTTGATATGACTCATAAAAATATTTTTATATACTGATAAAAGGTACTGTTAAGCATTTGCAAGAGATAAAGAATATAGATATGTAATATGGCCTCATGGCTATATTAAGTTTATAACATAATTTATTACACATCTGATTTCTTTAATAGCAGTAAAATCAAGTAAATTAAATTGGAACATTTTTATCACAATTTCTATTAGAAGGAGATAAAATTATATTTCAAAGTACTTCACCTGAAACAACAGTACTCCTAATTCTTTCAAAATTGACTATTAATTACAAATGTCTAGTTCTACTTGCTTTTCTAAGTACTGGTTTTTGTAGCAACAGTTTTCTAGCAAAGAGAATGCAGTGAAATTTCTGCTTCATTAAACCATTGTAAAACATTATAGTTTAAAGCCATTTCCTCCTACAAGTTTTGAGATTTGTGGTAAATGTTCAATCTTGCATAGTATTTTATAGATTCACTCTATTAAGCCAGGAATAATATAAGATTTCAAATACGGACAGCAAATGTCAGTAAGACACTACATAAAATCATAAAATAAAACATAAAAAGTTAAGTTGCATATAAAATACAATTTTAGTGTTATATTGCACATGTTAATTATGCAGTCTTCAAGAATATAAATTAGATTTTTTAAGAAATAATTATTTCAGAAATATTAATATGCAAGGACACTCACTGCAATGCTAATTTTATCTCTAAGACAGCAAGCATTTTAAACAAATGGTATATTTTTTAAGGAAGAAAAACCTTTGCATTAAACTATATAAAGACACAAAGAATAATGTTTCCTGCCTCAGAACTATGGGAAGACGCTGTCATAGTTGTGGCAGGAGAGCAAATGGTAAGGAAAGAACCAGTTCTTCCTTTTTATATACAAAGACTCAGCATGGCCAAGGTCAAGGACACCATGATGAACAGCAGTCTTTTGAGGTTACATGTAATCATCTTTCATTTTCTCCAAATGTGAATTTCCAGATCACATGTAAGTCTTAAAAATGAAGAGCAGAAAAATAACAATTGACCTCTAAATACTTGAATCTGCTGAAGTTAAAACAACAACAACATGAGTCAACACATACTACATATTTAGAAAAAGAGGTTTTCACTCATTCATTCGTTCATTCATTCTTTTGCTTACATATTGTAAAACAATTCATACTAGTAACAAATATCTGTATTAAGAGTGAAGGAAGCATATTTACTAGTTTTTATTTGAATTTTTCAGTAGTAATTTAACATATGCTGAGCAATTAGTATGTATCAGACACTGCTTTAGTAATTTGTGTGATTTGATTCGCTTAATTCTTGTATCAATGCTATATTAGAAAGAAGGAAAAAGAGACACTGAGAATGTGGATAGCTCACCTGGTCATACTACTATTCAAGGTGAACCTGGGTTTTAAATTCAGAAAGATTGACGCTTGCTACATGCTCCTACCATTTCATCACACAACTGTGTAAGGTTAACAGACATAATTTTGGTTATATGGCTTGAAAATTCAGAAGAAATGCTACCTAAGGGGTAAAATGCAATGGTTAGAAGACTGCAGGCTTTGTCCCAAATTCCTGCCACCAAGTGTACTATAATATTTTCCCTTGTCTCATACGGAGCTCTTTTTCAGGGCAAGGATACACAGAATCAACAAACTACAATGCAATGCAACCAGTGATTTAAGGAGTGCCTCTAAGGCACTATAAAATTTTAGAGAAGGAAGCGTACCTCTTGCTCAGAGTCAGGGGTACGTGGCTAAGCTTTACTTACGGAGCCAATCACAAGTTCAAGGAAAGTAGGTATCTCATTAAACAGGAGACAAATTGAAGGACTTTTAAAAACCTCCATGACTGACAGTTTTCACGCTGTGCTACTTTGGGTGCTTCAGATTGCCTTGTACAATCATACTTGATGACGTCTTATTTGTCTGGACAGCTTAAATAAGTACTCTGTGTAACAGCAACAGAAACCACAAAATAAAAGTACGGCATATGTCCTGGGGATAAGTGTTATAAGAACTTGAATTTAATAATAATAATAGCTAACATTATTAAGTACTTAGTATGTACCAGGTATTATTCTGTATACTTTACAGGTATTCTATTTTCCTAAATACAATAATTTGTAGGTTAGCTACCATAATTATATCCTTTTACAGATGAATAAACCAATTTTCCTAGAGCACAGTTGCCCAAATTGCTCTAGGCCCTGTTCAAAAAGGCTAGGGACCAGTTCACTGTGTGCATCTGTGATGTCAAGTGGGGTCCATCCCACCCAAGACAGGTAGTCCTGCCTATATTCAAGGCTCTTAGGTTGATAAACTGACACAAGCTTAAAATATAGTTGGAGATCCCTGATTCTCAGGTTGCTCTCTTTTCTTTTGTCTGCCATATCTGGAGTAAACACTCCAGATACGGAGTTTTTTACCTGGTTTTGCAAGGTTTTACCTGGTTTTCTTACCTGGTTTTGCAAATCAGGTAAGACCTTGGAGAAACATTTATTTTATTTCTAGGAACCCCATAATAATTAGCCATAGGTAGAGATCTTTATTGGTCTAAGGGAGTTCTAATGCCCACCCATTCTGCTGCCTATTGTAACAGTGACATCCACTTTGTGACTTCTTGGCTCAGCCACTTGGGATACTCTCACCCCCACTGAGATGAAATTTTAAATCCCTTCTAACTACATTATTAGTGGAAAGAGAGCAACCAGTAAAACATGTTTTCTTATTTTTTCCCTCCTTTTAAATAATACTAGACTTTCCGTAATTAACCTGTCCCTAAAACTTTTGTGAAATGAACAACTTCTGAAATTTCTTGAGGGATATAATGAAGAAATTAGTGAGACACAGCCAGATGATACATAGTTCCAGAAATCTAAGATTAAGATTTGCATGAAGACATAATGGCCAAAGTCTCTAATTAGTTCACTATGACAAGGAAATTCAGCCTGAGCTAAAGTTTTATACCTCCACATTTCTGCAAATTCAAAATCCATTTCTACAAATACTCATCAGATTTTGAGTGATAGTTAGCAAATTCCTACAATCTTCCTCTTTGTTTTGTCTTCTCAGGTAGCATTTCAACCTCTAGAACATGATGAGTTTGGAATCTGAATATTCACCTAATATGAAGTTTGAGGCAAGAAGAAATGCATCAGCTGTTTTCTGCAAGTGTGAAAAAACCTCACCAAGGTTTTCTGAGGTTTATGAATTTGAGGTAATACAAATCTTTGAATCTTCCTATAACCCATGCCCTATTACTGTAATTTGTTTCTTTGTTAATTAATATATTAATTTTCACATCAGGCCTGACAAATTCACATAATTGTTTAACCCAATATCCCGGAGAATCACTTAATTTTTCGGTGGAGGCAGTGGTGTTGGTATATTAATTTGTCTTTCTTATTGTTTACTGATCTTAGCCCAGAGTTATAAAGTTGAAGAAATTATTTTAGTATTTTCAAATATATCCTCAAAAGGCTGGAGATTTCATTTTGGACCTTGAGGAAAGAATGTATGTGTTTTTAGTTTGCTCTTCTCTCATTATATATTATTCTATACAATCAGATGCAATCTTCCTTTTGTTTTATCATCCTGAGTCATGCATTTCACCTTATGCCACCCAGGAATAAATTCGGCATTTTCCTGAAGATCTCTTAACTCATAATCTATTTTTGTATTAATTAGGGTTCTTTGTTTACAAGGTACAAGCAATAACACTCAGTCTAAAATAAGCCAGAAATTATTGGATAATAAAAGTATTGAGCAATTAATAGAATAAAAGGGAATAAAATGAAGGCCATACATCAAAAAGGAACAGCTGCCAGGTTCAGGCTGCAAAAATGAAAAAACCAAGTAAACAGACAACCTACAGAATGAAAGAAAATATTTTCGAACCATGCATTCAACAAATAAAATATTTGCAAACTATGCATTCAACAAAAATTCATCACAGCACTATTCACAATAGCAGCATCATGCATTTAACCTATATACCTATCAATGGTAGACTGGAGAAAGAAAATGTGGTGTGTATATGTTTAAATACGCCATAGAATACTACACAGCCATAAAAGTGAATGAGATCAAGTCTTTTGCAGAAACATTGATAGAGCTAGAGGCCATAATCTTGAGTTAACTAATAAGGGAACAGAAAAGCAAATACCACCTGTTCTCACTTGTCAGTGGGAGCTAAACATTAAGTACACAGGGACACAACGAAGGTAACAGCAGACACCAAGACCTTCTGGATGGGGAAGGATGCAAGAAGGAAAAGGATCAGAAAATTTATTGGTTACTATGCTTATTACATTGGTGATGAAATAATATGTCCATCAAATCCCTGTGACACACAATTTACCTATATAACAAACCTGCACATGTATCCTTAAACCTAAAAACAGAAACTTATGTCAACATGAAAAAAAAATAACTCCATTAAAATCATTAAAATGGAGGCACAAGACATGAACAGATGCTTCTCAAAAGAGTGGCCCACCAACATGAAAAAATGCTTTGAATCACTAATTTTCATAAAGATGCAGATTAAAAACACCGTAAGATACCAGACAGACTGGCTGTTATTAAAAAGTCAGAAAATGACAAATGTTGGCAAGGTAGCAGAAGAAAAGAAACGCTTTTACACTATTGGTGGGAATGCAAATTAGGCCCTGTAGAGAGCAGTCTGGAGATTTCTTGAAGAACTAAAAATAGAATTATATTTGATCCAGCAATCCGTTTACTGGATATATTCCCAAAGGAAAATAAATTGTTCTACCAAAAGAAAAAAAAAACAGCACTTGTATGTTTATCTCAGCACTATTTACACTAGCAAAGAGGTAGAATTAACCCAGGTGCCCATCAACAGTCTACTGGATAAAGAAAATGTAGCCATTTCACTGATGCAAGGGCCTAGTGTGGTGGTGGGAGATATATCAATGGGAGCAGAGCTGCTGCCAAGGCCTGGGACTGACCTGTCTGACTTCCCCATTCATGCTGAGCCCATTCAAGCCACAGCCACATATAGCACAAGATGAGTTTTGATCCTTCTACAGGCAAGAAGAAAAAGAGGACATTTATCTTAGATGAGGGTGGGGATACCTAAACAGGAAACCTAGCCCTCAGAAACAAAAGAAGTGGAGCCAGAGCCAACTGAGGACAAAGATTTGGAAGCTGATGTTGAAGACAGTAGGAAAAGAGATGCTTATGATGATCCAGATGACTTGATCTTCTTTCATCAGAAGAAAAAGAAGAGACAAACAAAAAAGATATTTCATACTGATGGAGGTGAAGAAGGTATAAAGGATCTTAAGGTTGAAAGTGATGTTTAAGAACCATCTGAAGAAGGGGATGACCTTGCTATTATGTTTGGCAATAAAAAAAGAAAAAGAAAAAGAAGAATTTCAAGTTCCCAGATGAGAATAAAAACTAGAGAAAGATGAAGCCTAGAAGATAAAAGATAGCAAAAAAAAAAAAAAAGACAATGGCATCTCATGCAGTAATCAGACAGGCCACACTTGGGCAAGCTCAGAAAGAGATTACACATATGAAAAGCTACTGAACTGGATGTTCCACATCATGTAGAGGCAATGTAGATATGGTTTCTGGAGAGAAAAGGAAATTTGTCACAAAATCTCCTTAGGTTGTCTGAGTAGAAACCCAGGAAACTTCTACTGTCAACTTTACAGGTATCTATAAACAAATGTATTGTCACCCCAAACACCTTTTTGCATTTTTGTTGGCTGAATTGGGTACAAATGGTTTTCCAGGTGGTAATAACTAACTTGTAATCAAAGGAATATGGCAAAAGAAACACAGAAATTGTCTTGAGAAGATACATGAATGAATACATAACTTGTCACACATGCTGATCATGGAACACAATTCTGTAGAAGCACATACAACTCTTTTTTTTTTTTTTTTACAGAGAGAAGTGTGTCATTCTATTGCTGGCATCAAAACCCGCTTCCAGGTTGTCATGGAAAAGTGAGCACAGCTCGGTGCCAAAGCTAACTAATTTGCTAATTAATGATTTTGCAAAGCATGTTGTGGAGATTTGCATGGACAGGCTTGTCATCAGAGTAGATATATCACTGCACTAGAAACAAGATTAAAAAGCTGTCAAGTTCTTTGGTGAGTGGTTGGCTTGCCTGAAATCCTTGCAAGATCCTATTCTTCAAGCTGTTGACACACTCATTGCCTACTTGACAATTGTCTGAAGAATGTAATTTGGGGTAAGGAGGTACTTTTGAAAAATCCTTCAGACTTCTGTTAAATGCAAGATAAATTGGTTATTGTAACAGTGAAAAGAAAAAGAAAGAAAATGTGGTAGGTATATACCATGGAATACTACACAGCCATAAGAAACAACAAGGTCACATTCTTTGCAGCAATATGGATGTAGCTGGAAGCCATTATCTTAAGTGAATTAATGCAGAAGGAGAAAACCAAATATTATATGTTCTTACTCGTAAGCTGATGTTAAACATTAGTTAAACACAGGCACAAAGATGGGAACAATAAACAATGGGATTCTAAAAGTAGAGAGAGGGAAAAGAGTTGAAAAACTACCTATCAGATACTATGCTTATTACATGGGCAACAGGAACATGAGAAGCCCAAACTTTGGCATCATGCAGTATACCTGATATAACAAATCTGCATATGTAACCCCTGAATCTAAAATTTTTAATTAATTTTAAAAGACACAAAAATGTATTGATATAAATTTTATTTATATTTATGTAAAAATATAGTTCATTATTTTTAACTGCCTATGTACCATTGTCTATAATAGCGATATTCATTAAAGGACAGTTTTATCCTCTGGAAATCTTTAATAATTTGGAGACTTTTTTACTGTCATAACAGGGTGAAGTGTTACTGGCATCTAGTGCATAGAGGTCAGGATGCTGCTAAATCCAGGACGGCACCCACAACAAAGGACTATACAAACCAAAGTACTGATGGTGCCAATGTTGAGAAACCCTACTCAACAACAAGAAATGTATGTGCATTAGGCCATTTTTATTTTTTACTTTTTTGTTTTAGGTAGGTGTCATTTATTGAATACGTAGGTTGCATGCATGTTCTTAGTCTTAGATCAACATGTTGCCGATGTTGATCCCCTAACAAGGTTATTCTCAGAGCAAAAGCTTTTAACTTGATATAGAAAATATAACAATTTTCCTAATACATTTATGTGTGCAAAATTGAAGGAAGAAATATTTAGGGAAAAGCCCTAACATAGACATAACACTACAAATTCTGAATTGATTTCTTTATGACCAAATTAATCCCTGGTTAGACAGGCTCCTGACCTCCTGCAGAGGAAATTCCATTACTAAAGACTATTAAAAGTGATCAATGGTTTTGAGGCAGGCAGCAGCCCATGGGTTGTTTTGTTGTCAGGGCTCTTTCTTGTAAGTCCACAAATCTTGCTTGGATCTTTACGATGCCTTGCTCACTTTTAGCTCGACAATTCTCTGGGAAAGGTAATGATAAGTTAATTTATTAATGAGAGAGTATTAAGTACTTATTGTCTAGAACTTCTGTTCAATATCATCAATGCACACAATAGAGGGAATGAACCAAGCTAGAGAAGTGATGAATTTCATCAGTGCACCCTCATAGTGTTCATTCGACGACCTTCCCATCAAAGAAAAAAAATCATGAATTGTGTATGTTTATATTGAACTGTAATTGTAGGCCTCTATCATAAAAAAGATTCAATAAATACTATTTGAGTGGATTGACTAATTAATATTTAAGCACAATTCTTAAGGAACATTTAAGTTGATTCTCTATGAACTTTAGGATAGTTTTTTTCTAACTCTGTGAAAAATGACCTTAGTAGTTTGATTGAAATAGCAGTGAATCTGTACATGGCTTTGGGCAGTAGGGTCATTTTAGTGATGCTGATTCTTCTAATCTATGGCATGGAATTGTTTTTTTTTTGTTGTTGTCGTTGTTTGTTTTTATTATACTTTATGCTCTGGAGTACATGTCACTTCCCACAGGGTTGTTCCATAGGTACACACATGCCATGGAGGTTTACAGTCTCCATCCTCTGTCGCCTACATCAGGCATTTCTCCCAGTGTTTTCCCTCCCTGGCCTCCCCATACCCCACTGTCCCACCCCTAGCCCCACATCCCCCAACCTACCCCAGTGTGTGATGTTCCACTCCCTGTACCCATGTGTTCTTATTGTTCAACACCTGCCTATGAGTGAGAACATGCAGTTTTTGATTTTCTGTTCTTGTGTCAGTTTGCTGAGAATGATGGTTTCCAGGTTCATCCATGTCCCTACAAAGGACACGAACTCATCATTTTTTATGGCTGCATAGTATTCCATGGTGTATATGTGCCAAATTTTCCTTGTCCAGTCTATCCCTGATGGGCATTTGGGTTGGTTCCAGGTCTTTGCTATTGTAATAAAGTCTTCCAGAATATAATGAGCTAAGGTTAATTGGTTATTCTGGTCAACCACAAGCCCTGTTCTAAGAATGTATCAGCACTACATTGTTGCACATAGTAGGCAAGTGAGAATCTAGAATTCAGAAGTATGGGTCACTTATGGTTGATCCCAATCTTTGTCTCAGCACACAAAAGATCTGTCAGACTCAATGTGAAGATGGGACACTCATTACAAATTCTCCAAGAAACAAAAATAATACCAAAGACAGAGTACTCAAAGTCTGGGACCAGTTATAAATAAAAACGTGTTCTGGACTACCACATATGAAAGATTGAGAAGGAGAACCATGTACACTGAGTTACCATATCCAAAACTACACCAACAAAGCTAGGAAGCAGTGGCTTTAGACAGGAAAGCACAAATCGTGGCACAAAGTAAGAGACAGGTAATTAGATAAACCAGCAAATTTGGGCAGAATTAGGGCCTGGTTTACGAAACTTTCTGACCTTAAAAGCCAGTAGCCACCATGCCTTATTCTCCAAAGCCTATAAAAATGCAAATTAACAGTTGAAATGTGAGAAAACCTAGAGACAAAACCTCTGGAGTAATTAGAACACAGAAAGTTTAAATAATATTGCAGTCGGAAAGAGGAGGCTGTGACATTAAGCAGGTTAGTCCACCTCTGTAGCCCTCAGTTTCTTCCTCTCTAAAATGAGATAAGAGCAGCTAGATTTGTGGGTAACACCCCACCATAGGCACCAAGGAAGGAGAACTGTCCAGACCCCAGGCACAATTAGTGCCTAAGAATATCTTAGTTTATAGTGTTATTGCTAAGCTGTTTCCTTTATATAATCCTTCACATATAATCATATATTAGTTTATAGAATTAGTGCTTGAAATGTAACTTACTGCTTACATATATCTAGCATACTTAGTTCTTTTTTTTTTAAATTTTTATTGCATTTTAGGTTTTGGGGTACATGTGCAGAACATGCAAGA
>CM052654.1:87951486-87967719 GCA_028533165.1 Leontopithecus rosalia
TATAATGTTTCTATATAATCATATAGGTATTGTAGTCAGCTGTACTGACACATTTAGTGCTGATTTATATAATCCTTCTATATAACCATATAGTAGTTTGTAGTAGGAAGAATGCCCAGAGCAGTCACAGAACAGAAGCAGTACATGGGAAAAGAGCCAGACCAGGACAAGAACCAAAGACCCAGGTGGTGGTGTCCCTGCCTGAAAGGGCATACACTGTAAGGCAGGCTTGCAGCAAGTGCCTCTCCTCCTGATAAAGGAGTTGTAATATCTTGCATCCAGTTTCTGTGGAAAGTAGGCCTCAGGCCTGAGATCCTGGAAGTAATGGAGGGAGAAGAACCCCTCTGGTATGACCAGTCACTGCGGCTGTACACCCTGTCAGTCTTTTCTAGCATCTATGCTAGCTCAAACAATCCTCCCATAAATATCTTAAGAGCACAAGTCTGTCAGCTCCCACTGCATTAAACTTACAGTATCCTTCTATTGAAGTCTCCAGTCCCCAGAAAAGAAGAATTGTGCACAACACCTGTTGTACACAGCCCACCTCCTTGCCTTGGTGACCTAACGGGTGTGGACCCCTTTTCTGTACATGACCTTCTACTACTGCACATGGCCCAGCCCCCTGCTGCACACAGCCCATATCTCTGCCCAGGTGACATAATGGAGTGGTCCCCTCACTTGTAACTCATGTGATTATGTATGCCCTATTACTAAGTTTATAGATGATGACCTCACTCACAACCCAGCTTGTACCTAACAAATACAGATACTCTTGGGCATTTGGGGGCCGCCGCTGATCTCCGCTCACAGGTGGTGTGGCACCCCCGAGTCCAGATGCTCTTCACCAGTTCTTCAGTGTCTGGTCTCTTTACTTCTTGGATCCTGCACCTCAACACAGCATAAGGGACACCCCATGATCCTATGGAGCCTCCACAGTCCTACAAGATTTATGAGGCTATCCCACTAATTCACATGTGATTTTTTTCTTTCTGTGTTTGACAGTATCTTGGGTACAGAAGAGACATCAAAGATAAAAGGAGCGATGCTAGATAAATGATTCTGTAACCTCCTCTACATTTTTTATTGTCTTGCTTTACACTGTTAAACTCTTGATAGCAATTATTTTTTATTTATTTGTCACAATCATTTCTTTTTATGCAACTATAACTATTTGCATAGAAGACATCCATTCATGCCATTTCTTTCTATAAGTACAATCAGCCTCTTTGCCCTCAGAACACAGTGTGTTTTTTTCTTGCCTCAGGATATCATATAGACATTGTCTTTCTAAATATATGCCTCTCTTATCAACCCTTCTAAATTCATAACCAGCAAGGGTACCTGCCCACCAAATTCAAAATCTGTGATTTTTAAGCAAGTAAGTGAAAAATCTAATTTTTAGGTTCAGCAACTCAGAAAAATCTGAACCAAAAATAGACACTTTATTCTAGTACATTGAATCCACTCATCATCCTTGTCTCTTGTCTTCATTAGCTTTTCTTTTTGTAATATATAACTCCCTTTCCTTGCATATTTCAACATATGTTCAGTGGTGGAGACATGGAACCATCACACGGTCACCATGCACAGTTTCAGAATAAATCCTAAGCGAGTATTTTCAAGAACTCAGACTCATCACCCAGAGCAACTGAAGTTACACTCTCTGTCCTAAGGCAATTATCCAGCTGCTGTGTCCCTTGAGTATCTGTGTGCCAAAACATTTATTGTTTTGTTACTAATGTCTAATGCATTTTTCAGGTTCATATGGTGATATTTTGTGCTTGTTTCTTTAATTTAATCTTAGTTTTTGAGAATCTTTCTGAACCCCTTCGCTAGAAACCACTGCATAGCTCTTGTTTTTCTCCTCCGTAAGTCTTAATTCTGTTTTCCCTTATAGTCAGCAGCTAAAGTCCAATCCCAAACCCCTTAGGCCACTAAAATAATGGATTTCACTGTATCACTGCAGTGGTTCTGACATCACCACAGTATGAAATGTTGTTTACAGTGTGTCCTAAGCCCTCATCCTCCCACAAAACCTCTTTGGGATATCAGTAGCTTATTCCCTTTGGAGTATCATTTAGATTGCAGGTCATACAACAAAGAACCAAGTTCCTCACTAAGTATACAAGGTTCTTCATACGGTATCTGTTCAGTGTTTTACTCTGAGAACCACTTTTCCACACAGAGGTCCAATTGTTCTATGAAATCCAAAACCAAGGACTGACACACTTTTTCTCTAAAGGGTAAGCTACTGAAGCATTTAGTCTTTGTGGGCTGTATAATCTCTGTTTTAACTTCTCAACTCTGTCTTGGTAGTGGATAGTAGCCAGGGAAATGAGTGAATAGGTGCGGTTGTTTTCCAACAAAAGTTTGTATATAAAAGGCAGAAGAAAGCTGGGTTTGGCCTGTGTGCCCTGCTTTGGTAGGACCTCTCCCAAGCTTTCAATTAGTAGTAGGCATGTGACTCAAGTTTGAAATCTTCCAGGAATTTTGAACTGAGATACAGAGAAAAGATATAATTGCTCTTTATCATTTGAACTCAGAAGATATGTAAATGTGATTCCTATCATCTCCACAGAAAGATTTGTTTTGCAGAAGTGATAAATGCTTAGATCAGAGTTGCTCTCAGTAGTAACCCCCTTAGCAAGGCTGGCTCACACCACATTCTTATCTGCTACACTGTAGTATAGTACATCTGTAGAAGAACTATGTGTTACTAAAACCTGTGCTTGTCAATTGCAAAGTGGAATAAAAATGAATTTTACAGTATAGGACTCAAATATATATATATTTGGAGATATTTCATTCAGTATATATTAATATATATTAATATAGTAATCATTATTTTTCATTTTTATTTTGACTTTTCATTAAACATTTATTTCATTAAACATTTATTCTAAACATTTATTCATTGCCCGTCGAGTTCTAGGCAAATAGAGGCAGGGATAAAGTGGTAAACAAACCGTAACACAGGCTCTGACTCATAAGGAGTTCACAGTCTAGGCAAGAAGAAGCTTTTTATCCTCTCTCATTTTTTAATTATTATACTTTAAGTTCTGGGGTACATGGGCAGAACGTGCAGGTTTGTTACATAGGTATACACATGCCATGGTAGTTTACGGCATCCATCATCCTATCACCTACAATAGGTATTTCTCCTCATGTTATCCCCTCCCTAGCCCCCACCTGCCTACTATCCCTCCTCTAGCCCACCACCCCCCAACAAGCCCCAGTGTGCGATGTTCCCCTCCTTGTGTCCATGTGTTCTTATTGTTCAACACCCACTTGAGTGAGAACATGAAGTGTTTGGTTTTCTGTTTTGTATCCATTGGCTAAGAATGATGGTTTCCAGATTCATATATGTCCCTGCAAAGGACAATGAACTCATTGTTTCTTATGGCTGCATAGTATTCCAGGGTGAATATGTGCCACATTTTCTCTATCCAGTCTAGCATTTGGGTTGGCTCCAAGTCTTTGCTATTGTGAACAGTGCTGCAGTAAGCATACATGTGCATGTATCTTTATAATAGAATGATTTATAATCCTTTGGGTATATACCCCATAATGGGATTGCTAGGTCAAATGGTATTTCTAGTTTTAGATCCTTGAGGAATTGCCATACTATCTTACACAATGGTTGAACTAATTTACACTCCCATCAACAGAGTAAAAGCATTCCTATTTCTCTACATCCTCTCCAGCATCTGTTGTCTCCTGATTTTTCAATGATCACCATTCTAACTGGTGTGAGATGGTATTTCAATGTGGTTTTGATTTGCATTTCCCTAATGACCAGTGATTATTAACTTTTTTTCATGTTTGTTGGCTGCATAAAGTCTTTAAACATTTTTTATAAACATTCCTTTTGTACTAAAAGGTTTTCCATATGATACACTATTAACAAGATTGCTTTTATGTGATTCAATAACATTCTGATAGGGTGACAGTTAATTCTGCGAAGAACAGCATGTTAGAGACTAAAAACACTTGATATACTTGCCAAGTAAGCTGTTTTACTTACTATTTGAACATCCAATCAATACCGGATGAATCAGAACTTAGTTCTTATCCATGCCTATGTAAGTCTCTAGATTTTCCTTCATTGATATTTAAAATATAATTCTAATGAAGAATGTGCCTTTAATATTGACACTGGAATATTTTCTTCCTCGCCATTTTCAGCAAATTTGGCTTCAGTTTTAGAAAGTGCACACTCATCACAAGAAAACAGCTCTGGGGTTAACATACTATACAGACATAGTCCACCTCCCCAATAGAGAAAAATCAGCCAAACTTTTGTTGACACTGATAAAAAGTACTTTTCCACAGAGGCACTTTCCAATACAGCTCTCAATGACATGCCTCATAACAATGCTACTCTGTTAGAAGTAAGATTTCAGGAAGAAGATGTTTTCCATTGGGACTGTGGTGCTTTTGCAATCTACTTCATAAGTGAATTTTGCTTCTTTGCAAACTCTCTGCCTCAGATCCAGTTAAGAAAAAGAACATTGAAACTACTAACAAAAATGATAAATAAAAGATTTTTATATGTAATAATTTCTCATGAAATGTCAAGACCTAAGATAAATGCTCTTTTTGTTGTTATTTCATTTTGTTATTAAGCTATTATTCTTGTATTTAAGGTGTACAACATGATTTTTTGTTAACTTTTATGTTAGGTTCAGGGGTACATGCGCAGGTTGTTATCTAGGTAAACTATCGTCATGGAGGTTTGATGTACAGATTGTTTCATTAGCAGGTTCCTAAGCCTAGTACCCAGTAATTAGTTTTTCTACACCTCTCCATGCTTCCACATTCAACCGTCTGGTAGGCCCTGATATCTGTTCTCCTCTTTGTGTCTGTGTGTTCTGATCACTTAGCTCCCACATGTGACGAGAACATCAACATTTTGGTTTTCTGTTCCCATATTAGTTTGTTAAGAATACTGACCTTTAGCCTCATCTATGTTCCTGCAAAGAACATGATCTTGTTCTTTTTTTAAAGCTGCATAGTATTCCATGGTGTATATGTACCATATTTTCTTTACCAATCTTCTGTTGATGGGCATTTAGGGTGATCATATGTCTTTGCTATTGTGAGGAGTGCTGCTATGAATATATGCATGCATGCGTCTTTATAACAGAATGATGTCTATTCTGCTGGCTATGTACTCATGAATGGGATTGTTGAGTGGAATAATAGTTCTGTTTTTAGGTCTTTGAGGAATCACTACACAGCTTTTCACAATATTGTTAACTAATTTACATTCCCACCAACAGTGTATACACATTCTCCTACCTCTGCAACCTCACTAGCATCTGTTATTTTTTGACTTTTTAATAATTGCCATTCTGACTGGTGTGAGATGATATCTCATTGTGGTTTTGATTTCCATTTCTCTAATGATCAGTGACATTGAACTTTTTTCATAGGCTTGTTGGCTGTATCTATGTCTTCTTTTAAAATTTTCTGTTTATATATCTTTCCACTTCTCAATGGGGTTGTTTAGTTTTTTCTTGCAAAATTGTTTTAATTACTTATAAATGCTAGATATTACACTTTTGTCAGGTTTGTAGTTTGCAGATATTTTCTCCCATATCTGTAGAGTGTATGTTTCCTATTTTGATAGTTTATTTTGATATGCAGATGTTACTTAGTTTAATTAGTTCCTATTTGTCAATTTTTGCTTTTGTTGCAATTGTTTTTGGTGTCTTAGTCATAAAGTCTTTTTCACAGCCTATGTCCAGAGAGGTATTGCCTAGAATGCCTTCCAGGGTTTTTTTTTTTTAATGTATAGTTTTGGTTTTACATTTAAATCTTTAATCCATCACAAGTTGATTTTTATATACGGTGAAAGGAAAGGGCCCAGTTTCCACTTCCTGTTTATGGCTAGTCAGTTATCCTAGCACCACTTAGTGAATAGGGAGTCCTGTCCCCATTGCTTGTTTTTGTCAGCTTTGTCAAAGTCCAGAGTGTTGTAGGTATGCAGCCTTATTTCTGGGATGCCTATTCTGTTCCTTTTGTCTACATGTCTGGTTTTATGCCAGTAGCATGCTGTTTTGGTTACTAGAGCCATATAGTACAATTTGAATATGGGCAGCATGACGCTTGCTGCTTTGTTCTTCCTACTTAGGACTTCTCTGACTATTCAGACTCTTTGTTGGTTCCATATGAATTCTGAAATAGTTTCTTCTAGTTCCATGAGGAATGTCATAGAGGACTATTATGAACACTATGCAAAAAACTTAGATAACCTAAAAGATAGGGATAATATTCTAGAAACATACACTCTCAAGACTGAATCAAGAAGAAATAGAAAGCCTAAAGGATCAATCAAATAAAGTGATTGAAGTGGGAATTAAAAACCTTCCAAAAAGAAAAGCTCAGGGCAATATGATTTCATCACTGAATTATATCAAACAGTGAAATAGAAATTAATACACATCTATCTTAAAATGTCTCCAAAAAACAGAAAAAGAGGGAATATTTCCAAACTTATTATATGAGGTCAGCATCACCTTTGTATCAAAAACAGACGACATTCCAAAAGAACAGCCAGAGACAAAGGGGAGAGGGGGTACTACCATCCCCAGCCCTGGAAACTCTTCTATAATAGCCAAAGGAGATGTCAAATCAGAGTAGTTCCTCAGTAGTACCATATTATAGAAGATACGTTCCACAGATCATCTGCATATGAACCCCTAACCTGCCTTCACACACTATTTGGATATCCAAAGAAGGATTTATCTCATTCATAACAAGCAGTACTCTAATCATTTACTAGAGCTCAGACAAACCTGGGCTTAAGGCAGCATTTAATGCCAAAAATAAAGTGACAACTTAGCAGAAAATTAAAAACAAATTCAAAAGGTAAATTACAAAGACTCTCTAAGCAAATATATTTGATAAAAACGTAAACAATCTGGACAGAGAACACCGGAATAAATAACTAAGCATTCAATGCAATAATATAAACATATGTCCACAAGAAACAACAGCAAATAGGGAACCACGATTTTCCCATATAAATAGAGAATCAATGACCAACCTTGAGATAGTGATTTGTAAGCTCTCATATCAAGATTTTAAAATAGCAGTTTTAAGAAAACTCAGTGATATCCAAGATAACACAGAAAAACAATTCAGAAATTTATTAGAGGAAAGTGACAAAGAGACTGGAATGTTTTTTAAAAAAAATCAAACAGAAATATTGGACCTAAGAATAAACTCAAAAAGATTGTTAATTGTTCAACAGCAAAAAGCATGAAGCAGAGTAAAGAACCAGTGAACTTAAAGACTATTTGAAAATATACTGTATCAGAGGAGAAAAAAAAAACAAAAAGAATAAGAAGGTACAAAGAGCATCTACAAGATATAGAAAATTACCTCCAAAGACCACACCTAAGAATTATTGGGGTTCAAGAGGTTGTTCAGCAAGAGCAGGAGGTAGAAGGTTATTCAAAGAAATAATAACAGAAACATGCCAAAACTTTAGAGGTAAATATCTAGGTACAGGAAAGTCAGAGTATACTGAACAGATTTGACCCAAATAAAACTGCCCAAGGCATAAAATAATCGAAATCTCAAAGATCAAGGACCAGGAGAGGATTCCTAAAGCAGCAAGAAAGCAAGAAGCAAATAATATAAAGGAACTCTAATTCATCTGGTAGCAGACTTCTCAATGGAAACAATACAGGCCAGGAAGGAGTGAGATGACATATTAAAAGTGCTGAAAGAAATAAATTGTCATCCAAGAACACTGTAACTAGAAAAGCTATTCTTTAAATATGAAGGATACATAAAGTCTTTCCCAGACAAATAACAGCTAAGAAAATTCACTACCATCAGACTTTCTTACAAGAAACATTAGAGAGAGTTCTTTAGTCTGAAAAAAAAAAAAAGAAAGGTCATCTAATGCTCAAAAAGAAAACACTTGAAGGTATGAAACTGACTGGTAAAAGTAAATAGACAGACAAACCTGGAATATTCTAACATTGCAACTGTGGTATGAAATACCCTTATAACTCTAGTATGAAGTGTACAAGACAAAGCCATACAAAACAATAAAAGCTATAGAAAACTGTCAAGAGATAGGTAATTTAAAGATACATAAACTGAGATAACAATGTCAAAATGTAGGAGGAACAACATTAAAGTGTAGGTAATTTTTTTATTATTTTGTTTTTATTATTTTACTTTTAATTTATGGTAACCATTATTTATAAATAACTTGTAATATCTGTAAGACATACTGTAAGTCTCATTGTAACCACAATGCAAACACCTATACTAGATTCACTGTAAACAAAAAGCAATAAATGAAAACATACTACCAGAGAAAATGACAAAGAAATATAATAAAAAAGAAAGGAAGAGTTAAAAAACAAGAAAATAATCAAGATAATGGAAGTACTCAGTCCTTACTAATCAAAAATGTCAATAAATGTAAATGAACTGAATTTGGTAATAAAATGATGGGAGGGATGAATGGACAAGGAAACACTACCCAGTTGTATGCAGCCTACAAGAAACTGACTTCACCTATGAAAACACACATAGACTGAAAGCAAATGAATGAAGAAATAGATTGCATGCAAATGGAAAATTAAAAAAGACCAAAAGTAACTATAATTGTATTAGATAAACTAGACTATAAGCAAAAGACTGTAAAAGGAGACAAAGAAAGTTACTATATAATGATAAAGGGGTAAATTCAGCAAGAGGACTTAACAACGCTAAATGTATGTGTACCCTACACCAAAGCAGCTAAGTGTTTACAGCAAAAATTAACTAAAGGGAGACATAGATTGCAACATAATTAAAGCAGGAAAGGCTGCAAAACAAACCTCTGGAATACCAAACTGGGAAGGAAGGGGTGATTTATTTGGCCAGAAGCAGCAGTGGCATAGTTACCTAACAGCTGAGCTCCCTTAACAAAGAAAAATCTCTGCCCTTTTAAAGGCTTACAGCTCTAGAAAACATATGTGAAAGGGTCTTGATCCATGAGGTAGGCATGGGGTATGTGACTTAGGTGGGGGGTTTGATGGTGTTTAGGCACAAACAGTGCCTTCTGGGAAGATTCCTCCATACCATGCCTGCAATCTATATGAGGAGATTAAAGGTGACACCCAGTCTGCCAGGTTTTACTTCTCCTATTGAAATGCAAGGTAGAAGTGAAGGGGGAGGTGGTCTTAGATGCTTAAGGGTGATTAAAGGTCTCCTTTCTCACAATCATACCAGGGACTTTAACACCCCACTCCCAGTAGTGGACAGATCATCTGGACAATTAGAAACATCCAATTTAAACTAGTAATACACACAAGAACAATCAGGCCTAACTGATATTTACAGAACATTTCACCCAACTGCCACAGAATACACATTATTTTCATCAGCACATGGTACATTCTCCAATATAGACCATATGTTAAACCATAAAACAAGTCTCAAAAAATTCAAAAAATAGAAATTATATGAAGTGTCTTATTTGACCAAAATAGAATAAAATTAGAAATAAAACTGAAAGAAGAGCCTTGTAAACTATACAAACACATTGAAATTAAACAACATTCTCCTGAATGACCAATGAGTCAATGAAGAAATTAAGAAGGAAATTTAAAAATTTCTTAAAACAAATGAAAGTAGAAATGCAACATATCAAAATCTATGGAATGCAACCAAAGCAACAGTAAAAGAGAAGTTTGTATCAACAAATGCCCACATTGAAAAAATTGCAATATATTAATAAACAATCTAATATTGCACCTCAAGAAATGAGGTCAGCAAAAACAAAAGAAACCAAAAATTAGTAGAATTAAAAACTTATTATACTAAAGATCACAATAGAAGTTAGTAAAATTGAGACTAAAAATCTATACAGAAGAGCAACATAATTACAATTTGTTTTTTAAAAAGATAAACAAAATTGACAAATTATTGGCTATACTAAGAAAAAGAGAAAGCAGACCTAAATAAAATTAGAACTGAAAAAAAGGCATTACAAATGAGACCACAGAAGAACAAAGAAATCTTTAGAGATTATTTTGACCATCTATATGCCAAAAAATTGGGAGATCTAGAAAAATTGATAAATTCATAGACACATAAAAACTACCCAGATTGAACCACCTAGACAAACCAATCATGAGTAATGAAACTGAAAATATAATAAGCATTTACTCCACTTCTGTAGGTTGTCTGTTTATTCTGTTGATATTTGCTATACAGAAACTCTTTAGTTTAATTAAGTACCACTTGTCATTTTCTTTTTCTTTTTCTTTTTGCAGTTGCATTTAAGACTTGGTCATAAACTCTTTGCCAAGGCTGATATCAGGAAGAGTATTTGGTAGATTTTCTTCTATGACTTTTATAGGTTGAGGAAAAAATATTTGCAAATTATGCATTAAACAAAGGTCTGATATACAAACTCTATAAGGAACTTTAAAAAATCAACAAGCAAAGATCAAATAACTCCACTAAAATGAGGTCAAAGTATATGGGCAGAGACATCTCAAAAGAAGACATATAAGTGGTCAAAAAATATGAAAAATTATTCACATCATTAATTTTCAGAGAAATGTAAATCAGAACCACAATAAGATACTATCTAATACAAGTCAGAATGGCTGCTATCGAAAAGTCAGAAAGTAGGTGTTGGTGAGGCAGTGGAGAAATGGAATATGTCTACATCGTTGGTGGGTGTGTAAATTAATTCAGCTACTGAGGAAAGCAGTTTAGAGATTTCACAAAAAACTAATAGAATTACCATTCAACTCAGCAATCCCATTAATGCATATATACCCAAAGGAAAATAAATAATTCTACCAAAACTACACATGTATTGATTGCCGCACTATTCACAGTAGCAAAGACATGGAATCAACCTAAGTATACCCATTAATGGTAAACTGAATAATGAATTTAAGGTAAATTATAATAGGGAGGAAACAGAGGAGACCCCTGCTGGCTGATAACGGCAAATTTGGCAAGGCCTGTCAGGGACTTAATCTGAATGAATCCATGCACTCCTCTTTATCCCAAACTCAATTCTAAACTTTGGGTTGCAGCCCTAGAAAGGAAAACCATATCTGAGAGATACAAAGCCATGATCTTCAAGGTAGCTTTGGGATTTGTTAACTGTTAGATTTGGACAGAACAGAGCTTTCTTGCATGTGATCAGGGGCCAGTTTGTTTTGAGGTTCCCCGTCAGTCAGGCTCCTCCAGGATCTTTGCCTGGCCACACTCACCTGTATCACCAGCTTAGATGCCCAGTTGGAGAGCTTCCCAGTATATACCACCACAGTTCTTTTACCAGCAAACCCCATTAGAGAGCTTTTGAAGATGAAACTCCACTAGTGTGCAGCAACCCAAAGCCTCCTCCTATCACTTTGCTAGCATGCACTCAACCATACCCTCCTCTCACCACTTTGTAAGTGTGAACAAACCCTATTGTCCCACTAACACCCTGTTGCCACTAGTACATATGTATGAGTACAGAACCTGCTGACACTGCTCTACTGAAGTGCTTTTGTCAGCACCCCAATCAAAGTGTTGTTGCCAGCAGACAGGGAACACCTTGTCCCCTCCAGCACAGCAGTGCTTGAGGTAAAGGGGCTGAAGAACAAAGTCACAGACCTCATCTCAAGCACCCAGCAATAGAGGAAGCAACACAAAAAAGTGCTGAGTTGAGCCTTGGATGCCTGAAATCATTCCGAAAGGAAGCCAACTGACTATATCCAACTTACACCACAGTGAAAACCTCAAGACCCTCAAAGAACATAAAAGCAATAAGCCCCATAAAAAAGACAGCAACTTCAAAGATTAAAGGAACATGTCAGCCTATATAGAAGAGAAGGAACTAGTGCAAGAATTCTGAGAACTCTAAAAGCCAAAGTGTCTTTCTACCTCCAAATGACTGCACTCACTTTCCAGAATGATTCTTAATAAGGCTGAAATGACAGACATTGAATTCAGAATCTAGATGGCAACAAAGATCATTGAGATTCAGGAAAACATAATAAACCCAATCCAAGGAATCTAAGGAATCCAGTAAAATAATTCAAGAGCTGAGAGATTAAATAGTCACAATAAAACTAGTAACACCATTTATGTTCAAAGGTAATACTGATTTGTATGGATTTGATCCTGACAGCATGTTGCTGGTTGGTTATTATGTAGATTTGATTGTGTGGTTGCTTTAGTGTCAGTGGTCTTTGTACTTAAGTGTGTTTTTGTGGTGGCTGGTAACAACCTTTCATTTCAACTTTTAGCATGCCCTTGAGGACCTCCTGTAAGGCTAGTCTGGTGGTAATAAATTCCCTTAGTATTTGCTTCTAAATTTCCCACTTAAAAAATGCAGCATGGCAAACTGGATAAATATGAAACTCCCAACTATATGCTGTCTTCAAGAAACCCTTCTCACATGGAATGTCATCCACAGGCTCAAAGTAAAGGAATGGAGAAAAAGCTATCAAGCAAACAGAAAACAAGAGAGTAAAGATTGCTACTTTTATTTCAGACAAAAAAAACTTTAAAGCAATGTTGAAAATGAACAAAGAAAGGCAATACATAATAATAAATGTATCAGTTCAACAAGCATATTGCAACAAAAACAAAAATTGATTAGTGGGGCCCGATTAAATGAAAGACTTTCTTCATAGCAAAAGAAGCTATCAACAGATTAAACACAAAACCTACAGAACAGGAGAAAATACTTGTAAACTCTGTATTCAATGAGTTCTAATATTCAGTCTATAAGAAGCAAATTAACAAGATAAGAACAACCTCACTAATCAGTGAGTGAAGGACATGAATAGACACTTCTCAAGATATACAAATGGTGAACAAGCATATGAAAAAAATGCTAAACACTAATCATTAAACATCAAAATCAGTAATTTGAGAAAGAAGCTCAAAGTGTTACTATGTCTTGAGCAGTTTAATAAATATAGAGCTGGCACTTAGTTAATACCATTTGAATGGAATTAAATATAATAAATTTACTTTTTGAAGTGTTTAAGTATAATTAGCCCCTTAATGGGTCATTTCACATATAATTTTATACCTTAAAGGGCCCTTAGGCAGCTACTACAAGATCCAAAAGAACAGAGATGTTATGTTTATACAGTGGGCCAGTAGGATACCTAGTTGACAATGATATTTTCTCTATATAACAAAATTATTTTCAGTGATATTAGTGTAGTAATCAGCAATGTTAGTTGAAGCTTTCTTCATCTTATGAATAATTACCAGTTAAAGATGATAATCTTTTAATATTAGAGACATTATTCAAATTTTAATATTTTACATGTGAACTAAAATGTTCAAATCACAAACAAAATATACCTTGTAGTTCTCATTTTCTTTCAATCATTTAAGTTTTAAACAAAAATACAAATTTTAGGCATTTACATAAAATTTAAAGGAGCTTATTTTCTTTTTATTCATCTTGTATCACTATTCCATCATTGTTTATTTCATATCAGCTATTTAGACAGAGTAATATGTAGCTCTGCAGGAGCTGAAGAAAGTTACTTTGTCCAAAACCTGATATTAATTTTCAAAGGAATGTATGCAGCAAAGTCTGCATGTGGTATGGGCCAAGTGTATAACTGGAGACTCTCCAAATGACATTCATTGTAGAGCAAAATACTTATTAAAAGATAAAAATGTAAATCTGACAAAAATGTGTATGTATATGTACATGTGTGCATATATATATATATACACACAACAACCAAAACTGTTTAGAATTGAGACCCAAAACATTTTTGGAGAAAAGAATACCTTATTCTTACCATAGTTTAAAAGGACAGGCTCACAGTGATAGAAAACTGACTAATATTCATCAGTTTAATTTTTATTGTCTTCAGATTTGAATTATTGCCTGCACCCTGGAAGGGTCAATTCTAGTGCCCTGACCATGAATCGCTACAAGTCTAAGCATTTCTGTACATACTATTTTTACTACCTAGCAAAATTACTGGTGAGTTATTGAGGAGCCAAATACAGCACTTTAAGGGACATTTGGAAATTAAGTGTACTCATTTCTCTCTGGTATGTTTACAAAATTGATATATCCCTAAGTTATCTGTGGCATCATTTCAGAGCTGAGGACAGATGTGCAAATCTGCAGCTTAAGAATGGAAGCATATTGTAAGTCTGTATCAAAAAATATCATGTGATGCTCAAAAAATGTGTCACTATTATGTATCCACAACAATTAAAAATAATAGAGTGAAATCTATATAACTGTATGTGGAACAATAGAGAAATATGTGAGTAAATATAAAAACCCCTACTTAAATGGAAAGTGATATAAAAAACAGCAATTTGTTGAAAAGATGTCAGAATGAGGAAGCAGGCAGTTAGAAGAAATTTATCAATCTAACAAATCACCAATATCATAGAACTCTAGGTAACATAAAGAATAATAATTGAATGGTTAAATCATAGGCAAAGACAAAATTCTTTATTTTTGTCTATTGTTACTGAATAATTGCAGTAGTACTAAATTTTTTAAATGGTAACCATTTCTAAGAAAAGGGCATTCTTTGAAACTTCTCTTTGCAGTGTCTAGAATGTTTGGGATGTCCTTGGTGTTTAAAAATTTGTGGACTGATAAAAGTAAGACTGAAAATGTCCTTACTTGGCTGCAAGAGTGATTTTGCATGGAAAAACAAAGCCAGCCATAAAAGAGCAAAATGGCTCTAGCAGAAAATAGACAGGTATCACTTATTTTGTGAAAGAGAATACTTATTGAAATTCTCTGTATAAAAACAAATATGTAAGCAAATGTATCAGCTTCTTAATTTTGACATCCACTTTTATTGTAGAGATGTTTTGCTTTATCTTAATTTCTTATTACTTTCAATTTCCAGACACACTTTAGCATTTACATAATGGAAAATTTCTCCAAAGCCCTCTCTTAGAGTTTCTTATTAGATAGTGCTTATTGTTAATAATTGTCATTAAAATTTCTATTTTAAAAGTTATTCATCTGATTTATGTAAGAGTTTCTCAGAAGTATGTATGAAATATTTAATTACAGTTCTTAACACAATTTTGTCAATTGGTTTGTGTTTAGACTCCATTTTTAGGAAAGCATATGTTTTTAATTATCATGCTTACATATCTATATTCCTTCACTAATGTATAAATCTTAATTTGTCACTAAATGCTTATTTCATTTATCACAATTTTTAATATTTTTCTATAACTTATAATATAGTTTCTTTCCAAACTGATATTTTAAAACTGACACAAGAACAGAAAAGGAAACACCATATATACTCACTCATAGGCGGGTGATGAACAATGGGAACACATGGACATAGGGAGGGGAGCACCACACACTGAGGTGTATTGGGGGAAATAGGGGAGGGACAGCGGGGGGGTGAGCAGGGGAGGGATGGCATGGGGAGAAATGCCAAATATGGGTGAGGGGGCAGAAGGCAGCAAAACACACTGCCACGTGTGTACCTATTTTTATTTAAATTGGTGTCTCATAGAAAAGTTACTGTAATATTTTCTGTTTTATTTTATTTTTCATCCAGTATTAATCTATCATTTTCTGAAAGCACCCTACTATGTTCTGGGATTTTCTATTCCTTCTAGAATACTAGAAATGCCTGCTTTATGCATTTTAGGTTATGTAGTTTGCTCACAAAGTTCACCGTGAGTTTGGTCTTGTTTTTATTAACACTGCTTTATTCCTTTTTCTCCTATATTTATAGAACTTCTGATATTATCAAGGGACTTCAGGAAAGTCAGTAAAAGTCCTTGTTCACTTGCAAAATAAAAACCAATAGCCATCAACTATTTTCTATGTGTTAGAATCCTTTGGAGAGCATTATTTTGTTTTCATTATATTTTAAGTTATAAATAAATAAAGATTTGAAGTTCAACTGAGCATTGCCTTAAGAATGACCTAAAATGGGGTAGCGTTTTGCAGCATTCATCAAAATTAAATAGGGCATTAAATATTTGGACTATAATTCTACTTCAACATACCTCTTTTCAGAGACAGTTACACATGTGTACCATTTACGAATGTCATAATAATTAGGGATAATGTGATATCTCTCAAAAGAAGACTGATATATAAAAATAACATACTCAAAATAAGAACAAAATAAAGCCTTTAGAGTAACAAACCTAGATATATTCACAGGAAAAAAATTGTGCTAAATAAAAGTTTCAAATGTAATTATATTTTTATAAAAATGTAAA
>CM052654.1:87968219-87988608 GCA_028533165.1 Leontopithecus rosalia
GAAGAGCAACCCCAAGGCACATAATCATTAGATTCACTAGGGTTGAAACAAAGGAGAGAATACTAAGGGCAGTCAGAGAAAAAGGTCAGGTCACCCATAAAGGGAAGCCTATTAGACTTACATCAGATCTCTCAGCAGAAACCCTACAAGCCAGAAGAGAGTGGGGGCCAATATTCAACATCCTTAAAGAACAGAACTTTCAGCCCAGAATTTCATATCCAGCCAAATTAAGCTTCACAATTGAAGGAAAAATAAAATCTTTTATGAACAAGCAAGTACTCAGATTTTATTACCACCAGGCCAGCTTTACAAGAACTTCTGAAAGAAGCATTACACACAGAAAGCCTTTCTAAAAATGTACTAAAAATTAAAGAACATCAACATAAAAAAGAATTTACAACAACTAATGCATAAAATAGCCAGTTAACATCAAATGGCAGTAACCCTAAATTTAAATTGACTAAATCCCCCAATTAAGAGATACAGCCAAAACCTAATGGTATACTACATCCAGACCCATTTCATATCCAAAGATACACAAAGACTCAAAACAAAGGGTGGAGAAAGATTTACCAAACAAATGGAGAGCAAACTAAAGAAATAAACAAAAAGCAGGAGTTGCAATTCTCGCATTTTATAAAATAGATTTCAAAGCAACAAAGATACAGTGGTAAAAGGATCAATGCAACAATAAGAGCTAATGATCCTAACACCCAGATACATAAGACTCATAAAGAGATTTAGACTCAACGAGACAGAAAATTAATAAGGATATCCAGAACTTGAATTCAGATCCGGAACAAATAAACTTAATAAACATCTATAGTGCTCTCCACTTTAAATACACAAAATATACATTCTCCACTTTCAATACACAAAATATTGATCAGCCATTATTAATAACCATTCTTAGAATTAAGCAATATTCCTGTTCTCTCTCCCTCTTTTTCTTCCTCTTTCTTCCTCTCCTTCTCTCCTTTTTTCCCCAAAATAAATAAATAAATAAATTTCACTCAGCTAGAAATGTATAAAGGACCATGGTACCTCAGGCAGCTGTAACAAAATACTGTAGTTGGTGGCTTAAAAAATCTCTTTGTACTGAAAGCTGTGAAGATAAAGTCAAGGCTCAGGAAGTGTCTGCTTTTTGATGAGTGTCTCCTTCCTGGCTTGCATATGGCTGTTTTGTCCTTAAGCAACCCTTCTTTTACTTATGCTCAGAGAGATAGGTTTCTGATGTCTCTTCTTATAAGGTCAACTGACCCTTCAAATTAGGATCCCACTCATATAATCTCCTTTGTTACGTCCACAAAGGCCCTATCTCTAAATGTAATCACACTGGGGGTAAAGGCTTTAACATATGAGCATTAGGGGGATACAAGAAATCGGTCCATAATAGGTAATGGCAGATTAATTACTGCCACTACTGTAAAGTCACTCTTTGTTACTCGTAACATGTTTACCAATTGGAAACCAAAAAGAAAAATGTCTATGGACATTTCATATGGCCCAGTCTTAACCTGGGCCAAGGCAGGATTTGGATAATCAATATTGATACCACACTAAAGATTGTCTTAATTCAATGCTTTAGTTTACACTTCGGTTCTAATTGAAGGCTGAATAAGGGAAGATACAGAACATTGTTATATTAAGCAACAAGAAAGTCAGCTATCACAAGTAAAGAGGTATATTTATTTATTTTTTCTGTCTTAGATAGATTCTTGCTCTGTCAACCAGGATGGGGATGGAATGCAATGGCAAGATCAGAACTCACTGCAGCCTTGAACTTCTGGACTCTAATGATCCTCTAACCTCAACCTCTCAAAGAGCTGGGGCTAGAAGAGCATACTACCACACTCAGCTAATTTTTGTTTGTAGTGATGAGATCTCACTATGTTGCCCAGGCTGGTAAGGAACTGCTGGTCTCAAGCAATCCTCTCACATTAGCTTCCCAAATTGCTGAGATTATAGTCATGAGCCAATAAACTTTGCCAAGAGGTATTTTCTTAACACCTCTCTGCTTCATGATGTAGCATATGGGCAGAAGACTGGCCTTGACTCATATAAATGTGACTATTGGAAGAGAGTCAGAAGTGTAAAAAAGGCATGGATTTTTTTGTTTTGTGTTTTTATTTCCCCAAGATAGCAGATTAGAGGCTTACAGCCTGCCTCAGCCACTTGGAAATAGTAAAATATACAAATATCAATTCTGTGAGCTTTAATTCAAAACGGAAATTGGGAATCACTGAAATCATGGGCACAACAAATCCCAGAGAGGAGAGCATCAGCAAACAGACCCCATGATGGTGACCAGCTGATGAAAGGAGTGAAGCCCCAGTATATGGGAGAAACAGAGAGTCTCCAGCTTGAATTGCATTTTCACTATGGGGAGGAATAGCTGATTGACAGAACTTTCGTTTCTCCCAATCCCTGAAGCTAACCTGGGGAACGGCTTGGAGAGGTCATGTAAGAAAAACACTGGAAAAACTGCACACATTTTCCCAGAGCTGGGACTAAGAGCAGAACACCATTTTCATTCCTACACATATAAAACCACATTCATTGGCGATTCATCTGCACAGATGTGCAGGCATTTTGGCCTCAAGGCAGAGATTGGAGCACCTGCTCTGAAGCAAGGTAGGGGCTTCTACAGACAAAACTGTGGAAAGTGCCTCAACTGTAAGCACTAGAATTGTGCTCTTCCCCATCACATACCTGGAGCAGAGAGCTGCTACAGCTGCAGTTTCTCCTGGGCAGTGAGACTTGCAGCCAAAGCCAGCTTAGTTAACCTGGAACTAATCTTCATGTGCCATAGTTGTGTGCCCTATCCTGCTCCTCTGAGACTGCAATGAAGTGAGTCTGTCCTGCTCCACACCTGACAGAATTTCAGGCATTCACAGACAAGTTTGCCTCATTCAGCAGCCTGGGTCATGCTACTTTTCTTGAACATAGATCATGGTACAGTATGGCGCACTCTGCTTCATACCCGGGAAAATCTCTCGGCTTTCAGAACACCCATTCACCTGGTTCAGCAGCTAGAGTTGCAATGCCCTTTCTGGACATAGATTGTGGTGCAGCAAGGTTCTCTCTACCCCATGCCCAGGCAGATCTCCAGGCATTCAAAATACCTGCTTATCTGGTTCAGCATCCTGAGTCACCCCACTTTTCCTTGACATTAATTATGGTGCAGGAAGGCTTTCTTTGCTCCATGCCCAGGCATCTGCAGCACCTACTTTCCTGGATTAGGAGTTCAGTATAACTCCCACCTCTGTGCAAAGAATTTGGGGTCAAGGAGGTTTTCCATCTCCATGCCTAAGCACACCTCTGGAAGGATTGAGGCTGCCCACTGGATACTCCCTTGGTGCTGCTTTTTTGTTATTATTATTACTATACTTTAAGTTCTGGGGTACATGTGCAGACTGTGCAGGTTTGTCACATAGTTATATATGTGCCTTGGTGGTTTGCTGTATCCATCACCCCATCATCTGCATTAGATAGTTTTCCTAATACTATTCCTCCCCTAGACCCCAACCCCCCCAACAGGCCCTGGTGTGTGATATTCCCCTCCATGTGTCAATGTGTTCTCATTGTCCAACTCCCACTTGTGAGTGAGAACATGCAGTGTTTGATCCTCTGTTCTTGTGTTAGTTTGCTGAGAATAATGGTTTCCAGCTTCAAGTCCTTGCAAAGCTCCATATCCCTGCAAAGGACATGCACTCATCCTTTTCTTATGGCTGCATAGTATCCTATGGGGTATATGTGCCATATTTTCTTTATCCAGTCTATCATTGATGGGCATTTGGGTTGGTTCCAAGTCTTTGTTATTGTGAACAGTGCTGCAATTAACATACATGTGCATGTGTCTTTATAATAGAATGATTTATAAACCTTTGGGTATATGCCCAGTAATGGGATTGCTGGGTCAAATAGTATTTCTAGTTCTAGATCCTTGAGGAATCACCACACTGTCTTCCACAATGGCTGAACTAATGTACACTCCCACCAACAGTGTAAAAGCCTTCCTATTTCTTCACATCCTCTCCAGCATCTGTTGTCTCCTGACATTTTGATGATCACCATTCTAACTGTCCTGAGATGGTATCTCATTGTGGTTTTGATTTGCATTTCTCTAATGACCAGTGAGGATGAGCTTTTTTTCTTATGTGTGTTGGCTGCATAAACGTCTCCTTTTGAGAAGTGTCTGTTCATATCCTTAGCCCACTATTTGATGGAGTTGTTTGTTTTCTTCCTGTAAATTTGTTTAAGTTCTTTGTGGATTCTGGATGTTAGCCCTATGTCAGATGAATAGATTGCAAAAATTCTCTCCCATTCTGTAGGTTGCCTGTTCACTCTGATGATAGTTTCTTTTTATGTGCAGACGCTCTTTCATTTAATTAAATCCTATGTGTCTATTTTGGCTTTTGTTGCCATTGCTTTTGGTGTTTTAGTCATGACATGATTAAATTGGAAAATGACGTGAATATACACTTCTTGAAAGATGACATACAGGTGGCCAAGAAACATATGGAAAAAATGCTTAATGTCACTAATCATCAGTGAAATCTGAGTCAAAACCACAGTGTGATAATCTTTCGCACTGGTCAGAATGGCTATTACTAAAAAGTAGAAAAACAACAAATGTTGGTGAGGCTGCCAGGAAGAAGGAATGTTTATACACTGTTGTTGGAACTGTAAGTTGGCTCATTGACTGTGGAAAGAAGCTAGAGAATTATCATTGCACCCAGCAATCCCATTACTCTGTGTGTGTGTGTGTGTACACACTTATACACACACACACACACACACACACACACACACACACACACACACACATACTGATGCATGTCCATTGCAGCAATATTCACAACAGCAAAGACATGGAATCAACCTAGGTGCTCATCAATGTTGGCTTGTATAAAGCAAATCTTGTACATGTACACCACAGAATACTATATCTCTTAAAAATAAACAAAATCATGCCATTTGTGTCAACACAGATGCAGCAGAAGGTCATTGTGATGTCAATTAACTCATGAACAGGAAACCAAATACCACATGTGCTCACTTATAAGTGGGAGGTAAACATTGAGTACTCATAAACATAAAGATAGCAGTAGACCCTGGGGACTACTGGAGGAGGAGTATAGGGGGTAAAGGTTAAAAAGTTAACCTTTAGGAACTCTGATTGGCACTTTTGTTACAGGATCATTCATAGCGCAAACTTCAGAATCACACAATATACCCACGTAACAAACCTTCACATATACAACCTGAATCTAAAATAAAAGTTCAAAGAAAGCATAAAAATTTGGTCTAATTTTATTATTCACCAGTCATCTTTCTAGTATAAAAAACATCACTATCCTCATTTGTTTTTCTGAAAACAATTGAGGATTGATTGTGATGTGCTGTCGACAGACACTGCATCTGTCCCTAAAAGTGCCAGCTGATCCATGGCAGAAAATGTTACATTTTAGTACAATTCATTTTGGCTTCATGTCAATGAAAGCCACACACTACCATCTACCAGAAACTATTTCTCCAAAGTCCTAGTGTTGAAAATTACCTGTAGCATGTTGTTGAAGTGATTTTTTAAAATGAATAAATATGATAAAATTTCTATTCTTTTTAATAGGGAAGCAGAGTGTTGCTTCAAAATTAAGATGTTAGAGAATAGAATTTTAAGTTGTATTCCTAGGCACTTAGAAAATATTTTGAGTGGTCTCTGCACATATGTCTTGTTCTTCATCTTTACTAGCTAAAATACTGATTTTGTGTAGACTATAGGGTAATTTCCTGAGAGTATGTTTTGACATGAGAAGATATATACTGCCATAGCTAAAATTTAATTTAAAATTTTATAATTATTTAGTACTTTAACAATGTGATAAATAATTGTACATTAAAAAAATTGAGCAGGCATTATGAATTTCATTTGAAACCATACATTAAGGAATCTTAGAGAAATTTATAAAAGGACAGGTGCAGAGAGATGATATTGGCAGAGTAAATCAATTAAGAAAATATATATTTTTTGATTCATAAGTGTAATGATTGGGTTTTCATATTCATGTGTGAGATTTGCCCCCCAAACCTTGTTATGATGTCAGCACATTGCTCATCTGACATAAAAAATATAAAGAAAATATAGAAAATAAATAATATAGAATAATACATCACTTTAGCTGTTGTATATGGAGCCATAGTCACAGGTAAGTCAAACCAACCAAAAATCAATTAAGTTAATGCACAGTAATAATTGTTATACCTATTTTTATACATACCTTATTTTTTTTAGCAATTTCAGGTTCACATCAATATTGAGAGAATGGTCCAGAGATTTCTCATATAATCTCTTTCCCCACATATATGCAGCCTCTTCCATTATTGACATCTCCCATCAGATTAATACATTTGTTACACTTGATGAACCAAGTTTAAAACATCATTATAACCATAAGTTCATAGTTTACATTAGAGTTCCCTCTTGGTGCTGCACATTCTATGAGTTTAGATAAGTGAATAATGACATGTATCCACCATTAGAGTATCATATAGACTAGTTTCATTGCCAGAAAAATCCTGTGTTCATTGCCCATTCATCCTCCTCCTCCCAATCCTAATAGTTACTCTCTCCATAGTTTCATCTTTTTCAAAATTTTATGTGGTTGAAATCATAACATATGTAGCCTTTTCAGCATGGCTTCTTTCACTTAGTAATAAGCATTTAAATTTTCTCCATTTATTTCTGAGGCTTAATAACTCATTACTTTAAGCACTGAGTAATATTCCATTGTCTAGATGCTCCACAGTTCATTTATTCATTTACCTACTAAAGGAGATCAGTTACTTCCAAGTCTTGACAATTATTAATAAAACTGCTATCGACATCTGTGTGCAGGTTTTTGCATTAAGTTTTAAATCATTTGAGTAAATATTAAGAAGCATGACTACTGGATTGTTTGGTAACAATATGTTTAGTCTTGTAAGAAACTGCCAAACTATTTTCTGTGACTGTACAATTTTGCATTCCCAACAGAAATTAATAAGAGTTCCTTTTGTTTCACATCCTCACCAGCATTAGATACTGGCAGTCTTCTGGACTTTGGCCATTCGAATAGGTATGTATTGGCATCTTGTATTAGTTCATTCTCATGTTGCTATAAACAAATAGCTGAAACTGGGTAATTTTTAAAGAAAAGAAGTTGAATTGGCTCATGGTTCTGCAAGCTGTACAGGAAGCATAATGGCTTCTGGGGAGCTCTCAGAAACTTTCAATCACTGCAGAAGGAAAAAGGGGAAGCAGGCATGTATTACATGACTGAAGCAGGAGGAAAGGAGAGAGATGGGAGGTGCCGCACACTTTTAAAAAATCAGATCTCATGAGAACTCCACCACTAGGATTGTAGTAGGGAGATAGTATTAAACCATTAGAAACCATCCCCATGATCCAATCACCCAGGACCCACATTCAACATTGAGGATTACAATTGAGCATGAGATTTGTGTGGGGACACATATCCAAACTATATCATGTCTCCACTGCCAGCCCCTTTAAATCTCATATACTTCTCACATTGCAAATTACAATCACGTCTTCCCAATGGTCCCTCAATGTCTTAACTCATTCCAGCATTATATCAAAAGTCCAAAGTTTAAAGTTTCATCTGACTTTGAACTTTGATGAGACTTTGACTCTCATAAGAGCAAGTTAGTTATTTCGAAGACAAAATGGAGGTATAGGCATTGCATAAATACTGCTGTTGCAAAAGGGAGAAATTGGCCAAAACAAAGTGGCTACAAGCTACACCAAAATTCTGAAACGCAGCAGGGCAGTCATTAAATCTTAAAGCTCCAAAGAAACCTCTTTTGACTTCATGTCTCATATCCAGAGAACACTGATGCAAGAGGTAGGCTCCCAAGGCTTTGGGGAGCTCTGTCTGAGGCTTTGCAAGGCACAAACCCTGCAGCTGCTTTCACAGGCTAGTGTTGAGTGTCTGTGGCTTTTCCAGGTGCAGGGTGCAAGCTGTTGGTGGATCTACTATTCTGGGGTCTGTAAGATAGTGACCCTCTTCTCACAGCTCTACTAGGCAGTGTTCAAGTGAGGACTCTGTGTGGAGGCTCCAACCCCACATTTCCCCTTCACACTTTAGTAGAAAGGTTCTTCATGAGGGCTTCACCCATGTAATTAATACCCTTCTGCCTGGACATCCAGGTTTTTCCTTACATACTCTGACATCTAAGTGGAGGCTCCCAAGCCTCAACTCTTACACACACAGGCTTAACACCACACAGAAGTAGCCAAAGTTTATAACTTGCACTCTCAGGAGTGGAGGTACAAGCTGTATCTGGGGCCATTTTAGCCATGGCTGGAGATACAGCAGCTAGGACTAAGATGCAGGGAGCAGTGTCCCCAGATCGTGCAGAGTGGTAGGGCCCTGGGCCTGGCCCACAAAATCATTCTTTCCTTCTAGGCTTCTGGGCTTGTGATGGGATGGGCTGCAGCAGAGGTCTCTGAAATGCCTTTGAGGCTTTTTTCTCATTTTTTTACTATTACAATTTGCTTACCTTTTAGTTATGCAGATTTCTGCAGCCCACTTGAAGTCCTCCCCTAGAAAATGAATTTTCTTTTACACCACATAGCTAGGCTGCTAATTAGCTAGGCTGCTAATTTTCTAAACATTTATGCTATAGTTCCCTTTTAAATACAAATTCCAGTTTCAAATTATTCTTTGCTCTTACATATGAGCATAGGATCTCAGAAGAACATAGGTAAACTCTTGAACACTTTGCTGCTCAGAAATTTCTTCTACCAGATGTCCTAAATCATTACTTACAAGTTCAAAATTCCACGGATCCCTGGAGCAGGGTCACAATGTAGTCAGTCTCTTTGCTAACACATAACAAAAGTAACCTTTATTCTAGTTTCCAATAAGTTCCTATTTCCCCATCAGAGATCTAATCAGCCTGTACTTTATTGTCCATATCATGATCAGCATTTTAGTGAAAACTAGTTAAGCCATCTAGGGAGTTCCAAATTTTCCTCATCCTCCTGTCTTATTCTGCGTGCTCCAGACTCTTTTCAACTCTTCCCAGTGCACAGTTCCTAAGTTACTTCCACATTTTCAAGTATCTTTATAGCAATGCCCACTCTTTGGTACCAATTATCTGTATTAGTCCATTCTTGCATTGCTACAAAGAAATACCTGAGACTGAGTAATTTATAAAGAGAAAGGTTTAATTGGCTCACAGTTCCACAGGCTGTACAGGAAGCATAGAAGCTTCTGGGGAGGTGTCAGTACACTTTGAAACATGGTGAAAGACAAAGGGGAAGCACCCATGTCTTACATGACTGGAGCAGGAGGAAGAGGTTGAGGGAGCTACCACACAGTAAAATAACCACATTTCATGAGAACTGTATCATGAGAACAGCACTAGGGAAATGATACCAAACATTAGAAACCACCCGCGTGGTTATATCACCTTCCACCAGGCCCCATCTCCAACACTGATCATGAAATTTGGGTGGAGATACAGATGGAAACCACAGCCTATTTTTTTAATTTTCATTTTGCTGATAACATAGGTTCACTTTTCTTATGCTTATATGCCATCTATATATTTTCTTTTTTATTTTATAGATAGCTATTTTTCTTTTCTTTTTAAATTGCATTTTAGGTTTTGGGATACATATGAAGAACATTCAAGATTGTTGCATAGGTATACACATGACAGTGTGATTTGCTGCCTTCCTCCCCATCACCTGTATCTGGCATTTCTCCCCATGCTATCTCTCTCCAACTCCCCACCCCCCACTGTCCCTCCTCTATTTCCCCCTGATAGACCCCAGTGTGTGATGCACCCCTCCCTGTGTCCATGTATTCTCATTGTTCAACAACCACCTCTGAGTGAGAACATGCAGTGTTTTTCTGTTCTTGTGTCAGTTTGCTGACAATGATGGTTTCCAGGTTCATCCATGTCCCCATAAAGGACACAAACTCATTGTTTTTGATGGCTGCATAATATTCCATGGTGTATATGTGCCATATTTTCCTTGTCCAGTTTATCATTGATGGGCATTTGGGTTAGTTCCAGGTCTTTGCTACTGTAAACTGTGCTGCAATGAACATTTGTGTGCATGTATCCTTACAGTAGAATGATTTATAATCCTGTGGATATATACCTAGTAATGGGATTGCTGGGTCAAATGGAATTTCTATGTCTAAGTCCTTAAGGAATCACCACACTGTTTTCCACATGATTGAAACTAATTTACACTCCCACCAACAGTGTAAAAGTTTTCCTGTTTCTCCACATCCTCTCCAGCATCTGCTGTCTCCAGATTTTTTAATGATTGCCATTCTAACTGGCATGAGATGCTATCTCAATGTGGTTTTGATTTGCATTTCTCTAATAACCAGTGATGATGAGCATTTTTTCATGTTGGTTGGCCTCATGTATGTCTTCTTTGGTAAAGTGTCTGTTCATATTCTTTGCCCACTTTTGAATGGGTTTGTTTTTTTCTTGTAAATTTGTTTGAGTTCTTTGTAAATTATGGATATCAGCCCTTTGTCAGATGGGTAGATTTCAAAATTTTGCTCTAATTCCGTTGGTTGTTGATTCACTCTAATGACTGTTTCTTTTGCTGTGCAGAAGCTGTGGAGTTTGATTAGGTCCCATTTGTCTATTTTGGCTTTTGTTGCCAATGCTTTTGGTCATGAAGACCTTGCCTACACCTATATCCTGAATGGTTTTGCCTAGATTTTCTTTTAGGGTTTTGATGGTGTTAGGTCTCATCTTTAAGTCTTTAATCCATCTGAAGTTAATTTTAGTGTAAGGTGTCAGGAAGGGGTCCAGTTTCTGCTTTCTGCACATGGCAAGCCAGTTTTCTCAACACCATTTATTAAACAGTGAATCCTTTCCCCATTGCTTGTTTTTGTCAGGTTTGTCACAGACCAGATGGTTGTAGATGTGCTGTGTTGCCTCTGAGGCCTCTGTTCTGTTCCTTGGTTTATACCTCTACTTTGGTACTGGTACCATGCTGTTTTGATTACTGTAGCCTTGTAGTATAGTTTGAAGTCCAGTAGTGTGATGCCTCTCACTTTATCCTTTTTGCTTAGAATTGACTTGGCTCTGAGGGCTCTCTTTTGGGTCCATATGAAGATTAAGGTGGTTTTTTTCCACTTCTGTGAAGAAGGTCATTGGTAGCTTGATGGGGATAGCACTGAATCTGTAAATTACTTTGGGCAGTATGGCCATTTTCATGATACTGATTCTTCCTAACCATGAACACGGAATGTTTCTCCATCTGTTTCTGTCCTTTCTTATTTTGTTGAACAGTGGTTTGTAATTCTCCTTGAGGAGGTTCTTTACGTTCCTTTTTAGTTGTATTCCTAGGTATTTTACTCTCTTTGTAGCAATTGTGAATGGCAGTTCATTCTCGATTTGGCTCTCTTTAAGTCTGTTATTGGTGTATAGGAATGCTTGTGATTTTTGCACATTGATGTTGTATCCTGAGACTTTGCTGAAGTTGCTTATCAGTTTCAGGAGGTTTTGGGCTGAAACGAATGGGGTCTTCTAGATATACAATCACGTCATCTGCAAATCGAAAAAATTTGACTTCCTCCTTTCCTATTTGAATACCCTTTATTTCTTTTTCTTGCCTGATTGCTCTGGCTAGAACTTCTAATACTATATTGAATAGGAGTGGTGAGAGAGGGCATCCTTGTCTAGTGCCAGATTTCAAAGGGAATGCTTCCAAGTTTTTGCCCATTCAGTATGATATTGGCTGTTGGTTTGTCATAAACAGTTTTTATTATTTTGAGATACATTCCATCAATTCCTAGTTTATTGAAGGTTTTAAGCATAAAGGGCTGTTGAATTTGTCAAAAGCCTTCTCGGCATCAATTGAGATAATCATTTGGTTTTTGTCTTTGGTTCTGTTTATGTGGTGAATTACATTTATAGACTTGTGTATGTTGAACCAGGCTTGCGTCCCCAGGATGAAGCCTACTTGATCATGATGGATAAGCATTTTGATGTGCTGTTGCAATCGGTTTGCCAGTATTTTATTGAAGATTTTTACATCTATGTTCATCATGGATATTGGCCTGAAGTTTTCTTTTCTTGCTGAGTCTCTGTTGGGTTTTGGTATCAGAATGATGTTGGTCTTATAAAATGACTTGGGAAGGATTCCCTCTTTTTGGATTGTTTGGAACAGTTTCAGAAGGAATGGTACCAGCTCCTCTTTGTATGTCTGGTAGAATTAGGCTGTGAACCCATCTGGACCTGCGCTTTTTTTGGGTGGTAGGCTCTTAATTGCTGCCTCAACTTCAGACCTTGTTATTGATCTATTCAGAGTCTCGACTTTTTCCTGGTTTAGGCTTGGGAGGAGGCAAGTGTCCAGAAATTCATCCATTTCTCCCAGGTTTACTAGTTTATGTGCATAGAGTTGTTTGTAATAATCTCTGATGGTTTGTATTTCTGTGGAATCTGTGGTGGTATCTCCTTTATCATTTTTTATTGTATCTATTTGATTATTCTCTCTTTTGTTTTTTATTCATCTGGCTAGTGCTCTATTTTGTTGATATTTTTGAAAAACCAGCTACTGGATTAATTATTTTTTGAAGGACTTTTTGTGTCTGCATCTATTTCAGTTCTGCTCTGGTCTTAGTTATTTCTTGTCTTCTGCTAGGTTTTGATTTTTTTTTTTAATCCTGCTCCTCAAGCTCTTTCAATTTTGACAATAGGTTGTCAATTTGAGATCTTTCTCTGCTTCTTATGTGGACATTGATTGCCATATATTTTCCTCTAGATACTGCTTTGAATGTGTCCCAGAGATTCTGGTATATTTTGTCTTCATTCTCATTGGTTCAAAGAATATCTTTATTTCTGCCTTCATTTCATTGTTTATCCAGCATTTATCAACATTCAAGAGCGAGTTGTTCAGTTTCCATGAAGCTGTGCAGTTCTGAGTTAGTTTCTGAATTCTGTGTTCTAACTTGTTTGCACTGTGGTCTGAGAGACCATTTGTTATTATTTCTGTTCTTTTGCATTTGCTGAGGAATGATTTACTTCCAATTATGGGATCAGTTTTAGAGTAGGGGTGATGTGGTGCTGAGAAGAATGTATATTCTGTGGATTTGCGGTGGAGAGTTCTGCAAATGTCTATTAGTTTTGTTTGGTCCAGGTTGATTTCAAGTCCTGGATATCTTTGTTAATTTTCTGTCTTGTTCATCTGTCTAATATTGACAATGGGGTGTTAAAGTCTCCCACTATGATTGTGTGGAAATCTAAGTCTCTTTGTAAGTCATTAAGAACTTGCCTCATATATCTGGGTGCTCCTGTATTGGGTTCGTATATATTTAGGATCATTAGCTCTTATTGTTGCATTGATCCTTTTACTATTATGTAAAGTCCTCCTTTGTCTCTTTTGATCTTTGTTGGTTTAAAGTCTGTTTTATCAGAGATGAGAATTGCAACTCCTGCTTTTTTTTTGCTCTCCATTTGCTTGGTAAATCTTCCTCCATCCCTTTATTTTAAGCCTTTGAGTACCCTTGCATGTGAGATAGGTTTCCTGGATAGAAGACATCGATGAATTTTGGCTTTTTATTCTATTTTCCAGTTTGCATATTTTGATTGGGGTAATCAGCCCATTACATTTCGGGTTAATATTGTTATATGTGTATTTGACCCTGCCATTTTGATGCTAGCTGGCTATTTTGCCCATTAGTTGATGCAGTTTCTTCAGTGTGTTGATGCTCTTTACCATTTGGTATGTTTTTGGAATGGCTAGTACTGGTTGTTCCTTTCTATGTTTAGTGCCTCCTTCAGGAGCTCTTGTAAAGCAGGCCTGGTGGGGATGACATCTCTGAGTACTTGCTTGTTCACAAAGGATTTTATTTTTCCTTCACTTATGAAGCTTAGTTTAGCTAGATATGAAATTCTGGGTTGAAAGGTCTTTTTTTTTTGAGATGAAGTTTCACTCTTGTTACCCAGGCTGGAGTGCAATGGCACAATCTCAGCTCACCACAACCTCTGAGTTCAGATAATTCTCGAGCCTCAGCCTCCAGAGTAGCTGGGACTACAGGCATGCGCCACCATGCCCAGCTAATTTTTTGTATTTTTAGTAGAGACGGGGTTTCACCATGTTGACCAGGATGGTCTTGATCTCTTGATCTTGTGATCCACCCACCTCAGCCTCCCAAAGTGCTGGGATTACAGGCTTGAGCCACTGCGCCCAGCCAAAAGTTCTTTTCTTTAAGGATGTTGAATACTGGCCCCCACTCTTCTTCTGTTTCTGCTGAGAAATCTGCTGTGCATCTGATGGGCTTCCCTTTGTGGGTAACCCACCTTTCTCTCTGGCTGCCCTTAGCATTCTCTCCATTTCAACCCTGGTGAATCCGATTATTATGTACCTTGGGGTTGCTGTTCTTGAGGAATATCTTTGTGGTGTTCTCTGTATTTCCTGGACTTGAATATTGGCCTGCCTTGCTAGGTTGGGGAAGTTTTCCTGGATAATATTCTGAAGAGTATTTTCCAGCTTGGATTCAGTCTCTCCATCACATTCAGGTACATCTATTAAACATAGATTAGGTCTTTTCACATAGTACCATATTTCTTGGAGAAGTTGTTCATTCCTTTTTACCTTTTTTTATCTAATCTTGCCTTCTCATTTTATTTCATTGAGTTGATCTTCGAGCTCTTATATCCTTTCTTCTGCTTGGTCAATTCAGCTGTTGAAACTTGTGTATGCTTTGCAAAGTTCTCATGTTGTTTTTCAGCTCCACAATTCACTTATATTCCTCTCTAAGTTGTTTATTCTCATTAGCATTTCATCAAATCTTTTTTCAAGGTTCTTAGTTTCTTTGCATTGGGTTAGAAAATGTTCTTTTAACTCACAGAAGTTTCTCATTACCCACCTTCTGAAGCCTGATTCTGTTAACTGATCACACTCATTCTTCATCCAGCCTTGTTCCCTTGCTGGTGAGGGGTTGTGATCCCTTGTAGGAAGAGAGGCGTTCTGATTTCAGGTGTTTTCATCCTTCTTGCACTGGTTTCTTCCCATCTTTGTGGATTTATCCATCTGTCATCTTTGCAGTTGTTGACTTTCAGATTGGGTCTCTGAGTGGACGTCTAGTTTGTTGATGATGAAGTTATTTCTGTTTCTTAGTTTTCCTTTTAACAGTATGGCCCTTCTGCTATAGGACTGCTGAGGTCCACTCCAGGCCCTGCTTGCATGGGGATCATCTGCAGCAGCTGCAGAACAGTAAGGGTTGCTGCCAGTTTCTTCTTCTGCTATCTTTGTCCCAGTAGGATACCCACCAATGTCAATCTGAGCTCTCCTTTATGAGGTGACTCTTTGGATATACGGGGGTCTGGGAGCTGCTTGAGGAGACAGTCTGTTGTTTATAGGAGCTTAAGTGCTGAGCTGTGAGCTCTGTTGTTCATTCAGAGCTGCTGGGCATGTACATTTAAGTCTCCTTCAGCAGAACTCATAACCCCCCCGTTTTTTTTCCCCAGGTGCTCTGTCCTGGAGAGTTAGGGCTTTATTTATGAGTTTCTGTTGTGCTGTTGCCTTTTTTCAGGGCCGCCCTGCACAGCGAGAAGGTAGCCAAGTCACTGTCTGCCTGCAGAGGCTTTGCTGAGCTGCTCTGGGCTCTGCCCAGCTGCTGTGTGAACTTCCCTGCAGCCCTGTTTATACAAGTGTAGTCAGAACTGCCTGGGCAGTGGTGGCCCACCTCTATAATGGTGGACTCTCTCTGTAATGGTGGGTTGCCTCAGCAATGGCAAACTACCTCCGTAGTGGTGAACTGCCTCGGTAATGGCAGATGCTCCCCCCCACAGACCTGGACCATCCCGGGTTCAGCTGTGCTTGCTGTGAAACTCTCAATCTGGAGCATTTCTGATTGCTGTTTTTTTTGTGGGGCTGGGGCCAGTGGAGCATGATCACGTGGATCTCTGCCTCAGAGCCTTTTTTTTTTTTTTAAGTTGAAAGGTCGACTGTCTTCCAGGTGTTCCAGTTGCCTGTTGAAAAGGTGCTGGGATCTGTGTGATTTCCCGTGCGGTGACTCACTGCACTGGCTGAAACAGTCCTGCTGATATTCGTGGCACTTTTTTGCCCAAGAATCTCCTGGCCTGGCTCCCTGTTTCTATATATTTTCTTAATGAAGTGTATGTTAAGGTCTTGGTTAGAGTATTCATTAGGTTGTTTGTTTTCATATTGTTGAGTGGTACCAGTTTCTGGTACTTTTTGGATAACAGTTTTTTTTTATCAGATGTGTTTTTTGGAAATATTTTCTCCCATTCTGTGGCTTGTCTTTTTATTCTCATAGCATTGTTTATTACAGAGGATGAGTTTGTTTTTAAATTGTTAATAAAATTCAGTTTGTTTATTATTTTTTTCATGGATCACACAATTTGTATGATATCTAAAATGTCATTGCTATATCCAAAGTCATCTAGATTTTCTCCAATTATCTTCTTGAAGTTGTATAACTTGTGTTTCATACTTAGGCCTGTGATCTATTTTTTGTTAAGTTTTGTGGAAGATATAAGGTCTGTGTTTAGTTTTTTGTTTTTTTTTTTTTTTTGGCATGTGGATTTCCAATTATTTTAGAACCACTTATTGAAAAGATTATCTTTGCTTAATTGTATTATCTTTGTTCCTTTGTCAAATATCAATTGACTATATTTATGTAGGTCTTTCTCTAGGCTCTCTATTCTTTTCCATTTTTTCCCATTCTTTACTAATATCACACTGTCTCAATTACTGTAACTTCATCATGATTCTTGAAATTTGGTAGTCATAGTCCTTCAATTTTGTTCTTCAATAATATGTTGGCTATTCCAGGTCTTTGGTTTCTCCATATAATCTTTAGAATTGATTGGTTGATATCTACAAAATAACTTCCTGGTATATTGAGTGGAATTGCATTGAACCTATAGATCAATTTGGGAAGAATTGATATTTTAACAATATTGAGTCTTCCTACTTATGAATATAAAATGCTTCTCCTTTTATTTAGTTTTTAAATTTATTTCATTAGTTTTATTATATATATATATATATATATATATATATAGAGAGAGAGAGAGAGAGAGAGAGAGAGAGAGAGAGAGAGAACACATTTTGGTAGATTTAAACTTAATTATTTCATTTATGTAGTGCTAATATAAATGATATTGTATTTTTAATTTTAATTTCTCTTTGTTCATCTAGTTGTGGTGGTCAATTTTATGTGTCAATTTTATTAGGTCAAACAATGCTCAGATAGCGGCCTAAACAGTTGTTCCTGTAATGGTGTTTTCAGAAGAAATTAGCACTTGAGTCAGTACAGTGCATTATAAAGATCCACCCTAACCAATGTGCTCAGGCATCATACAATCTGTTGAAGGCATATAAAAGAAAGGGAAAGGAAGAGTCAAAACTTTTTCTCATTCTCCTTGATCTGGGACATTCATCTTCTCCAGTCATTGGGCAATAACAGTCTCCATTCTCAGACCTTTGACTTCAAGGCTTACACCAGTGCCCCTCTTGTTCTCAGGCCTTTGGCCTCGGACTGGGAATTACAGCATTGGGCTTCCCTGGTTCTCAGGCAATTTGGCTCAGAAAGAATTACAACAATGACTTTCCTGGCTAGCCAGTTTACAGTTGGTATATTGTGGGATGTCTCAGCCTTCATAATCTTGTGAGCTATTTTCCATTATAAGTCTCCTCTTCACCTTTTCATATATATTTATATCTATCTCCATGTGTGTGTGTGTCTGTGTGTCTAATCACTTATCAGTTCTGAGTTTTTTGTTATTATTCATTCATTTGGATTTCCTACATAGATAAACATATTACTATACACAGAGTTTTATTTATTCCTTCCATATATATATGTGTATACACACACACACACACACACACACACACACACACACACACATTTTTATTTCCCTTTCCTGTCTTATTATATTAGATAGGTCTACAACTTATCTTTTATTCTTGTATTATTAACACTAAATATCTGAATTGACTGAGACACAATATTCCAAGACACAGAAAAGTCTAGTTATTATGACATATGCACATAAATATAAGCAAAGTATACATACATATATATATATATATATATATATATATATGTATGTATGTATTTATGGTAAAAAAAATACCACCCAATGGAAACAGAATATACATTCTATAATTTTCCCACAGTATGAAAGTAAAGGTATATTTCCCAGTTTATGGTTCAATCTACCTGGACTGGATTGAGTTGTTTAAACCTGATGATTCAGTCAAATTCAAATGTTCTTTGACCCTATATGTGCCCTGAACATTTTCATCTTCCACCCAGCTTTTAGAGGGCAAGATTTATCTTACTAAAATAAAATCTATCATATCACTCTCATTTACAAAACATTCCATTAGCTGAAATTTAAAGAGCTGACTGTATAATATAATATGAAATCTCATTTCCTGCCATACCTTTAATTTCTGATTAATTCATTAATATTAAACTGTTTTTCTTTATTTGTTGTGGCCAGTACCTCTAGTCTGCTAATAAAGAGCTCAACTTTCAGCTTCAGCTCTATTTCTTCTATCTGATCCGATCCCTGCCAGAAATCAGGTGCTCATTTAATAATTTGAGTGCATCCTTTGTACCGAAAAGATGAGTTATTCTACACAAATGCTTTCTATGATAATTTTTATTTTTTCTCTGTATTTTACAAGCTTCATATCCCCATTTCTTGTGTATCTCTTGGTACATAGTAGGTATTACATAAACCTTTGCAGCCTTCAACATAAAACATTTCAAAAAACAGATGTTGTATGCATATCTATTAGCTCAATAACTAGAAGCCGAAGTTCTTAGAGAACATCATATTATGAAAAGACAGATTATAAAATAACTGAAACAGAAGAAGGAATTCTTGAAGGGATATGATTAGTTATTTCTAATCATTTTGGAAACAAATACAAATTCTCTAAAGGGTCTGAGAATATACTAAAAGCCTAGGAGAACATATTAAAATCCTAGATAGAAGTGGACGTGTGACACAGAGACATATTTATAAGCCTCTCTCCTTCTATTTCATTTTAGCCTTCTTGGAGCCGGCACAGTTGTTATTAGGCTACACTTATAGAAAACTAGTTCTTCTTTATGCCCATGTGATTCACTTTCCATTTCTACTGTGTAGATGCATGTGGGGATGGAGGATGTGTTTAAGTATGTTGGGGGTGGGTTGCTTATTAGTTTGTTTTTAATGCTTAGAGGAAATATGTTTGTAATACAACCTCCAAGCTGCCTCTGAAAGTTCCGGGGAGAAGCACTAAATGAAAATTATAATCTTTAAGACAGAAAATGCCTTCCTTCTCAGCAGAGAAGTATTTTTTATGAGGAATAGTTGGAGATCAGTGCTGCTAAATAGTTTTGTTGATTTAACACCAGATTCTACACTTCATCTATAATTTCTTAGGTAATTTTGGTGCATTTCTACTCTCTTCAATTAATTAAAAACTGATCAAAAACAGGTTTTACTTCTCTTATTTTTCCTTATAGGATATAGATCATTCACTAGTTATTTAATTAAATTCATCTAACATGACTCAGTTTGTTTAGATGTGAAGTCAGGTTTAATTCCATGGTTTCACTTTAACAGTGCTTCCAACACTCAGTAAAAAGTAACTATTATATATTTGAAATAGAAGAAACACTATGTTAATTGATTACCTAAAATACATTATGGGAAAACAAGAAGTATAAATAAGAAAATTTAATTGAATTAGAAGTAAGTTACTCTGTTTGATGAATATATGAAACTCCAAAGCATGTCATACTGATTTGTAGGGCTGCCTATATCCAGCAAGTGAATCCACAAGATTGCTGCATATTGTTATGTAAAGTATGCAGCTAAAATGGTATATATTCATTTTTAAATAGCAATAATTTTATTAAAATATACTATATTGCATATATGTGTGTATATATATTTACACACACATATGTATGTATACATTCTTTTTAGCTTCTAATACTGGCATAAACATGAAAACTAAGATGAGTAAAATGCATTACTGACATAATACTTTAATCCCTGCCCAGAATTCTTAATTCTCTAAAGCCTATATAACTCTGTACTGACATGGAATTAAGGTTTATTTTTGTAGCCAATACATGACAGCAAAAAAAAAAAAAGATTGTAATTGATAACATTAGATTTTGTTTCATGGTAATCCTGGAGAAGATGTTTTTCTGTGAGGAAAAACAAGGAAGAGGTTTCACTATAAGAGAGGAAGTATCTAATTTTAATAGCAAAGCAAACAGCTTCTTCCTTCTTCACTCACTTTTTATTTGATTGTTATCATCCTGACAATTAGCTCAATACATCAGCCTCTATTTGG
>CM052654.1:87989108-88008758 GCA_028533165.1 Leontopithecus rosalia
AAAATCTACTTATATCCAAAATTTACAAAATCTGTAAAACAGATTTACAAGGAAAAAAGAAATAAACCCATTCGAAAGTGGGCAAAGGATATGAACAGACACTTTACCAAAGAAGACATAAATGAGGCCTACAAACATATGAAAAAATGCTCATCATCACTGGTCATTAGAGAAATGCAAATCAAAACTACATTGAGATACCATCTCATGCCAGTTAGAATGGCAATCATTAAAAAATCTGGAGACAACAGATGCTGGAGAGGATGTGGAGAAATAGGAACACTTTTACACTGCTGGTGGGAGTGTAAATTAGTTCAAGCATTGTGGAAGACAGTGTGGCGATTCTTAAAGGACCTAGACATAGAAATTCCATTTGGGTATATATGCAAAGGATTATAAATCGTATAATAAGGACACATGCTCACGAATGTTCATTGCAGCACATTTTACTATAGCAAAGACCTGGAACCAACCCAAATGCCCATCGATTGTAGACTGCACAGGGAAAATGTGGCACATATACACCATAGAATACCATGCAGCCGTAAAAAATGATGAGTTCTTATCCTTTTTAGGGACATGGATGAACCTGGAACCCATCGTTGTCTGCAAACTGACACAAGAACAGAAAATCAAACACTGCATGTTCTCACTCATAGGTGGTTGTTGAACAATGAAAACACATGGACACAGGGAGAGGAGCCTCACACACTGGGGTCTTTGTGTTGGGGGGACTTGTGGGAGACAGTGGGGGGTGTAGGGATTTGGGGAGGAATAACATGAAGAGAAATGCCTGATAGGTGATGGGGATGGACACAGCAAACCACATTGCCATGTATGTACCTATGCAACAATTCTGCCCATTCTGCACATGTACCCCACAACCTAAAATGCAATAAAAAAATTAAAATTAAAATTAAAAATTCTCAATACACTCTATATTACTTTTGAATCAAGCAAATTTTATATTATATAGACTCAACTTTTGCTTAACAAATCAAGAAAATCACATAGGCACTTTTAATAATAGTTATATTAATTATAAAAATTATATAGAGCTAAATAAATGTTATATTTCTAAATACATATATATGTGAAATTATAAGTATGACAAAAATATTTCTAAAATATTTTATGAATGTTTTGTGAAATATTAAATTGTGTATATATATTTGTTCCATTTATATAGGATCAAGTTGTTTCAAAATAAATGCTTTGATATAGAAATTTTAACTACTCTGTTAAGATGGCCATTTGAAAATATACACACAGTCATGCCTAGTACACACATACAGACACATAATAGATGATCCATATTGGTAGATTAATCCCAAAATATAAACAAAATTAAAATTTTGGGACAGAATAATCTGAAAGATCCAAATATGTATAACTGGAAAATCATTGTGGAATACAGCAAGAAGCTAGAGAAGACTGCCATAAATATTGCCTGAAAAGACACAGTGGGAGTAAATGGACAACCATAACAAACACCAACTATAGCTAACTAAATGAAAAAGATGATTGGTTCGTTTGCATAAGGATGTTAGAAATAATTTTACTGGGGAAAATTGAAAATCCTTATATATGATGATTTTCTAGAAATACAGAGGTACAAGAAAAGCAAATACCTCAATTCCAACAGGGTGATACACTTCAAAGAAGAGCTGAAAATTTACCAAACTTATAAGAGATCATTTAATGCCTTTTCACTAGCAAATGATTATGAGTAGAATGGAAATGGTAGAATTCAGCCTAAGACATAATTTCATTTGTTACATACTGCTACATTGCTGTCAAGAGGTTCTGTCTCAAATCTGTTCACTGAGCTAACTAACAAGAAATACAAAGACAGAGGAAACTCCAAGTCTGCAAAACATGAGTTTGTTTTCTAGGCCAGGGTTTGGCAAATATTTTTCATGAAGGAACAGGGATAAGGTTTGGCTCTGTGCCCACACCCAAATCTTACCTTAAATTGTAATAATCCCCACGTGTCAAGTGTGGGACCAGGTGGAGAAAATTAAATCATGGGGGCAGTCAACCTCTCGTGATAGTGAGTGATTTCTCATGAGATCTGATGATTTTATAAGGGGCTTTTCCCTTTGAGCTCAGAACTTTGCTCTCCTGCTACCTGAAGAGGTTTATTCTGCCATGATTGTAAGTCTCCTGAGACCTCCTAAGCAATACAGAACCATGAGTCAATTAAACCTCTTTTTTTTTTTATAAATTACCTAGTTTTAAGTATGTCTTTATTACCAGTGTGAGAACTGGCTAAAATAACCAGAGATAAATATTTTAGATATTGGGAACCATATAACATATGTTACAACTATATATGGCTGTAAATGAAATCAGTTGTAGATAATAAGCATCTATGAGTGTGGCTTATGTTTCAATAAAGATGCATACAAAATTAGATGATTGCCCCTACTTGACCTTGCAGCAGTAGTCTGTCAACCCCTGATTTCATTATGCAGCTGAAGAAAATACATTATCTAAGAAGGAATTACTAATTATCAAGAATTACATAAGGCAAACCACTGAAATATATTTTAAAGGACTTTAGTTATTAACTAGACAATGTAGACCATAGGTATCAAAGGTGTTACATTCTCTGTAAGACTTGACTGAAGTAAACACCTCAGAAACACTCAATGAACAAGGAAGTTGAATTCAGTTATGTGGACACATCTCTTCAACAACTATAAGTACTTGATTTTCTGCATGTGTCCCATAAAGATGATCACTAATACATCTCTTGGTGAAGATGTGGCCAAGATGGCCAACTAGAACCAGTTAGTGCGTGCTCTCATGGAAAAGATCAGAAGGGGTAAGTAAATACACACCTTCAACTGAAACGTACAGGGACATGCACTGGGACCAACTGAGGAAACAACATGACCCATAAAGAATGGAGAAAAGCAATTCTGCAGGACAGCCCACCTGGATAGAAACAAAACCAAGGCAACCTCCCCCACCCAGGGAAATGGTGAGTGAATGTGCAGTCCTGGGAACCCATGCTTCTTTCACAGATCTTTGCAAACGTCAGGTCGGATCCCCTCATGAACTCACTCCTCCATGGCATTCAGTCTAACACAGAGAGCAACGTGGAGTCTTGGCAGAGCAACCACTCAGGCACACGTGAGACCTAGGAGTCTTAGATACCCAGGCTATCTGGGCTCCCTGGCAAATGCAGCTGCAACTCTGGCAAAGTGGAAGGTTAGATCCCCATGTGTACCCCTAGGAAAAAGACTGAATCCAGGGGGGTGAGCAGCAATAGTCTGTAGGCCCTGCTTCCACGATGCCTTGCAGAATAAGACCCACTAGCTTGGCACTCCAAGCAGTCATTGATAGCAGCATTGCACCACCATAAGATGGAGCTCCCAGGGAGAGAAGTGGGCCACAATGCTTGTTATTTGTCTGACTTAGATGCTTGATATGGTTTTACTGTGTCCCATCCCAAATCTCATCTTGAATTGTAATTCCCGTAATTCCCACTTGTTATGGGAGAGACCCAGTGAGAGCTAACCAAATCATGAGGGTGGTTTCCCTATGCTATTCTTGTGATAATAAGTTATCACAATATCTGATGATTTTATAAGGGGCATCCCCCTTCACTCTGCTCTCATTCTTCTCCTTCCTACCACCTTGTGAAGAAGAGCATATTTGCTTTTCTTCTGCCATGATTATGTTTCCTGAGGCCTCCCCAGCCATGCTGAACTGTGAGAATGGACTAAGACAGTAAGTTGGTACTGCAGAGTGGGGTGTTGCTATAAAGATATCCAAAAATGTGGAAGCAACTTTGGCACTGTGTAACAGGCAGAGGTTGGAACAGATTGGAATAAGACAAGAAAATGTGGGAAAGTTTGGACCTTACTAGATACTTGTTGAATGGATTTGAACAAAATGCTGATAGTGATATGGAAAATGATGTTTGGGCCGAGGTGATATCAGAGGGAGATGAGAAACTTCTTGGAAACTGGAGCAAAGGTGACTCTTGCTATGAGTTAGTAAAGAGACTGGTGGATTTTGCCCCTGTCCTAGAGATCTGTGGAACTTTGAACTCGAGAGAAATCATTATGATATCTAGTGGAAGAAATTTCTAAGTGAAAAGCATTCAAGAAGAAGCAGAGCATAAAAGTTTGGAAAATTTGCAGCCTATGAGGTAGAAAAGAAAAATCCATTTTCTTTGTTTTTTATTTCTCTTTCTCTTTTTTTAAATGGATTTTTTTGAGACAGAGTCTCACTTTGTCATCCATGCTGGAGTGCCATGGCATGATCTCAGCTCACTACAACCTCTGCCTCCTGGATTCAAGTAATTAGTGTGCCTCAGCCACACAAGTAGCTGGGATTATAGGTGCACACCACCACACCCAGCTAGTTTTTATATTTTAGTAGAGGCAGGATTCCACCATGTTGGCCAGGTTTGTCTCAAACCCCGACCTCAGGTGACCTGCCCACTTCAGCCTCCCAAAGCTGGGATTATAGGCATGAGCCATCACACCCAGCATAAAAACCCATTTTCTGAGGAGAAATTTAATCTGACTGCAGAAATTTGCCTAAGTAAATTTGCATAAATATTAATCACCAAAGACAGTAGGAAAAATGTTTCCAGGTCATGTCAGAGACCTTCACAGTAGCCCCTCCCATCACAGGCCCAGAGGCCTAGAAGGGAAAAATGGTTTCATAGGCCTAGTCTAGAGCTCTCCTGGACTGTGTAACCTTGGGGCATAGTTCCCTGCATCCCAGCTGCTTCAGCTCCAGATGTGGATAAAATGGTTCAATGTACAGCTCAGAATGCTACTTCAGAGGGTGCAAGCCCAAGTCATGGCAGCTTACATGTGGTGTTTAGCCTGTGGGTGTACAGAAGTTAAGAAATGAGATTTGGAAACTTCAGCCTAGATTTCAGAGAATTTGTGGAAATGCCTTGATGTCTAGGCAGATGTTTGCTGCAGGGGACGAGCACTCACAAGAACCTTTGCTAGTGCACTGCAGAAGAGGAATGTGGGGTTGGAGCCCTCATACACAGTAACCACTGGGGCACTGCCTAGTGGAGCTATGAGAAGAGGGCCACCATCCTCCAGACCCCAGAATGGTAGATCTACTGACAGCTTGCATCATGCACCTGGAAAAGCTGCAGACACTCAATGGTAGCAACCCATGAAAGCAGCTGGGAGGGGCGATATACCCTGCAAAGCCACAAAGATGAAGTTTAGCAAGGCTATGAGAGCCCACCTCTTCCATCAGCAACACTGGGATATGAGACATGGAGTCAAACAAGATCATTTTGGAACTTTAAGATTTAATGACTGCCCTGTTGAATTTCCAGTTTACATGGAGATGTAGCCCTTTGTTTTGACCAATATCTCTCATTTGGAACATCTGTATTTACCCAATGTCTATTCCCCTATTGACTCTAGAAAGTAACTGACTTGCTTTTGATTTTACCAGCTCGAGACAAAAGAAACTTGCCTTGTATTAGATGAGATTTTGAACTGACATTCTAGTTAATTCTGGAGTGATTTAAGACTTTGGAAACTGTTGGAAAAGCATTATTATGTTTTAAAATCCAGGGAGGGAATGATATGCTTTGGTTCTGTCCCCACCCAAATCTCATCTTGAATTATAGGTCTCATAATCCCCATGTGTTGTGGGAGGAACCCAGAGGGAGGCAATTGAATCATGGTGGTGGTTTTTCCCATGCTATTCTTGTGATAGTAAGTTCTCACTGATCTGATGGTTTTATACGGAGCTTCACCCTTCTCTTGGTTCTCATTCTTTTCCTTCCTGCTGCCCAGTGAAAAGAGGACTTGTTTGCTTTCCTTTCTGCCATGAATGTAACTTTCCTTGGCCTTTGTCAACCATGTTGAACTATAAGAATTGACTAGTACACTGTTCCAGGCTTTAGGCTTTGGAGAGCCCGAACCAACCAGGGACTGAAGTGGTTTTCCAGCACAGCATAGATGCTCTATAAAAATGTAAACAGGCTGCTTTCTTAAGTGGGTCCCCGATACCATTCCTCTTCACTGGGTGGAAACTCTCAACGTGGGTCTCCAGCCACCTCTTACAGGTGCATTCACTCAGGCAACAGGTCTGCACCTCCTGGGATGGAGCCCCCAGAAGGAGGGGCAGGTTGCCGTCTTTTCTGTTTTGCAGACTTCACTGTTGATATCTTCAAGTACTGGAAATCCATAGTGAATAAGGACTGAAGGAGCATACCACAGCAGCCCTATGAAAAGTGACCAGTTATGTGGGTGCCTGTTCCCTTTATCCTCACTAGGCAGTTCCTCTAGGTCTGGGCCTCCAGTCACCCTTCACCAGAGCTATAAAGCCAGAAGCAGCTCTCTAACTCCCTGGACAGAGCCACTAGGGGCAACTGAAAAACTTCTCTCCTACTACCGTTTCAGTGGAACTATCCTGGCTACCCCAAGACTAATGAAGGAGCAGAGACCCTAAGTGCTTTATTTATACTTCCAAAAACCTGCAGTTGACCCAAGGAGAAAAGACCAGTCCATCTATTTGATCCCTGCCTTTTGTCATCAGACAGGAACCCCTGGCTTGGACCCATATCACAGACCCTCCACCATGGGCTGATTGCACTGAGTGACTTGGCCTGCATTTCTCTGGAGTGAAGTCCCCAGAAGACAAGCCAAAGACCCTTGGCTGCAACCACTACTAAGGTCCCTTCCTCCACTGCCTCCAAGTTAGTGAAGGAATGGCAATCCTGAGATTGCATCATGGTTGCAGTAAGCAGACAAGGTGTGCCAAGCTGTAGTCTATGGCCATTACTCAAGTGAGAAAGGAATCCACACTTTCAGAACATTCAGAGAGAACACAGCTGCAACTATGAGGTAACATAGAGAGCCACACAGCCAAGCAAAAGTCTACCAACAGACCAACATGCCTTAAGTGCCACCTACAAGATCACAATCCCCAGAGCTTCAAAACCAAAAATACCTCACTAATATACTCCACTTTTACACAAAAGACAAGAATTCAACTTAAAATAAAGGTCTTGCACAAAGCTACATCCCCATAAAAACATCCAGAAAAGAAGTCTATTGACTACACTCAACCTACACTGTAGTTTCAGGAACACCCACACTCAGAGTAAAGAAAAAAAATGCAAGAACTCTAACTCAAATGGAAAGAAAGTTTTATGTACTCCAAACCACTGCACCAGTTCTCCAACAAGAGTTCTTGCCCAGGCTGCGCTGGCTCAAATGACAGAAATAGAGTTCAGAATATGGATAGAAATGAAGATGAGATTCCGGAGAACAGCAAAACCCAGTCCAAGGAAACTAAGAATCACAATGAGATAATGCAGGAACTAAAGGATGAAATAGCTGGTATGAAAAGAGTTTAACAGGTCTAACAGAGCTGAATAACACAATAAAAGATTTTCACAATGCAATCACAAGTATTAACAGCAGAATAGACCAATCAGAGGAAAAAAATCTCAGAACTTGAATACTGGATCTCTGAAATAAGACAATCACACAAAAATAATTTTAAAAAAGAATAAAAACCTAAACCTACTGAGAATTAGGCTTTCTGTAAAGTGAGAAAATCTTCAAATCACTGGCATCCCTGAAAGTGAAGGGGAGTGTATTTTTAGTCTGTTCTCGCACTGCTAATAAAGACACACCTAAGATTTGGTAATTTATAAAGGAAAGAGGTTTAATTGGCTACCATTCCACATGGCTCTGAAGGCCTCATAATCATGCTGGAAGGTAAATGAGAAGCAGTCATGTCTTCCATGGCATTAGGCAGTAGCTCATGCAGTAAAATCCCATTATAAATCTATCGGATTTTGTGAGATTTATTTACTTCCACAAGAACAGTATGGGGAAAACTGTCCAATGATTTAATTATCTTTACCTGGCCCTGCAGTTGGCAAATGGGAATTATTACAATTCAAGGTGAAATTTGGGTGGGGACACAGCCAAACCATATCAGAGAGAAAGAAAAAACTTGGAAAGTATATTGCAGGATGTTGTCCATGAAACTTCCCCAACCTTGGTAGAAAGGGCAACAGTCAAATTCAGGAAATACAGAGAACACCTGAAAGATTTTAAGAAAACATAATTCCTATGACACATAATTATCAGATTTTTCAAAGTCAAAATGAAAAAAGAAAAATGCAGGTAGAGAGAATGGGCAGGTAACTTGCAAAGAAAACCCCATCAGGCTAACAGAGGCCCTCTCAGCTGAAACCATACAAGCCAAAAGAGATGTGGGCCTATATTCAACATTCTTAAGGAAAAAAAAAATCTTCAACCAAGAATTTCATATCCAGCCAAACTAAGCTTCCTAAGCAAAGGAGACAGAATATCATTTTCAGTTAAGCAAATGTTGAAGGAGTTTGTTACCAACAGACCTTCCTTATAAACACTTAAATACACATATCAGTGACACTATCAAGCAACCATACAAACAAGCTAGCATAATAACCAGCTAACAACACAATGACAGAATCAACTCTGCACATATTGATACTAATCTTGAATGTAAAATTTACATTCAATTTAAGTGGGACTAAATGCACCACTTAAAAGGCACAGATTAGTAATCTAAATAAAAACACAAGACCCAATGGTATGCTGTCTTCCAAAGACCCATTTTATACATAATGACATTCATAGGCTCAAAATAGAGATGGAGTAAAATCTACCAAGCAAATAGAAAACAGAAAAAAGGAGGGGTTGTAATCCTAATTTCAGACAAAACTGACTTTAAGCCAATAAAGATTTTAAAAGACTAATAAGGTATTACATAATGGTAAGAGTTTAATTCAACAAGAAGACCTAACTATCCTAAATATATATGTACCCAGTGCAGGAGCACCCAGACTCACAAAGCAAGTTCTTAGAGACCTATCTCTACAAAAGAGACATATATTCCCATACAGTAACAGTAAGAGACTTTAACACCCCCCTACACAGTATTAGACAGATCATTGAGGCAGAAAATGAACAAAGATATTTGGGACCTACACTTGACACTTGACCAAATTTATATATTAGACCTCTACATAATTCTCCATCCCAAAACAACAGAATATACATTCTTATCACCACATGTAACATACACTAAAACTGAGCACATAATTGATCATAAAACAATCTTCAGCAACTGCAAAAAAACCAGAATCTTACCAAGCACACACTCAGTCCACAGCACAATAAAAATAGAAGTCAATACTAAGAAAATAGCCCAAATCCATTAATTACATGGAAATTACACAATGTGCTCCTAAATAACTTTTGGGTAAATAATGAAATTATGGTAGAAATCAAGAAGTTCTTTGAAAGTAATGAGAACAAAGATACAACATACCAGAATCTCTCGTCCCCCATGACACAAATTTACCTATATAACAATTCTTCACATATATCCCTGAACTTAAAAGTTATAAAAAAAATTTAACTCATGTATGTATTATCTATATATGTAAAATAAATATTTAATTTTTATATATGTAGTTATAAGAGATATTTTTATATATCTTTTATGTCCATGAAAGTTTGAGTCATGCTTTACAGGAACTAATCTTTATGGCACATATCAAGGACTCATTGTGTATTAGAGCCCACACTTAGATCCATTTCTCAAAGCTTACATTCATTGCCTCATAAAGCAAAATCTGACAGAAGTGAAAGGAGAAATAGGTAAGTCAAAATAACAGAGACTCTAATATCCTACTTTAAAAAATACAATAACTGGAGACCACATAAACAAAATAAAAGACTGCAATAACACTAGGAACCAATTAAATCTAACAGATATATATGAAATACCCATCTAACAAAAATAGAATATACATTATTCTCAAATGCACATAGAACATTCTCCAAGATGTACAATGTGCTAGGCCATAAAGCAAACATTAATAATTTTAAAGAAACAGAGATAGAACATATGTTCTCTGACTACAATGGAATACAATTGTGAATCAATAACAAGGAAATAGTAAGCTAATTCACAAGTATGTTGAAATTAAATAACACATTATAAAGCAACTAAGATATCCATGAAGAAATCAAAAGATACATCAGAAAATACTTAGAAATAAATGAAAATTAAGACATAATGTAACAGAAATTATATGTTGAAGCTAAACAGTGCTTAGGAGAAAATGTATTGCTGTATGTCTATATTGGCAAAGAAGAAAGATCTTAAATCAATAGTCAAACCAATACCTTCATATACTAAAACAGCCCAAAATAATTAATAGAAAGGAAATGATACAAATTACGGTAAAATTAATGAAATTTAAAATAGGTAAACAATAGAGAAAAACAATGAACATACATCTTTATTCTTTGAAAAGATCAACAAAATGTACAAACCTTCAGCTAGATTGATAAGGAAAAGAGAAGACTCAACTAGCATTAGAAATGAAAGAAGAGGCCTTGCTATTTCATTTATGGAAATAAAGATTATAATAAAATATTATGAAAAATTACACACAAATTAGATAACTTACATGAAATGAACAGTTTCTTAGACAGACACAATCTACTTAAGTTGACTCAAGAAGAAATAGATAATTGGAATAGACCTGCAACAGATGAAGATGTAACAGATGAAGATGTAACAGATGAAGAACCTGTAGCAGTCATTAATAAACTACCCACAGAGAAAAAACACTTAAGAAAGCCCAGAATAAGGAAATCCATAGAAACACAAAGTATTTGCTTAGGCTGAGGTGATGATGATGATGTGGGTAATAGAAAGTTAATAGCTAAAGAGTGCAGAGTTTCTTTCTGAGGTGATAAAAATTTCTCCAGTAGTGATTGAATGATGGTTGAATGTACCAAAAATAATTAGCTTCAACTATTTAAATGGGTTAATTATATACTATGTGAATTATATATCAAATTTGTATAAAAATATAAATGAAACTATTGCCTGCAAGTAGTTCCAGAAAAAAGTTGACACATTTTAAAAATAACAAATGTTATCAAACGTGAAATTGATGAATGAGAAAATATACAATTTCCATAGACTCTCCCTTAAAATGTATCAGTCCCTATTGTATATTACTATTATGGTGATATTGTTTATATTAAGTCAACCATTCATATAGGCTTATAAATTTCTTATTTTACTTAAAGACGAATTCTTTAAATAACTTTTATTTAATTGTCTTAGAATTTAGACCCAATCCTAGAAAGAAAGATTTATAAATATTCACAATCCTCTAAAATCATTACTTATATTTATTATTTACACTCTTACATAACCCTCAGTAGCACAACATTATTTTCCTTATACAACTAATCAGATATTTGGAATTAAAGTGTCTGTCCCTTTAGTCAGCATGTTTCTAAAATGTGACAACCAATAAAATTGAATAGTAAATGCCAGAAACTGAAAGCTTGAGCAAGTTGTAAGACTTTCAGAATCACAATAAACTTTCTCTGGATATGTTCTTGTGTAAGGAATTCCTCGATGATATGTACATTTGAACTTCAGCTAATATTTCTATTCTCTCTGAGTTGAGGCAGTTATTTGAATTCCCCTACTCTTAGGTTTCTTATTTATACACTTAATATTCATTGTTTTTGGCATTCCTATGTTATATTTTAAACATTTATTCACTCATTGTTGTGAGTGAATTAATGAAGAGATAAGGTAGGCTTGTGAGTATTTGTGTCTTTCTTGCACTCTTAGCACTTTTCTCTTCCAAAAGTGTTCCTAGCTTGGTGAAATAATTGATAACTGCTGAAAAAATAAGCCTGCGAATGAAAACTGGAAACGGCAACAGTCAAGGGGGACAGAATTTTTATGAGTAGATGTTCCTTGGGCTCTAGGACTGTTAGAGCAGAGTCTAGATTGAGATGGAACCTGTGTGAAGAGTTACATCTCCAGTTGGCAATGAGTCCCAGTAAGGTCATGAAAGGACCTTTTCTATTTCTTTGTGTTTATTTAATAAAAATGTTCTTCATTGGATACTTCCTGCCCATTAATGAAGAGATAAAGTGGGCTTGTGAATATTTGTGTCTTGTAGGTACTCTCAGCAATGGGCCTTCATTATCAAAAAAGGACCAAAAACTATTAACTTATACCATTATTCAGCATATGGTTTTGTATGAGACAGGAGAGACTACCATCAGCATTTCCCTGTTTGAGGATAAAATATTAATTCCGTTTTCTTTACAGAAAATTTAAGAGTGAGTTTCAAACATAAATTTTTGAAAATGGTTAGTCTTTGTGAAATATAATCTGTGTTTCCAAAAGGAAAATCCAGACATTACATTCAAAATGTATAGTTCTCACTTCTGGCTGTCTCAAATATATGTACACTTATCAAAATCAATGATGATCAATCTTCTTTAAAGACTATTTTTATGAAATTTCTGAAATATCATGAAGACAAATATGGTTAACACAACTTGAAACTAAAAGCTGTCTATTCAAGAACAAGATAAAATATGAATGTAAAATGTAAAAAGATTGGCACTCCTGGGTGAATTGTTATTGTCCCTTTGAGAAATTATGATACTGGTGTGGTTACTCATTTCAGTGAAAGAAAATGCCAAATTGAAATTACCAAATATTCAAGACAGTTCTCTGAAATCTAAATTATATTATAGAATATTAATGTCAAATAGAGCACTATTTCTAGAATGAGTCTGTGAAAATGTCTTCATTTAAATTCTTAAAGTCAGATATAAATATTTAAAAGTAAGGTTAAAATTCAGTTGAAGAGTACTAGCATGATCCCAAAATTAAAAATGGCAAAAAGACCAGATCTAATTTAGAAGGAGGCAAAGCTGGCCGGGCACTGTGGCTTATGCCTGTAATCCCAGCACTTTGGGAGGCCAAGGTGGAAGGATTACCTGAGGTCAGGAGTTTGAGACCTGTCTGGCCAACATGGTGAAACCCTGTCTTTACTAAAAATACAAAAAATTAGCTGGGCGTGGTGGTGCATGACTGTAGTCCCAGCTAGCTGGGAGGCTGAGGCAGGAGAATCACTGCAACCTGGGAGGCAGAGATTGCAGTAAGCTGAGATTGAGCCACTGCACTCCAGCCTGGGCAACAAAGTGAGGCTCTGTCTCAAAAAACCAACCAAACAAACAAACAAAAACAACAAAAAAGAAGTAGAGCTGACTCAATAGCAGAGGAGGTTTTACAAGTTACTTAATTTGAAGTAATTTGAAGGAGTAAATTACTTAAAAATCCAAATAAAGAGACAGATAATTAGAACTACTGACTTGGCTCTGTCAAAGGAACCTGGAATAGTCTTACTTTTGTTGATGTATTTTAATATATCAATATTTAGTTATCATCTGAAAAACAGATTTGTATCTTTATTCTACAAGGAATCTTTGTTTCAGTTCTGCTCTTATAATTTCTAGATTATGAATTTTTTCTCTGAATAGACACAAGTGTGTTTTTCTTCTCCATAATATAAAATAAAATAAATAATAATTTGCTTGGGAAAAATGTAACATTACTAACAAATTGACTCAGAAGTCATACAGTAGTGTTGGGTGACTACAATAAAATGAATGCATCTGTTATAAGTAATATTTTTTCCTAAAGTATAAGACTAAATAGCTTCTTCACATTACAGTGGGTATGTTATAATTATGAAGTTTAAGGACAATGATAATTGGCATGGCCACTATGAAAAACAGTACAGAAGTTCCTCATAAACTAAAAATAGAACTACCATATGATCCAGGCAATCTCACTGCCCTGTGCCAAAATAAGGAAATCTATATAGTGAAAAGATATCTGCCCTCTATGTTTATTGTAACGCTATTCACAGTAATGAAGATTTTAAAACAACCTAGGTGTTCATCAATAGATAAATGGATACAGAAAGCATGGCATAGATACACAATGGAATATTATTTAGCCATAAAAAATAAAATCCTGTCATTTTTAGCAACATTAATGGAACTGAAGGACATTATTTTAAATGAAATAAGCCAGGCACAGAAAGAAAAAATACTGCATGTTTTCACTCATATACAGCAGCTACAAAATTTATTTATTTCATGAAGCTATAGAGTAGAATGGTTGTTATCAGAAACTTGGAACGGTAGGGGCCAGGAGGTTTAAAGAGAGGTTGGTTATTGGACACAACAGTGCAGTCAAATAGAAGGAATATGTTCCAGTGTTCCATAGCACAGTATGGTGACTACAGGTAACAATAATTTATTGCATATTTCAAAATAACTATTAGAAAAGATTCAGAATGCTTCCAGCACACACAAAAAAAATGATAAACATTTGAGGTGATGAATATCTCAATTATCTTGATTTTATTATTACACATTGTATGCATGTAAAAATATTCCATGTAATCCATAAATATGTACAAACATTATATATCAATAAACATAATTTTTAAATGACAGTAAGCAGCATTATAAAGGAATGTCTTGAGTTGTGAAAATTTAAATATGGAGCTATAAAAATCACCTACAATAAATTCAAATCTAAATAAAATAATAGTGGACTGACCATTGAAGTCTAGATTTACAAGAGTTTTACACTTTGCCTCCCAAACACGGAATTTTTGAATACGCCTTAAAATTTTCCTTCCCAGTTACTTTTTTATTTTAAATCATTGAGTATAGGCCAGAGAAATTTGACCTTCATGACTTTTTAATTTGGCTTCCAAATTCCTAATGGAGCCTTCATTGGTCATGAGATAAAATCTCAGAACTTAGAATTATCTCCATTAATAATATAGAACTTCTAGAATAAGGACTGAAATAAGCTTACTTAGATATAATTTTTATAGAAACCCATAATTTTTACATAGTTCATCTTGTAATCTTTATAAAGCCACTTTCAAAATTATGAACTAAATGTACAATTTTTTTTTTTAAAAAAAGCAAAAGTAACCTGGACTTTTTTTATTTAAATTTTTTTTGTCTGAAGAATGAAAGAACAAACTCACAAAGCAAGCAGAGAATCTCATGTTTGCATGAGAGTAGACATAGAAAAGGCACAGTGGCTTTTGGTGCTTATGATTAAACCTATGTGGCAATGTTAGTGATGGGGAATTTGAGGCGGGAGGGCAGGGCAGCTCTCTTCCAATTAATGGCATAATTTGTGAAGCAGTAAGTGCCTTTTCCAGTGAATTAATATCACTGCTCCAACTAGTCAGTTAAGAAAAATTACAACTATTTTTTCACATATATTTTAAGGGAGGAAAACAGTATTCTTCTATTATTTTCAATAGGTCTCAGAGAGATGAAGAAAAACTCAGTATGTCCCACCAAAATGTCAAGGAAGTAGAAAACTGCTATGTTAATTTGTAGGTAGAAAGATGGGGAGGTCCACACAAGAAAATCTCAATACAAAAATCTCAAGAGAAATAATTTGCATAGTTGAAGAATTTTAACACTGTTTTATGGTGAATAGATGTTAGCAAATGTCTTATATTTATGCTTAAAAAGGGGCACAGTTTATCACTTACCAGTTACTAAAAAAGGGCACAAAATCTTAAATGATTCATAAAATAAAACAAATATATAAGTTCAACCACAACAAAAAAAATGTAAAACTTGTTAAATTTTCTGCTAATTTCATTGATCTTAACAGTTTTACTCCTTCATACCCCTCGAAGTATTCCCTTCTGGTTCCTAACCAGGAACCTGGGTCCTGCCTGAGGTTGCCAACAATTGCTTTCCAACAATAGCTAAGAGAGGTTTGGAATGAGGCATTTGTATTCTAGAACACTGATGTTGTCTCCATCCCATGGGATTTGTCTTTTCAACTTTCTTTGTCCCCACAGGCTTTGTTTCTAGGGAGAAATTTCAAGGTAGAAGACCTTAGAAGAGCCTACACACCATAAAAGCAGCCATGATATTTACTCATTGCTTAAGGCCAGCCTTTTCCACAAGGATATATGGAAATCACAGAAAAGCCCATTGGTAGCCTACCCCTCTTCCCCATATGTCTTGTACTGCTTCTTCTAGCTCCTTTTTACAGAAATACTTCCAAAATTATCATATACGCAAAATTAAATGTTTCCACTTGCTGGAATTTCAGTTTCTCAAGTGATTCGTGAAATGAGCCAAAATGAGTATCTGAGTTTTCTTGTTGCAGTAGAATTAGGATTAAATTTGCGGTCACAAGCATTAAACACAGCCTAGAATCAAATATTCGTTTGGCTGTGACAATCCATACGACATGTTACAAGTAACTTGATTCTTTCAATTTCATAATCTATAAAGTGAGCGTAATATAATTCCCTACCTCACACAAATATCACAAGTATTTAACTATGTATGTAAAATACTTGGTACATTTCCAAGCATCTATGCTAGTGAATGGTATTATTATTAGGACTATCACCATCATCTTCATCATTATAATCTTCATCACTTCCTAGAAAGTGTGCGGATGAAGTGAAACAATAAACATAGCCTGGTGTCCAGCATATCAAATGTGCCAATAAACGATTTAGCATATTGGGAGAAAAGAGCTGGTGAGAATTGGTTCTATCATTTCTCTGCGCAAGTTTGATTCTTGTCTCCAGCACTGGGTATATAAAGGCTTAGCATAGTTTAGTGTATGTATACATGAATCTTGGTATGATATTTAATAATTGAATACGTTATTTCTTAACTAACTGTAAGCACCATATCATACATATCTTTTGTAGTCAGCAGAGAACAGTGGGAAAACAAAATAACATTTGTGTTACCTATGTGCTCAGTCCTACCCTGGGTTATTTACTTATATTAGCCCACCTCAACGCTTTCTTGAGAGGGATAGTATCATCTACATTAAGATGCTGAGGGTCAATAACACATTCAAAGCCAAAGCTAGAACTATGTATATAAATATTCACATTCAGGGCAGTATGACTGCATACCACAAAATACCTCCCCTCTCCCATTAAAGTCGTTGATATGAATTAACTGCTGAATTAATTTTTTATTTGAACTCACTAAACCAGAATTAGCTCCAAAATAAAAAAGATAACTCTTTATCACATACTAAATTTATCACATACCTAGTGTTGAGACACAGGAATCTGACGGCAATTTGATTGTTTGTTTGATGGTGATGTTGAAGAAGTAGAATGGAACTTCAAAATCTGTTTCAGATATTAAGGATGATGACAGTGTACACATACCAAAAGAGTAGCAAAAGGGTTTAATGCTCACAAATGAAGTTTTCTGGGGAAAGCAAGGCAAGTTCCCCAAGCTGGTCAGCAAATGGCTTCAGAGACGAGGGAAAAAAATTGAAAAAAAACTGGCTTTTTTTTTTAATGATGGAAAGGGATTGACACCTGCCTTCAGGTTGCTACAAGTTGTTTGAACTTGCTACCAGGACCAAAGGTAAAAGATCTCTGGCTTTCACATGTGCTTGCTAACATATGGAGCTGAAGGAGAAGAGAAACAGATAATGCTGAAAGCCATCATCAGTACAAATAAACAACAACAACAAAATGGAGTAATATTTATTGTTGTTTAATTAAAAAAAATATTGTTCCAAATAGATTATGGAAAGATAAAACAAGAAACAGTTAAAATAAATTTAAAATAGATATGAAGGAAAAGTACAGTTGACCATGAACACTGAGGGTTTAAGAATGCCAACTCCCATGCAGTCAAAAATCTGCTTACATACTCCCCAAAACTTAAATATACCAAGTCTATTGCTGATTAGAGACTTACTAATAATATAAACAGTGGGTTAACATATATTTTGCATGTTATATGCATTATATACTTTATCTTTACAGAAAAGTAAGCTAGATAAAATGTTATTAAGAGAATTGTAAGGAAGAAAAAATATAATAACAATTTATTAAGTGGAAGTGGTTCATCATAAAATTCTTCATCCTCATCACCTTAATATTGAGTCGGCTAATGAGGAGAAAGAAGAGGGTTGGTCTTACAGTTTCAGTGTTGGCAGAGGCAGAAGAGGTGAAAGGCATGTAACGGAAGGCAGAAGAGACAGGCACACTCAGTGTAACTTTATAGAAACACATATTTATTCCTTTTGGACTGTTTTAATTTTTCTCTAAAAATTATTCTATAAGACTCCAACACCATTTACTTCCACCATTTGCTTTAGCTTCAGTGCCCATGTCAGAGATGAGTCCATGTCATAAAAGAAGTCAAAAGTGGCCGGGCAAGGTGGCTCATGCCTGTAATCCCAGCACTTTGGGAGGCCGAGGTGGGTGGATCACAAGGTCAAGAGATCGAGACCATCCTGGTCAACATGGTGAAACCCCTTCTCTACTCAAAATACAAAAAATTAGCTGGGCACGGTGGCACGTGCCTATAATCCCAGCTACTCGGGAGGCTGAGGCAGGAGAATTTCTTGAACCCAGGAGGCGGAGGTTGCGGTGAGCCGAGATCGTGCCATTGCACTCCAGCCTGGGTAACAACAGAGAAACTCTGTCTCAAAAAAAAGAAAAAAAGAAAAAAAAGAAGTCAAAAGTAGACTAATCCAAATTTTTCTGTCAATTGTCTAATGTCAACTTGTTTCTGACACTGCTTGTTCTGTTTTATTCCTCATTCTCTGGTACTGGTTCAGAAGCACTCATCTCCATTAAGTCATCTTCTGTTAATTCCTCTGCTGTTATAGCTATAAAGTATGGCTATTAGATCTATATCTAGAAAGTCTTTCTTCCTTGCCATTTTTTGCCATATCCACAATGTCTTTCATTATTTCCTTGATTAGCTCTGTCATAAAACTTACGAACACACACACAACATCTGTATTTAGTTTTCCTCAGTAAAATTTATTGTTTCAGGCTCAGGGGCTTCTGTGACTTCTATTTTTTTTTTAAAGAAAAAAGGAGAGAAGGAGAGGAAGAAAGAGGAAGAAAAAGAGGGAGAGAGGACAGGAATATTGCTTAATTCTAAGAATGGTTATTAATAATGGCCGATCAATATTTTGTGTATTGAAAGTGGAGAATGTATATTTTGTGTATTTAAAGTGGAGAGCGCTAGACATATTTATTAAGTTTACTTGTTCCAGATCTGAATTCAAGTCCTGGATATCCTTATTAATTTTATGTCTCGTTGAGTCTAAATTTCTTTATGGGTCTTATGTATCTGGGTGTTAGGATCGTTAGCTCTTATTGTTGCATTGATCCTTTTACCACTGTATCTTTATTGCTTTGAAATCTATTTTATAAAATGCGAGAATTGCAACTCCTGCTCTTTCTTTATTTCTTTATTTTTGCTCTCCATTTGGTTGGTAAATCTTTCTCCAACCCTTTGTTTTGAGTCTTTGTGTATCTTTGGATATAAAATGGGTCTGGATGTAGTATACCATTAGGCTTTGGCTGTATCTCTTGTTTGGGGGATTTAGTCTATTTAAATATAGGATTACTGCCATTTGATGTTAACTGGCTATTTTATGCATTCGTTGATGTAAATTCTTTTTTATGTTGATGTTCTTTAGTTTTTGGTATATTTTTAGAAAGGCTAATACTGGTTGTTCCTTTCTGTGTGTAATGCTTCTTTCAGAAGTTCTTGTACAGCCGGCCTGGTGGTAATAAAATCTCTGAGTACTTGCTTGTTCATAAAAGATTTTATTTTTCCTTCAGTTGTGAAGCTTAATTTGGTGGGATATGAAATTCTGGGCTGAAAGTTCTGTTCTTTAAGGATGTTGAATATTGACCCCCACTCTCTTCTGGCTTGTAGGGTT
>CM052654.1:88009258-88032382 GCA_028533165.1 Leontopithecus rosalia
ACCAGCCAAAACAGCAGCGATAAGGATGTTGGTGCTCCTCTGCCTGGGAATCTCCAGTCTGGCTTCCTTCTTGAGTCCATAACAAGCGACTCTGCCTTCCCGGAGCTCCAAGCATTAGTCAGTAGGGGAACCAAGCCCGTCCACTCTACATGAAGAGCTGCCGTGCCGAGACGCCGGCAAAACCACTGTACCAGCCACAAGAGTCACGCTGGCGACCCGTGGGGCTCCTCCACTGGGAATCTTCTGGTCCGTGAGTGACGAAAATTCGTCTGAAAGTGTGACGTCCTCTCGTTCTCTGGGCTTTCACTGGGAGCTACAATCCCGAGCTGTCAGCAATCAGCCATCTTGGGTAATTCCCCAACTTCTATAACAATGATTCCATCCTCAAAGAGGCAATTCTTCTAGACTTTCATGATGTTCTCTCTGTCAGAGTTATCTTCCATAGCGTTAACAATCTTTTCCATAGAGTGCCATGTGTAATGAGCCTAAAGCTTCTTATAATCCCTTGATCCAGAGACTGAATTAGAGATATTGTGCTTGGGAGCTAATGGGCCTCCTTGACACCTTCAGTGTGGAACACATGGCATTCTAGGTGGCCATGGGAGTTGTCCAATAACAAAAGGATGTTAAAAGGCAGCCCCTTACTGGCAAGGTCCCTCCTGACTTCAGGGACAAAGAAGCAATGAAGCCAATGCAGAAAAAGTGTTCTCATTGTCTAGGTCTAAAGGGACAACCAAACGACTGGCAGCTGGTATTTATCTTTTCCCTTCATGGCTCAGGGGTTAGAAGCTTTATGGATAGGGCCAGTCTTGAACATAAACCTTATGTATTTGCACAAAACAATAAAGTTAGCCTATCCTTTTCTGCCTTAAATCCTAGTGCCCACTCCTCTTTCTAACTAATAAATGTCTTTTGTGGCATCTGCTCCCTTTCATCTGCATTAAAAACTTGTTCAGGCAGATATACTTTCTTCTCAATGATTTTCTTAATGTTGTCTGGGAACTTTGCTGCCTCTTGTTTGGCAGAAGCTGCTTCTATTATGTTGACATGTTTTTTAGGGCAAACCTCTTCTAAAATTATCAAACCATACCTTGCTGGCATTAAATTCACCTTCACTTGTTTTAAGTTGTCATATAATGTCTTCACTTTTTCTTGAATCATACTAGAGTCTATAGGTGTATCTTTTGTTTTTTGCTATATTTTGTTTATATACTCTAAAGTTTTTTTAATTTTTTTTTTGCTTTTTAAATGTTTGTTAAAAACTAATACACCAGTGTGTGATGTTCCCTCCTGTGCCCATGTGTTATTGTTCAACACCCGCCCATGAGTGAGAACGTGCGGCACTCTGTTTTCTGTTCTTGTGTCAGTTTGCCGAGAATAATGGCCTCCAGATTCATCCATATCCCCACAAAGGACATGAACTCACCTTTTATTATGGCTGCATAGCATTCCATGGTGTACATGTGTCACACCTTCTTTATCCAGTCTATCATTGATGGGCATTTTGGACCCACTGGGGTCTTTTGGAGGATGGAGGGCTAGGAGAGGAAGAGTGAGGGTTGGGGAGGTTGAAGAGTGATAACACTGGGAGATATGCCTGATGTAGGTGATAGGCGGGGGAGGCAGGTGGAGGCAGCAAACCATCATGGCATGTGTGTACCTATGCAACAATCCTGCAAAATCTGCACATGTACCCCAGAACTTAAAGTACAATTCAAAAAATACATAAATAAATACAACTAATATACAAACACACACATGAACCCAGGCCTGCGCAGGGACAGGATCATCACTATCATTGTCTTCAGCCTCCAGATCTTGTCCCATTGGGAGGTTTTCAGGGGCAATAACATGGACGAAGTTGTCATCTCCTATGATAACAAGGCCTCCAACAAACAGAAAGTAGTCTTTGAAGGTCTAAGTAGCCACAGTCTTTTAGGATATGTTTTCTCTGTGAATTGTCCAGAAATTTATTTCCCAACTAATCCTTTAGACTTATTTGAACCTCAGTCACCTCTGATTACAACCTGTAGCTGATTCTCCTGATCCTATCTTGATTCACAAAATAATTAGTTGGATAACCTTTTTATGTGCCTACTTTTAAGTGATTTATCACATTGAATTAAAATAGTCTATTTGTATCTTTTTCCATTCTTAGTGTTTTGTCAGGATTTTCCTCTATTTATTTCATTCTGACCTCCAATCAGAACCCTGCCTACCTGCATGACATATCTGAAGGCTATATTGGTATCCCACATAGAGTAATATATCTGAAGGAATTAAATGATAATCAACAGCTACTTTGAATTCTATAACCTCATAAATGTGCTCATACTTTAGGTGGACACTTCTTACTGGATTACCCAAGTCCTGGAGTTTTTTCTATGCAAAAAGTCTCCTTAGAAACCAGAAAATCCTGGTGAAGATAATATACCAAATGGAACTCAGATGCCATTATGAATATGTACTAAATTCAACCTGTTATATAAAATACAGCATCCTTTCACAATATGGATTACAACAGATCTCAATCTGAAGCTTGGAGGTGAGCTGGCAGTGGCAAAGGTCAATGTGTCTCTATCTCCTTCAGTTCTTTTCTGATCTTATTTTTAATAGTTTTTGTTTCCTTTATTGCTTAAATTGTGCTTCACCTTGAGGTTTTATAGATAATTAACTTCCAATTTAAAACTACTCACACACACACACACACACACACACACACACACACGTATTAGATGTTTTTGGATTTTTTTTTTTTAGTTTGTTTCACTTATCCATTGGATCAGAGGTCCCCAACCCCTGGGCCATGAACTGGTACTGGTCAATGGCCTGTTAGGAACTGGGCACCACAGCAGGAGTTGAGCTGCAGGCCAGCTAGCATTATTACCTGATCTCTGCCTCCTGTCAGGTCAGTGGCAGCATTATATTCTCATAGGAGTGCATATCTTATTGTGTACTGCCCATGCCAGGGATCTAGGTTGCACTCCTTATGAGAGTCTAATACCTGATGATCTGAGGTCGAACAGTTTCATCCAGAAACCACCCCAATCACCCCGCATGAAAAAAGAAAAAAACCGTCTTCCATGAAAACAGTCCCCAGTGCCAAAAAATGGTTGGGGACTGCTGCACTGCATATTCCTATGCAATATTATATTGAAACTCCTTAGTAATTACATTAAATTTTTGAGCTAATCAGGGATAATGGCCATTTTTATGGTATAGTTTTGCCACCCCTTTCCTTTCTTCAGTCTAAGGAGTATAACTTGTTCCTGGAAAGTCCCTCAGGGATGAGTTTTTCTAAATCTAAAATGCAATTTCCACAGAAAATTTTGGTGTTACGACATTTTACAAACAGAGCATTTTCAATTTTATGTAATAGAATTGCTAAGGCAAACAATAAAAACAAATAAATAAAACAATGCAAAAGAGGTGCAAGATCACCACTACTGTCGAACTAGCAAACCCTGAGTACTTGGAGAGAAGAATGGAAGGATTATAGGCCAATAATACCACTCTGAAGGTGGCAGTGTGCTGGTTCTTATCTCCAGGCACTTGGCAGCACAGAGGACAGAATCCAAATGAGTCTGGATAATTTTGTAGAGATACCACATCAGCTTAAACACATTGTTAGCCTATTCTTGTAGCATAAAGGCCTCTATAAACATTTTCAGTTTTTGTTTTGTATTCCCATTCAGCATGCAGTATAATGCTTCTACACTGTAGGTAAAAACAAGTTTACGAACATTGTCAATTGAATTATCAGAAGTGTTTTTGCTTTTACAGTTTCCCTTGCTCCACGCATCTTGTAGGAGCCATACTGTAGGAGACAACATTGTGGTATAGGTGTATCTTTCTTGGAGAAATCATGCACCTACATAAAAGCTACATTTTTGATATGTGATAAAAAAGTATTTTGCAAAAAGTACAATGTTTTATTGCCTGCTGGTATAGCTGCATCAACAGCTCTATTAACTTCCTAACTTTATTTTATTTTTCTACTTTAGTCCTTATATCAGATTTGTTTATCTCAAAATAGCAACTGCAGCTATGGACCTCAATCTCTGGTACATATCAAGCAATTCAATTTTCTTCTTCTAATGTTATGATTTTGCCTGTTAAGAAGCACTTCCAGAATCTCTAGTGGTGCTTCATGTGGGTTCCATGTTGCTAATCAAGGTTTATGGCATTGTACTAAACATGATTAAAAAATACATGAGAAATACAAGAGATAACTTCTTACTGTGAGTCACAATTTACCGTAGAGAGGAACTCTCCCTGGGGAGATTAGTATTACCCAGCATTTTAAGTGGCTACTCCAGATACACCTGGCCTTCCTGTTGGCTGGATAGGCCTCTCTCTTCCATCAGAATGCTGCCCTGACTTCAGGGTTTCTATAAGAGAATGGCATTGAGGTGAGGCCACAGTAGGGGTACAGTGCCCATTGCCATGCCAAACTGCTGTGGCTAAACCTGATTATCATATTTGTCCTTCATCAGTAGCAGCAGTAAGTAGCTATAAAATTATTAGTAATACATTATGTACTATGGTTAATTTTATGCAGTTATGATTTAATACTGTCTTTATGTTTGTTTACATGTCTTTCCACTATGAATAGCACCAGGTATGATCTTGAAGTGTGTGTGTGTAAATTTTTGATAAATTGTAACTTTTGTAATAGATTTGTGTGTACTTGATGGTAATAAATGATATAATCAACTAATATCTACATGTTTTCTAGGTATTCATGGCATAACTATTTTCTCTTACCTTTTTGTTATTTCTAAGCTATACAGTTTGTGAGTTTTTAATAATCATTGCAGTAATTCCCAATTTTTTCATTATATTTATTGAAAAAACTGTCTAGAGATAGACCCTTGTAGTTCAAGCTTGTGTTGTTGAGTGTACAGTACATATTACTACAGCATTCATATGGTATTCATCTGAAGTAGAAAAAATATCATCTGTACAGGATCATACACTCAGCTGACAATATAAACCTGCACCTGGATATATTGTGAGAAAAATTATGTAGCTAGAAACAATGCATTCCAATGAAGTTAAAGCCTAAATACATAAAAGATGATAAGCTGATGTTGTAATAAAAGAGTGACAATTCCAAGCATTTCTGTGTAAATTTATATCTTACCACCACCAAAATCAGTCTATTGCTTGACACTAATTGGTCAAAAAAAAAGCATTGAGTGATTACAGTCTTTAAATTTGAAAATTAAAACTATGTTAACAAACATGAAACTTTAAAACTTCTCATTAATTTTGATTTTCTATTTGCTTAAATAGCATATTAGGAGATGAGTAAAATTAAGAGCCTATAGGTAAGGGCTAGGATCTTTGGAAATACTGTCTTCTCATATAATGCATTTTAAAACACAACGATGAAGATAAAATCATGCAGGCATTTATGTCCTACTGCAGAGCTAATTAACCAGATTATAAATACAGCAAGGTGTATTTGTCTTTTTAGTATATATGGAAAGTCATCAATTTCTAACTTGTGCTTGTTAAAGTCAAAGTATTTTCTCCTAATAATTGAGAAGTAAAATTATATATATTTATGGTGTATGACATGGTATTTTTATATGTGTAAACATTCTGGAATCGTTAAATAAAGCTATTTAACATATACATTACCTTGCATATTATTTTTTGTGGTAAGAACACAAAAGTCTACTCTCAGCAATTATTAAGTATACAATGTATTGTTAATTATAGTCAGTATGATATAGATCTCTTGAACTTATTCCTCGTCTAAATAAAATTTTGTTTCCTGTTAATACACTTACAGCACCATATTAACTATAGTTATAACAGAGGCATATACATATGAAATACAGTTATAATAGAGGTATGTCAAAAAAACTAGAAGCTAAGAAATTTTACTGGGCAGGAGCTAATATATAAGATGCAAAGGAAAAAATTATACAGAAAAATATGTCAAAAATATAAATGTGGAAATCTATAGAAACTTCAAAAAATTACATACTAATTTGGGATGGCTTAATATACAGGGCTTCTGTAATGTATGATTCAAATGATATAAAGTGCAAAAATATGCACAACTAATTTATGGCTTAAGAAGTTGGGAGGGCAGGGAGCAGTGGCTCACACCTGTAATCCTAGCATTTGGGAGGCCAAGGCTGGCGGATAACAAGGTCAGGAGATTGAGACCATCCTGGCCAACATGGTGAAACCCCGTCTCCACTAAAATACAAAAAATTAGCTGGGCATGGTAGTGTGCACCTATAGTCCCAGCTACTTGGGAGGCTGAGGCAGGGGGATAGCTCGAACACAGGAAGCGGAGGATGCAGTGAGATTGTGCCACTGCATTCTAGCTTGGTGACAGAGAAAGACTCCATCTCAAAAAATAAAAATTAAAATTAAAATTAAAGAAGGAAACACCTTTGGAAATGTAGTGACTAAGAGAGTACTCAGAGGGGCTTTTGGAAAGGCTGGTAGTGCTCTATTTCTGATCTGGGTGCTGCTTATGTGGTTTTATTCATGTGGAAAATGTTTTTGTATTGTAAAAAGATAATGTATAATATACTTCATTGCAAAGTGCTTGATAATTGGAATTTGAACACTAAATACATTTTTAGATATTAGAATACTATTTCTGCTAAGCATGTTCAGTAGGAGAATACAAGTGTGTTGAATTCATGCATTGCTTTTTGGGTTCATTTTATAGCTAATTATTACAGTAAGGATTAGACTGCTACATTAAAAATAGAAATTACACTAATCTGATACTAAAAGTAAAAAATACAGAATATTAAAATACTATAAATGCAATGGAAATATAAATAAATTAGGAAATTTAAAAACATAGTTTATAGTTATCAGTGTTTACCATCAATTTTATCCATTTTGGTCTCATTAGTGAGCTTAAATATTCTTCCCAGTTTCCTCTTATTGAGAAATATGCCCCTTATTGTTCACTTATTTGTGCTTTTACATTTGTTTTTCCCTCTTTCCAGCATATACTTACTCAAATTTTTAATCTTGATAAATTATTTCTTAGAGATTACATTGAAATGATACCTTTTCTGGGAAAACTTATCTCTTGTGTACAGCTAGAGTAAACTGGAGATTCCAATACCCCTTATCAGGTATCTATCATTAGAACAATTATATACTCAGGCTTGGGAGAGATACTGACTGGGCTGTAACATCATTCCCACCACTTCCCAATTTTGTGATATTGATAATTCACTTAACCACACGATGCCTTAGTTTACTCATCAATAAAATGAGTATAATATATAATTGTCTTATTTGGATTACTTTAAGATTAAATAAATTAAAACAGAAATTCATAGGATGGTATCAGGCACACACTAAGTGTTCAATAAGTCTTAACCATTATTTTTGAAGATAGTTTTTTATGTTCCATAATTTGGCCACTGTCACATTCCCTAAGATTTCCAATTTTGTCTTTATCATATTCTGTAGGCTTCATATGTTGAACACCTGGCATACATGTGATGCTCCATACTGTTTCATGATATGAATAAAATCTTGTAATTAGTCATGTCTGTTGAATTATAGGCATGTTGTAATGATTATGAGTCATTCTACATAAAATATTAACAAATCTTCCTGTTATGTTCAGCATAATTTTTGTAGTATTTGTTTCTAAATATTCTTATTATTATATCAAACAGACAAATACTCATTTTTTTTCTGGAGCTCTGCTGGCAGTCTGCAGGCTAACTTGTGTGTGTATATCTCAAATAATGAGATATACAAAGAAAATGAAAAAAGAAGAAAACTTTCCAAACCCCAAGCAAATAACAGTTCTAGAATGAGATGTCACTGGTCTGAGAGGCTTAGACTAAATTCTAGGTTTGATTTTTCTTTAAGCTTCGCTTACCTTCATTTTCTCCCTACCTGGCCACAGCAGAGGTTTCAAATATATAATACTTGTCAATACTTATACTAGGATTCCATGAAATTTTAGACAAGGACAGGGCCCAGTGGTTTATGCCTATAATCCCAGCACTGTGGGAGACTGAGGCAGGAGGATCACTTGAGGTCAGGAGTTCCACATCAGTATGGGCAACACAGTGAAATCCCATCTCTACTAAAAACACAAAAATAATCAAACCTAGTAACACACACTTGTAATCCCATCTACTCAGGAGGCTAAGGCAGGAGAATCACTTGAACCTGGGAGGCAGAGATTGCAGTAAACTGAGACTGTGCTATTGCACTCCCGCCTGGGCCAACAGAGAGAGACTTTATTTCAAAACAAAACAAAAAAGTTTAGGCCTATTCAAGATCAAGTAAGAAACTGCACTTTCAAGAGCAAAAGATGGTGGGCTTGTGATATTGATTGGAAGAACTTAACAATGTATTAGGCACTGAAAATCAGAGGAAGAAAGGGAAATAGGTCTTTTCTGTCTGGCTTTGCCTTCTTGTTATTCTTGGCATCATTCTTCTTTCTGTGTGTGCCAACTATTTTTTCATTTAATCCATGTGGCTGGAAGTGATCAGGTCTTATTTGCAACTCCTTCATTTACAATAGAGTTGGGATTTCTTAATTCAATTTTAAGTTCCCAAATGAGGGGTACTTATTGGCATAGACTACTTAGGTTTTAAACTAAGCCAGTCAGCTATGGCCAAGGAGGCAGAGTTGTACTAAAAGTGTGAGGCTGGATCAACACATACACACACACACACACACACACACACACAATGTGGGTCCAGTGCTGTAATAACGATAATGAAAGAAAAATCTCATGTATAGTCAGTTGAATTTTGTGTCATCCCAAAATTTCTGTCTACTCATCACCTCAGAATGTGATTTTACTTAGAAATGTTGTCTCTGTAAATGTAATTATAATAAGCATCAAAATAAAATCATACTGAATTAGAGGGGGTTGGCTCAAAACTCAATGTGTCATTTTAACACATAAAGGACACACAAAGACATGGAATAGAAAGTCATACGAAAATGTAAACAGAGATTGGAGTTATGTGTCAACAAGACAAGGAGTTCTGAGGATTGTGGACAAACACCAGAAGCTAGGAGAGAGGCATGGGACAGATTTTCCCCCACAGCCTGTACAGCAAAATGTCTTATAATGAAAAAAAATGGTATCATTTTGATGGAATGGAATTATGGCAGAAGCAATTAAATCTGCTGACCTCTTGATTTTGGACTTCTGACTTTCGGAATTGTGAGAGATTAGAATCCTCTTTTTCAACCCACAAACTTTGTAGTAATTTATTACTGAAGCACCTAATAGACCAAGCACCAGGTGTTTTGGCTCATACCTGTAATCCCAGCACTCTGGGAGGCCAAGGTGGGCAGATCATGAGGTCAGAAGATTGAGACCATACTGGCTAACACAGTGAAACATCATTTCTACTTATAAAAACTTAGCTGGGCATGGTGGCACATGCCTGTAGTCCCAGCTATTTGGGAGGCTGAGGCAGGAGAATCACTTGAACCCAGGATGCAGAGGTTGCAGTGAGTGAGATCACGCCACTGCATTCCAGCCTGGGTGACAGAGAAAGACTCTGTCACACACACACACACACACACACACACACACACACACACACACACACACACACAAATTAACAGACCAAACAAAGGGAAAAGAATGGAAGGAAACTAATTGAAGATCTCCTTTTACCACTTAGAGTTTCCCTTTCTATGAATTCCTCTGTTAAGCAATATACTCTATATTGTATTTTAACCAGAGTCATTATTTACTTCTAAAATCCAACTTACTTTAGATTGATTTATAAGTGTAAAGGAACTGTAACCATCTTAGCAGAGTGATGTAACAATAGCTAACTATTGTTGCTCACAAATAGTGAAAAAGTAAAAGTTAATCTTTATTCCTATTTCTTTACTGATCTAAGTAAAACTAAATGGTAATGCTTCTTCACTTTAAGGACTAAATGTGCTCACAGTCCTTACTTAAGTATTCACTACCAGGCCTCAAGATCCTTTCATCATTTGAAATCGATTCAGTGAAAAGGGTACTAAAATGAAGTGCTTGAGCTGATCCTTAACTATTCTTACAGCCATTAAATACCTTTGCAAATAGATTTTTAAAGCCAAATTTGCAAAATTATGATTGAATTACTACTGAACAAATGAGGACATTATCATCTTAGCCAATATTTGAATAAGCTAAGGAGGATTTCAACCACTGTGTCTTGGATGAGCTTGGCTGAAATTCAGTACCTAGAATAACATAAGTTGTGTGTGTGTGTGTGTGTGTGTGTGTGTGTGTGTGTGTGTATCTAATAAACAATCTTCATTCAATGTAATTGGGAAAAAAATGAAAATGAAAGTATGCCAGTATTTTATTTATACAGTATAAACTATGTTGACCTTTCATTCATGGCTTAGTCATGTCTCAAGTGTCCTATGAAGAGGAAAAACAAAGAAATAACTTGTTTCTTATCTGAAGGTCACTTATCGTGTATATTCAGCAATCCAGAGCATCAGTGAAAACTTAGTAATCAAGATAGGCCTATAATAACACAGAGAGATGTATGTACATCTTTTGCTTTTACTTTATTTAACATAACACTTGATTTGACTACCCACCAAGTTTATTAGTCTATTTTCACACAGCTGATGAAGACATACTCGAGACTGTGCAATTACAAAAGAAAGAGTTTTAATGAACTCATAGTTTCAAGTGGCTAGGCAGGCCTCACAATCATGGTGGAAGGTAAAGGTATATCTCACATGGTGGCAGAAAAGAGAAAAGAACTTACACAGGGAAACTTCCCTTTATAAAACCATCAGATCTCATGAGATTTATTCACTATCACAAGAACAGCATGGAAAAGACCTGCTCCCATGATTCAATTACCTACCACCAGGTCCCTCTCACCACATATAGGAATTGTGGCAGCTACAATCCAAGATAAGATTTGGGTGGGGACAGAGCCAAACTACATCACCAAGGAAGCACTTATTTAGATCAGTATTTTCTACTGTGTTTTAGTCATAATTTCAAAAAGACCACCTAGCCTTCTAACCATGAATGCACTAAAATTAGTCAGAAGTAGAAAATTTTAGAATTTAGTGACAATAATAACAAACAGAAAAAAATTCTTGTAGTCTATAAATGAAGCAATATATTGATTAAACATTCTGATCATCTACATAAAGGGACCAATGGCCAGTGCAACAGAACCTTTGACCAATTGTTGTTCGTTCTTGTTACTGTTCTTATGAAGCATTCATAAAAGCTTCACAATTCAAGGATAAGGATAAAATTTATTTGATAGGAACTCAAGCAGGATCTCTTATATATAAAGCAGATGTAGATTTGTATCATGCTTTTAATTAAATAAATCCAGAAACGAATTCACTGGATGGGGTCAGAACCCAGTGGTGAGTGATTCATGCAAAGCCTGCTTTAAAAGACTTGTGTTATGAAATGATAAGGCTGAACACCTGTGAAATAACTGTGTTCTCTAGATATGAAAGCTATATATGTGGGAAGATAACCTTGCAACCAATAATCCTAGGGTACTAAAAAAAATGCAACACAGTGAAAGGAAACACAAGCTGAACAAAGTAAAGAATTATAACTCAGGGCACAGAGAAAAGTGGAACAAACTGAAAAGAAAATTTAATGTATGCTATAGAATGAATAAGTGAAAGCAATCAAATCAAGAATAAAATGTGATGACACAGAAGCTGTTATTAAGAAATATTTTAATAGATTTACTAACTAGCATACTGGAGAGAGCCGAGAAGTAAAATAGTGAGGGGCAAAATCGGTAAGAATTTCCTTGAGTACAGAAAAAGATAATTAAAAATATACGAAATATAAAACAAACTTAAAATACATTAAGGATAGCAGTTTAGTAATATAAATAAAGTTGAAAATGATAACAACAGTTGAAAGCCTAAGGTTTCAACTACAGGAGAATTTGTTTACAAGTTCACACCAATAGTTATTCACAGGTCTCAGAAAATTCAGTTTAAGTCCACTCATGTGACTGTGGTAATCTTCAGGTACTATTTGCCAGAAACATCATTTCCTGCTATGTAGTTCTGTACATAGGGAAGCTCAGAATATGGCAGCTGGCTTCCCTCTGAATGAGAAAACAGGAAAGCTAGAGAGAGTGAGCAACACAAATGTCAAGTCCCTTTATAACCTAATCTCAGAAGTGGCATCTATAGCTTCCCAATGATTAATGGGTTCAAAAGAGTACCGACCTTCCTCATGTACTCACAGGAAGGGAAATTTCTATAAGGACCTAAATACCAGGTGGCAGGAGTCTTTGGGGGCTATTTCAGAGACTTTTTACCACAATAGTCAAAGAGAAAATCAAAGTTGAAAATATAATTTATGATTAAATGACAACAAAGTGTTCACATATCTAAAATTGGGGGATACAGGCAAAGCAGTAATGCAGAAAATTTATTTTAAAATGTGGAAAATTAAGACTGAATGGGAAAAAGCTGGAAGCATTCCCTTTGAAAACCAGCACAAGACAAGGATGCCCTCATTCGCCACTCCTATTCAACACAATATTGGAGGTTTTGGCCAGAGCATTCAGGCAAGAGAAAAAATAAAGGGTAGTCAAATAGAAAGAGAGGAAGTGAAATTGTCTCTGTTTGCAGATGACATGATTGTATATTTAGAAAACCCCATCGTCTCAGCCCCCAAAATCCTTAATAAGCAACTTCAGCAAAGTCTCAGGACATAAAATTAATGTGGAAAAATCACAAGCATTCCTATACGCAAACAATGGACAAACAGAGCCAAATAATGAGTGAACTCTCATTCACAATTGCTACAAATAGAATAAAATACCCAGGAATAAAACTTACAAGAGATATAAAGGTCCTCTTCAAGGAGAACTACTAACCGCTGCTCAAGGAAATAAGAGAGTACACAAATAGAAGAACATTCCATGCTCATGGAATGAAAGAATCAATATCATAAAATTGGCCATACTGCTCAGAGTAATTTATAGATTCAATGCTATTCTCATCAAGCTACCATTGACTTTCTTCAAAGAATTAGAAAAAAATTACTTTGAATTTCATATAGAACCAAAAAAGAGCCCACATAGCCAAGATAATCCTAAACAAAAAGAATAAAGCTGGAGACATCATGCTACCTGACTTCAAACAATACTATATAGCTACAGTAACCAAAACAGCACAGTATTGGTACCAAAACAGACATATAAACCAATGGAAAAAAACAGAGATCTCAGAAATAACACCACACATCTACAACCATCTGATCTTCAACAAACCTGACAAAATTAAGAAATGGGGAAAGAATTCCCAATTTAAGAAATGGTGTTGGGAAAACTGGCTTACCATATGCAGAAAACAAAAACTGGACCCTTCCCTTACATCTTAAAAATTAGCTCAAGATAGATTAAAGACCTAAATGTAAAACCCCAAACCATAAAAACCCTAGAAGAAAACCTAGGCAATACCATTCAGTACATAGGCATGGGCCAAGCCTTCATGACAAAAACACCAAAAACAACTGCAACAAAAGCCAAAATTGACAAACGGGTTCTAATCAAACTAAAGAGTTTCTGCATAGCAAAAGAAAACTGCCATCAGAGTGAACAGGTAACCTACAGAATGGGAGAAAATTTTTGCAAGCTATCCATCTGACAAAGAGCTATATCCAGAATCTACAAGGAGCATAAACTAATTTACAAAAAAAAAAACAAAACCCCATCAAAAAGTAAGCAAATGAGGCCAGGCGTGGTGGCTCACGCCTGTAATCCCAGCACTTTGGGAAATCAAGGTGGGTGAATCAAGAGGTCAAGAGATCGAGACCATCCTGGTCAACATGGTGAAACCCCGTCTCTACTAAAAATACAAACAATTAGCTGGGCATGGTGGTGCGTGCCTGTAATCCCAGCTACTCAAGAGGTTGAGGCAGGAGAATTGCCTGAACCCAGGAGGCGGAGGTTGCGGTGAGCCGAGATCACACCATTGCACTCCATCCTGGGTGTCAAGAGCGAAACTCCATCTCAAAAAAAAAAAATAGTAGGCAAATGTAATGAACAGACACTTCTCAAAAGAAGATATTTATGTGGCCAACAAACATATGAAAAAGAGCTCATCATCACTGATCATTAGAGAAATGCAAATCAAAACCATAATGACATACCATCTTGCTCCAGTTAGAATTGTGATCATTAAAAAGTCAGTAAATAACAGATACTGGGAAGGCTGTTGAGAAATATAAATGCTTTTACATTGTTTGTAGGAGTGTATATTACTTCAAACATTGTGGAAGACAGTGTGGGAATTCCTCAAGGATCTAGAATCAAAAATACCATTTGACCCAGCAATGACATTGCTGGGTATATACTCAAAGAATTATAAATCATAATACTATAAAGACAGATACACACGTATGTTTACTCCAGTACTATTTACAAGAGCAATGGCTTAGAACCAACCCAAATGCTCATCAATGATAGACTGGGTAAAGAAAATGTGACACAGGTACATATCAAGGAATACTATGTAGACGTAAAAAAGAATGTGTTCATGTCCTCTGCAGGGATGAAGCTGAAAACCATCATTCTCAGCAAACTAACACAGGAACAGAAAACCAAACACCACATGTTCTTACTTTTAAGTAGGAGTTGAACAATGAGAACACGTGGACACAGGGAGGGAAACATCACATACTGGGGCCTGTTGGGGGGTGTTGGGGAAAGGGAAACCTAGATGACAGGTTGATAGGTACAGCAAACCACATGGCATATGTATACCTATGTAACAAACCTGTACGTTCAGCACATGTTTCTCAGAACTTACGTTGTTTTTTAAATGTGAGAATTAAAATAAATCAGCTAAATGTTAGGCTCTAGGAGGTAGGAAAAGTAAAGATAAGGTGAGGTAAAATTAAAAATAGAGATAAAAATTAATGAAATAAGGAAAAATGTTCATCAATGAAACAGTGATTTTTGGAAGATGGATTTGTCAATAAATGAAGTTGAGGACCTGTGTAAAAATCTGTCTGTGCATACCCCAGAAAAACTTCTAAATACATAGGATATATACATTAAAATGGTTATTGTTTTAAAACCCAGAAGAAAACCTTGGGGCTACTCTTACAATCTCAGAATAAGGCCTTTCTAAATTACAACATATGATATAGAAATCATAACAAAATTAAACATAAAAAATTCAATTACCTTAAAAAATAGTGAATTGTAATAGTAATAATAACTATAAAAATTATAATCCAGAAAAAATGCCTTAACTAATCACAGACAAGGCTAATCCACCTATCCATAGAGAAAAAGGTTACCCCAAAATGGGTATATAAATATTCATTTCAAAAAGAAATCCAAACTGCTTTTAATCAAATAAAATATTTGTATTCTTAATATAATTCATAAATAAGAAATATAAAGTGTATATGTGTGTATATATACATATGTATATGTATATATGCATCTATGTGTATGTGTGTATATGTATGTATGTATATATATCAAATCAGCAAAAATCTGAAAGTGTGGAAACATAATCCAAACCCTATTGAAAAGCCCATTTGTAAATGCTTTCACACTGTGCACATATCTTTAACCCAGTATTCTACTTCTAGTAAATTACTCTACAGATATATCCACACATATGTTAAATAATATATGCCCTAGGTTAATTATTACAACATTCTTAAAGAACAAGAGTTTGGAAACAATCTAAATGAAAAAGGTATCGCATTAAATAAATTATATTATATTCATTATAACTTGCCACTATTTGTACCCACATATTCTGCCTTCTCTTCTCTTATTTTATAAATTTTACATGAAAAGCCAACTCATCAATTTGTGCATTATATTAAATCATTTACTTCCTGCATCATAATTTTTTACTGTCAACATACTGGTCACTTAAAAAGAAAAACGCTTGTGGCCTCCACAGCTTCTCCAGCTAATGGTTCTTTTTTCTGAATTATTTTTATAAAAATTGTCTACTGCTACACTTAAAAATACCAACAACTTAGTGGCATAAAACAAAACAAATTAATTATACCACAATTTCTGTGAGTTAGTAATTAACTAGTTCCTCGCTTGAAATCTTAGTGGGTTAAAGTCAAGATGTCAGTTGAGACTGTGATTTTATATAAAAGACTCATGAGGATCCTCTTTCAAGCTCACTACTTACTGTCAGAATTACTTTCCATGTAGTTGTAGAACTCCTTTTCTTGCTGGCTGTTTGTTGGAAGTCTCGCTAAACTCCAAGATGACTACTTCATTACAGTTTAATGTAAGAAAAAGTAACATGGCAGTTTAGTTTTTCTTCAAAGCAAGGAGGAGGGTTTATCTCACAATTTGAATCTCATGATTGTCAGAGGACTCATCCATTTTAAAGCAAACTTGACTACACCAAGGCCACCTGGATAATCTCCCTTTGGATGAACTCAAAGTACACTGACTTGGTACCATGATTACATATGCAAAATCCTTTCACCTTTGTCATCTAATCTCATCTCATCTCGTCTCATCTCATCAATGAAATCCATCATGTTCATACTTCTATCCACAATCAATAAGAAGTGATGATACAGAACATATATACCACATAGGCAAAATCATTATCTCGGAATTCTGCCTACCACAACTATCATGTAAAACACCTTGAAAGAGTGAAATATACTGTTTATCACATTGTCTTTTAGCCTTGAGCCCCTATAAACAGGTTTTCCTCCATACCACTTCATTAAACTAATTATAAAAGTTATTAATTCTATCCACTATAGTAGTTCTATGCATCAGCTGAGCCATCATTTTACGTACTTATTTGCTCTATTAAATCATGTTATCCTTCTTGATTTGACTCAACACAGCACATTCTCTGGCTTTCTTTTTGCATCAGGAGCTACTCACTCCTCTCCTCATTCTTTTTAGCTTGCTCTTCTTCCTCTCAGAGAAGGTCTTAAATGTTTCAGTGCCTCAGGCCCTAATGTTCTAATCTGCACTTAAATACCTTATCTGATGTGATGGTTTTAAAGAATCTTTATATGCCAATTACTCCCAAATATATGCTCACATCTTAGACCTTTCTCTTAAAATTCAGATTTTTTTTTTTTTGAGACGGAGTTTCGCTCTTGTTACCCAGGCTGGAGTGCAATGGGGCGATCTCGGCTCACCGCAACCTCCGCCTCCTGGGTTCAGGAAATTCTCCTGCCTCAGCCTCCCAAGTAGCTGGGATTACAGGCGTGCGCCACCATGCCCAGCTAATTTTTTGTATTTTGAGTAGAGACGCGGTTTCACCATGTTGACCAGAATGGTCTCGATCTCTTGACCTCGTGATCCACCCGCCTCAGCCTCCCAAAGTGCTGGGATTACAAAAATTCAGATTCTTTCATCTTGATATCACTTACCATCCCTATTTTAGATTGTCTAAAAAGCATTAAGTAATAAACTGACCAAAAATAACATTCTGATCATTCTGTTCCTAAATAAGAATATTCTATTCTTGAACTAATTTGAGTTTTCTTATTCAAATTACTCAGATCCAACCCACGAAATCATCATTGACCTTTCTCTTTCTCTCATACCATACACAATACGATGCTATTGGCTACATTTTAAAATATATATCCTGGGTCCAATGAGATTTAAACATTTCCACCACATGGGTAGGTGAGAAAAACAGATAATATTATTTAAGGAGATTATAAATCAATCAAAAATACTAATTCTTATTAAATAACCCTCCTGCTTAAAACTTTCAGTGAATCACATTGACTTTAGGACAAAAATATAATAATTTTGCATGGTCCCTACAGAGGTCCTATCTTTCTACCTTTCTCTCTAGGTACACAATTTACATTTTACACTTAATCACATGGAATTACTCATATTTACTTGAGCATGTAGTATTTTCTTGACTTGAAATATTATTGTCCTAACCACCTTTTCTACCTGAATGCCAATATTTTTTCAGTACTCTGTTTATTTGCCATAAATAGAAGAACTATTGATAATGCAAACATATTAGCCTTCTAATGCATTCAATGGCAAAATTAAATGGAAAAAATATGAAAGTTCATATCCACTGTCAGGGAAGATGAATTCCTCTTCAAAGGGTTTAACTGCTTAACTTTCTGTTTCTTTGTCCTTAGGACCAACTTCTTTGCACTCCCAGTTACCCATACTGTAAACAATCCTTCCCATCCTTGCTGCACCCTGACATGCCCAGACATGCCTTGTACCATAACAGATGGCCTCTTAATCAGGTCAGCTTAGATTGTGTGGTCCAATCCCAGTCAATGGGGAAAAGACACAGAAGTAGGGACTGTCTTAGGGTAAAAAACGCCTTCCCTCCTTTGTTAAGTGTGCTTTTGAAGACCCCAGAAGTGCTAGGGTCACCCTTCTGCAGAAGTAAATTTGCCTTGCCGAGAAATCCTTTGTTAGAGTTGTCATTTTCTTTATGACTCTGAGCTCTTGTTTCCAAAAACCATTTATGATAACTACCTCAAAGTACTGAAACAGACCCTCATTCTCACTGGATTTTTGTAATTAATTGAGGAATAACATTTCAAAAATGCCAGGAAGTTTAACCAAAATTCTTCCAGAACTTAGTAGATATTCTTATAAATATTCAAAATTCTTTCCCCTAATCTAAAGATATTATCAAAAACCATGAATACAGTTATTATTACAACCATCAACTACATAAATCAATGCATTCAATTATTAGCACTCTTTTCTTAGAGAATAGAAATTCGTTTGTGGTGGGCAGAATAATAGTTCCTCCAACGATGTCCATATTGTAATCCCTAGTATGTTATGTTACATGGCAAAAGGGAACTATGATTCCCAATGGAATTAGGGTGTAATAAATTCACCTTATGATATGGATGCTATCCTAGGATATCTGTGTATATGCAAGGTAGTCACAATGGTTCTCAAAAGTAGAAGAAGAAAGCAGAAGAAGAATGCCAGAGAAATATGTGATGACAGAAACAGGGAAAAGGATTATTATCCTGTAAAATCTATTGTTATAGTTCTTTCCTGACAGCTGTAATATTTCTCCTTTCCTAGTCTCTAATATATGTTATATTCTTATAGTAAGCTCCCCAAATCCACCATTTTTGTTTCAGAGAACGCAAGTAAAGTTATGTTATTCAATTCTTAATAAGTATGAACTTTTACAGTATATAAAGTAAAAAAAGAAAAAAAAAACCATCTGACTGGGCAAAAGCCTCCAGAAAAATATATCTGATGAAGAATCTAACCAAGAATATATAAAGTACTCCTAAACGGAACAATAAAAAATTATAAAAATGAGTAAAGACTTTAATAGATAATTCAAAATAAGATATATAAGTATCTAAGAAGCACATAAAAATGCATAATATCTGTTATTGTCAGGGAAATGCATATTAAATCACAGTGTGATGCCATTACATACCAAAAAGAAAAGCTAAGTTTAAAGTAAGTGTCAGTTTCATATGCTGGCAATAAATGTGTAGCAATGAAACTCTGATACAATAATGACAGAAATATAAAAATAGTAAAAATACATTGTTAAATTGTTTAGCAATCTATCATGTTAATATACACTTAATATATAATTCAAAAATTGCACTCCCAAGAAAAATTGTTTAAAATATTCATAAAACCACACAAACAAATGTACATAGGAATAACAATAGAGGCTTTTGTTCACTGCAAACCCAAACTGGATATAGCTTAAACATTCATCAACAGGAGAATGGATTTAAAAAATTTAGGCAAATAATTAAAATGGAATAATACCCCAAAATAAAGAGAGAAGAACTAGTGATATATGCTTTAACATGGATCAGAATCAAAGTTTTATGATGAACAAAAGCAGATAGATACAAAATAGTGCATATTAAATAATTCAATTTTTATGAACTGCTACAATAGGCAGATCTAATCTATGGTAAAATAAAGGCAGAACAGTGGCAGCCTCAGGGGCCAAGGGTTTGATTGAGAATACCATTGATGCATTTTGTGGTTATGGGTAATAAAATACTATCTAAGTAAGGGTGTAGATTACATGGGTGTTTCTACATATTTCATCGAATTGTAGACTGCTGGATCCTACATCAGGGAAAAAGGACTAAAAGGAAGTAAACTCTGTTTTTATTTATATCCCCAAATTTTATTTTATTTATATCCCCAAATGTTTCCTTGTCATAAATGGAAATTTGAGTAATCAGAGGAAAACAAGGTTTCCTTCTTATATCTTTTAAATACATTTAGATGTGTGTAATTTAAGAAACACAATTTTTCAAAACATATAGTCAAACAGGTAATACTTGCTATATAACAGATCAGTGTTTGAACACATAAGATTTATAGTGTAATTATAAAAATAATTTAAAAGATAATGTCAGGAGTTAAGTAGCTATGTAGTTGCTATTCTCAGTTACACAGAAGTCTACCTACTTTAGTAAATTTTAAAATCTCCCATATGATTAATGGACAGTGATATGGTTTGGCTTTATGTCCCTACCCAAATCTCATGTTGAATTGTAATTCCCAGTGTTGAAGAAGGGACCTTGTGGAAGCTGATAGGATCATGGGGGCAGATTTCTCCCATGCTCTTCTCATGACAGTGAGTGAGTTCTTAGGAGATCTAATGGTTTAAAAGTGTGTCACTTCCCTTGTTGGTTCTCTTTCCTGCTCTGCAATGGTAAGACATGCTTCTTTCACCTTCACCTTTTGCCATGATTGTAAGTTTTGTGAGGCCTTCTAGCAATGTTTTCTGTTAAGCCTGCAGAACTGTAGGTCAATTGGACCTTTTTAATTCATAAATTACTCAGTCTCAGGTCGTTCTTTTTAGCAGTTTGAGAATAGACTAATACAAATAGCTAATTTGGAAACCACTGATTTTATTCATTTTCTCTGATATAAACTGAAGAAAATAAGTCCTTGAAAGGTATGATTATTGAGAAAAGTGATTGTTGTGAGTTATGGACATAGCCAGTTTCAGATAATTCCAGAGGAGATGAGGGAAAACTTGAGTGCAAATTCCTAAAAGTCATCCTATAAGCATTTTTTTGTTGTAATTGCTTGATATACGCCTACATGTTGTGTATTAAAGATGCAAGTTTCTCCCTTAGGTTTAATGTCTCATACACTTCTAAGTAATGTATTAAGAGGACCATTTAGCCAGGGGACTAAGCTATGTTCTCTAAGATAGTGATACCAGAAAATGATTTTAGTTATCCTTTGCCTACAACATACGTGATTATCTATTATTTTTAATTCAGAGGCATACTTGGAGTTATGTTACCTATAAAGCCTAATGTTAATTTATATCATCTAGAACATCTATATCCAACACTCTTAAATAAAACATCTTCAACCAATAATTTCTTATTCAGCCAAACTAATCTTCCTAAGAAAGAGATTTGCTTCTTCTTTTCACAAGAAGCAAATTCTGAGGGATTTCATTACCACCAGACGTGCCTTACGTGAGATCTTGAAAGGAGCACTAAATATGGAAAGGAAAGAAATTTAGCATTCATTATAAAAACATATGCAAGCACAAAGACTACTGACACTATAAAGCAACCACAGAAACAAGCTTGCATAATAACCAGATAAAACACAATGAAAGGATGACAGGATTACATCCACACATCTGAATATTAACCTAGAATGTAAATGGGCTAAATCCCCACCTTTAAAAGGTATGGAATAACAAGCTGGATAAAAAAGCAACACGTGGTATGCTGTCTTCAAGAGTCCCATTTCACATGCAATGGTAGCCACAGGCTAAAAATAAAGGGGAGAAGGAACTCTACCAAGCAAATGGAAATCAGAAAAAGACAAGGGCTGCACCCCTAATTTCAGACAACACAGACTTTAACCAACAAAGATTACAAAAGACAGAGAATGGCATTACATAATGGTAAAGGGTTCAATTCAACAAGAAGACTTAACTATTCTGAATATATATATATATATATATATATATATATATATATGCATCCAAAACAGGAGAACCCAGATTTATGTAGCAGGTTCTTAGAGACCTAAAAAGAGACTAAGATTTCAACACAATAATAGTGGCAGACTTCAACATCCTACTGACAGTATTAGACAGATTATTGAGGCAGAAAATTAACAAAGTTGTTCAGGACCTGAACTTAACATTGGACCAAATACAGCTGAGAGAGATCTACAGAACGCTCCACTTCAAACAAACAGAATATAAATTCTTCCCATTGCCACATGGTGAATACTCTAAAATCGACCACACAATCAGACATAAAATAATCCTCAGGAAATGCAGAAGAGTCAAAATAATACCAATCACACTCTCAGACCACAGTACAATAAAAATAGGAATCAAGACTAAAAACTCACTCAAAATAATGCAATTACATAGAAATTACATAGAGATCCAAGACGGCTGATCGCTAACAGTTCGGGATTGTAGCTCCCAGTGAAAGCAAAGAGAACAAGAGGATGCCACACTTTCAGATGAAGTTTCATCATTCACGGACCAGAAGATTCCCAGTGGAGGGGACCCACAGGTCACCAGCACGACTCTTGTGGCTGGCGCAGCAGTTTTGATGGCGCCTCAGCATAGCAGCTCTTCATGCAGAGTAAACGGGAGGAGATTCCTGGGCAGAAGAGCACCATCAGTCTTATCACTGCTGCTTTGGCTGGTGCAGTGGGTTGCTCAGATTCCAGTGCTGGGAATCAATAAACTGGGCATCCACTCAGAAACCCAACTAGAAAGGCAGTAATTGTAAAGATGACAGATGGATAAATTTATAATAAAGGGAAAAACCAGCCTAAAAAGGCTGAGAATACCCAAAATCAGAAGCCCTCTCCCTCTACAGGGGATTACAGTTCCTCATCAGCAACGGAACAAGCCTTGATGGAAAAGGACTGTGTGCCATTAACAGAAGTAGGCTTCAGAAGGTGGATGATAAGAAACTTCTGGGAGTTAAAAGAACTTGTTCTAACCCAATGTAAAGAAACTAAGAACTTTGAAAAAAGGTTTGACAAAATGCTAACAAGAATAGACAATATAGAGAGGAATATAAATGAACTAATGGAGTTGAAAAACACAACACGAAAACTTAGTGAAATATGCACAAGTTTGAATAGACGAAT
>CM052654.1:88032882-88080371 GCA_028533165.1 Leontopithecus rosalia
GGGGGTGTGTGGGGGAGGGATGGCATGGGGAGAAATGCCAAATATGGGTGAAGGGGCAGAAGGCAGCAAAACACACTGCCACGTGTGTACCTATGCAACTATCTTGCATGTTATGCACATGTATCCCAAAACCTAAAATGCAATAAAAATTTAAAAAAAAACTAGAGCAAATATCAATGAAATTAAAATGAAAATGAAAAGATCAATGAAACAAAAAGGTGGTTTATTTAAAAGTTGAACAAAACTGAGAAACATTTAGGCAAACTAAGAAAAAAAAAGAAAGTAAAATCAGAAATGAAAAAGGAGATATTACAACTAACACTGCAGAAGTTTAAAGGATTATTTGTGGCTACTATGAGCAACTACATGCCAATAAACTGGAAATATCTAGAAGAAATGCCTAGATACATACAACCCACTAAGTTTCAACCAGGAGAAATCTAAAACCTGAACAGACCAATAACAAAAACTGAAATCAAAGCTATGATACAAATATTCTTAGTAAAGAAAACACAGAACTGCAAGGGTTTACTGCTGAATTATACCAGACATTTAAGGAAGAACTAGTACCAATCCTGTCAAACTACTGCAAAAAATAAAAGAGAAGGGAATGCTTTCAAATTCATTCTATGAGGTTAACATTACCCTCAAAGACACATCAAAACAAAAGAAAACCAGTACCAATATGTAAAAATCCTCAACAAAAACTAGAAAATCAAATTCAATAATGCTTTAGAAAGATTATTGACCTTGATCGAGTGGTATTTATCTCTGAGATTCAAGGATGGTTCAACATATGTAAATTAATCAATGTGATACATCCTATCAAGAGAATCAAGGATAAAAACCATATGATCATTCCAAATTAATGCTGAAAAAGCATTTGATAGTATTCAACATCTTTTAACAACAACTCCCCCCCAAAAAAACTGGAGATAGACGAAATATACTTCAACATAATAAAAGTCATATATAAAAGACTCACGGCTAGTATCAAACTGAATGGGGGAAAAACTGAAAGTCTTTTCTCTAAGATCTGGAACACCAGAGAGATGTTGACTGTCACCACTGTTACTCAACATAGTATTAGAAGTCCTAGATAGAGCAATCAAACAAGAGAAAGATATAAAGGGCATCAAAATTAAAAAAACAAATGAATCAAATTATCCATGATATGATTTTAATTTGGAAATGCCTCAAGACTCCACATAAAATTATTAGAATTATAAACAAAGTCACTAAAGGTTCAGGATACAAAATCAATATACAAAAATCAGTAGCATTTCTATATGCCAACAGTGAACAATGTGAAAAAGAAATTTTAAAAATAATTCCATTTGCAATAACCACACATGAAATTAAATATATGGGAATTAATCCAGGAAGGAAAAGATCTCTATAATAAAAATTATAAAACACTGATGGGAGAAATCAAGGAGAACACAAAAGCATTTAAAAATATTCCATGTTAATGGATCAGAAAAATCAATATTGTTAAAATGTCTATATACCCAAAGCAATCTACAGATTCAATGCAATCCCTGCAAAATACAAATGGCATTCTTCACAGAAACAGAAAAAACAATCCTAAAGTTTATATGAAACCACAAAAGACCTAAAATACCCAAAGCTATCCAAAGCAAAAAACAACAAAACTAGAGGAATCACATTACCTGACTACAAGTTATACCATAAGCTATAGTAACCAAAACAGGGTGGCACTGGCATAAAAACAGACATATAGACCAATGGAACAGAAGAGAGACCCCAAAAGAAATCCACATGCCTACGGTGAGCTTATTTTTCACACAGATGCCAAAAACACACAAGACTGTGCAAAAGACAGTCTCTTCAATAAATTTTGCAGGGAAGACTGGATATGTATATATAGACGAATGAAACTAGATCCTTGTGTTTCACCATATACAAAAATCAAATCAAAATGCATAAAAAACTTAAATTTAAGTCCTCAAACTATGAAACTACAACAAGAAAACATTGGGAAAAGTCTCTAGGACATTGGTCTCAGCAAACATTTTTTTAGTAATACCTCACAAGCACAGACCACCACAGCAATAATGGACAAATGGGATAACATTGACTTATTAAGCTTATGCAAAGCAAAGGATACAATCCACAAAGTGAAATGATAAGCATAAAATGGGAGAAAATCTTTGCAAACTACCAATAAGAAGCTCAAGCAACTGTAAAAGAAAAAAAATCTAATAATTTGATCAAAAAAATGGGTAAAATATTTGAACAGATGTCGCTCAAAAGAAAACATTCAAATGGCAAACAGGCATATGAAAAGGTGTTCAACATCATTCATCATCAGAGAAGCGCAAATCAAAACTACAATTAGGTTTCATCTGACCCCAGTTAAAATGGCTTATATACAAAAGACAGGCAAGAACAAATGCTGAGGAGGATGTGGAGAAAAAGAAACCCTTGTACACTACCAGTGGGAATTACATGGCTGTATTAAAACACATTGCAGGCCTTTATCAAAACATCTCATGTTCCCCATAAATATATACACCTATTATATACCACAATTTTTTTTAAAGAGAAACCTGGGAGAAAATTTTAGATAAAAAAATAAGATACAGTGGGATTGGGTTGTTAAAATCTAAAATTTGTTTCTTGATCTTTATTTGACAGGATTAGCATCTTAGCTTTCAAAGGAAGAGAAGTGGTGGGCCATAGGTCTAAATAAAAATACATTGAGTAACAGTATAAGAAATTACAAGCAAAAGTTATGTATCTTTCTATTTCTTTGGTCTATGGATGTCTTTCCAAATTTAAAGAATAAAACTTAAATGGCTTGTTGTATTCTTTCTAAATATATTTACACAGCTTTTGCTTCTTTTGGCTTTTTCTCTCTATCCTTACTATTACTTATATTTTTGACATTTGAACAGTATTGAAATTATTTTAAAGTTAGAATTTTCAGGATAATGCCTTGAGGTGTTTGAGGGTAAGACAGTTTTAAAATCATCTACAGTTGAAAATGCAGAGTTTCCTTTTTACTACATGTCACCCCTCAAAGATAATAGCTATCCAGTTTTTACTTGAAAAATTAGAAAAACTCAGTAAGTAAAACTTGCCTACCACAGAAAGCTGCTTATCCTGTGATTTCTGATCCATCAAGGTACCTGAAATTAACATCTTTAAAGTATTGAAAGTTGAGAGTTACTTTAAAAATACTGTCTAAGTAAAATATGCACCAGACAAAGTTAAACAGCCAGGGAAGAATATTCAGCCTTTTGTCATAGTGAAAAAAAAGACTGAAATCCACTTTGCTGAAATAAAATGTATTGAGTAAATTAAGTTATTGCTGAGTTTGCAAACCCTTTTTCTCTTTGATTAGGCCATCTGTGTTTGATAATTAGTGCCCATCGAAGGTAGGCTCCCAGCTATCCATAGACGCTGGGAAATGGGGTGCCCTCTTCTTGATTACATTTCACAGAGATAATTTCCAGGACCTCCGGAGAGCCATTTCCTGGTTTCTAAAACTGACAAGAGGCTAGAAGAAGATTTACATAAATTTCAAATAGGCAGAAGAATAGTTTACAATTGTAGATTTTCTAAGTAAGTGTTCTAGAAAAGATAAGTCAGGGACCTATACTCAGGAGGAAAGCTATCCAAAGTTTAGCCAACCTGAGGGAAACATTAAAGGCCTCTTGATACATTCAAATAAAACCTCTATAAAAGATAAAGTGAAACATTATTGTCGAGAAGGGTGCAAGTAAGACATGCCCTTACTGCTACCATGCATGGATATCTCCCATCCCAAATCCCTGCCCGCTGGAAGAGGCTCAAAGAGTAACTGGAGTTACCTGAAAACTGCAGAGGTCCACCTGACTTAGGAGGAACATTCTAGCAGAGGTCGGCCTGTTCTGTTATCTTCCCTAATGTGATGACACAAGTAGGTTAAAAATAAATTCAAAGTAAAACATGAACCATGCAGCACACGGGCCAAACCGAAATTGCTATGATTGCCTGTTGAGCTGAGGAGAGCCTGGCGATAAAGGCTCTTTGTGAAACATTAGGAAAAAAGCATTGTGATGGTTAATTTTGTATGTCAACTTAGCTAGACTACAGTGCCTAAATATTTGGTCAAAATTATTCCGGATATTTCTGCCAGAGTGTTTTGGGAAAGATTGACATTTAAATCAGTAGACTTTCAGTAAAGCAAATTGCCCTCCATAATGTGTGTGGGTGTCATTCAATCACCTGAAGATATGAAAAGGACAAAAGACTTTTCTACCCTGAGCAAGAAGGAATCTGCAGCAGATGGTGTCTGAACTTGAACTGCAGCCTCAGCTCTTTCGTGGGTCTCCAGCCTGCCAACCCACTCTGCAGATTTTGGACTTGCCAGCTTCCACAATCATGTGAGCCAATTCCTTAAAATAATCCGTTTCTCTTTATATGCACATTCTCTTTGTCCTGTTTGTCTGGAGAATCCTGACACACATAGCACTCTATGAAACCTGATCTCAGGGTTAAGGCCCTATGTGCAGTTATGTAATGCAGGAGGGGGCCAACCTTCTTCAAGGGACTACTTCAAGAAGACCAGAACAAAAGATATCACTGGAGATCATTCAGACTGCTCCAGAGTTGGTGACAACAGAAAAGGCATCTAGCCTCTTTTATTGAAAAAAAGAAAACCTTCTTTTTGTGAAAGGAAAATAAAACCTCAGGACCACATTTCACTATGCCAAAAGAAAAAAAAAATCTGAAAGCTGAGTAATACTACTAAGTTTCTAAGTAGATAGCCACAGCTAAAAGACCTGATCTCCCCATAGGTAGCAACCAATGTTCACTTTATCTTATGTAAAGTGCTGATTTATAGAGCATGAGACAAATACATAATTAACTATTCCTCTCTTACAATATGTGGATTCAGTAATGTGACCATATCATATTCTTTCTTTCCCCCTTCCAGCTCATTTTTTCCCTAAAATATTAAAGTGTTCAAAATTATCTTTGGAAAAAGGCATAGCTTACAGACTGATTCTGTGATTTGGTGTTACTTTTACCCAGACATGTCCTTAACCTTGGCAAGATAAACCTTTAAATTGATTGAGATCTGTCTCAGATACTCTTTGGTTTATACTATCATGATACTACTTCATATTCTGGACTTAAAAGATGAGTAATAAATAATGATGACTAGGCTGATGCAACGGCTCATGCTTGTAATCTCAGCACTTCAGGAGGCTGAGGCAGACAGATCACGAGGTCAGGAGATCGAGACCATCCTGGCTAATATGGTGAAACCCCGTCTCCACTAAAAATACAAAAAATTAACTAGGTGTGATGGCACATACCTGTGGTCCCAGCTACTCAGGAGGCTGAGACAGGAGAATCAATTGAAACTGGGAGGTGGAGGTTGCAGCGAGTCAAGATCACACCACTGCACTCCAGCCTGGGCAACAGAGAGAGAGTCCATCTCATAATAACAATAATAATAATAATAATAATGAATAAACGTTCCTTGGGGTACCCCTAATGGTAAACAGGATTGAGAAATTTAGGGTTTCTCAACCCCAAACTATTGACAATTTTGGTTTAAATAATTCTTTGCTGTGGATGTCTTTCATGTGCATCGCAGACTTACCAGCATACCCTGGTTCCTACTCACTTGATTCTAGTAGCAATCCTCAAGTTGTGATAATCTAGAATGTTTTCAGATATGGCCAAATGTCCTCAGCAAATAAAATCGCCCATGGCTGAGAACAACTGGACTAGACTAAAGCAGCACTCTAAAATTTACAAAGTATTTTAAATCTCATATTTAATGCCAAATTTTTATTTGAATTCTTATGTCAAAGTTTTTATCTAATATAAAAATCATGAGACTTCTTTGAGAAAATCTTTAGAGAAAGTTAATGTTAAAAAAAAAGAACCACCAGGTTTACCTATGACTCCTCTCACCTAACCCCAGGAGAAGGAGTATTCCAGTTCAAGAATCACAGGTATAAGGAGACTGATACAGTTTGGATGTGTGTCCCTGCCTCAAATTTCATGTTGAAATGCAATCCCCAATGTGGTGGGGCCTGTTAAGAGTGATTTGCTTATAGTAGAACGATTTATAGCCCTTTGGATATATACCCAGTAATGGGATTGCTGGGTCAAATGAAATTTCTATTTCTAGGACTTTGAGAAATCACCACACTGTCTTCCACAATGGTTGAACTAATTTACACTCCCACCAGCAGTGTAAAAGTGTTCGTATTTCTCCACATCCTCTCAGCATCTGTTGTATCCAGATTTTTTAGTGATTGCCATTCTAACTGGTGTGAGATGGTATCTCAATGTAGTTTTGATTTGCATTTCTCTGATGACCAGTGATGATGAGCATTTTTTAATGTTTGTTGGCCTCATGTATGTCTTCTTTTGTAAAGTGTCTGTTCATATCCTTTGCCCATTTTTGAATGGGCTTGTTTTATTCTTGTAAATCTGTATAAGGACACATGCACATGAATATTCACTGCAGCACTGTTTATAATAGCAAAGACCTGGAACCAACCCAAATGCCCATCGATGATAGACTGGACTGAGAAAATGTGGCACATATATACCATGGAATATTATACAGCAATCAAAAATGACGAGTTCGTGTCCTTTGTAGGGACATGGATGAATCTGGAGAACATCATTCTCAGCAAACTGACACAAGAACAGAAAATAAATACCGCATATTCTCACTCATAGGTGGGTGATGAACAAAGAATACATGGACACAGGGAGGGGAGCACTACACACTGGGGTCTATTGGGGGGAATAGGAGAGGGACAGCTGGGGGGGAGCTGCAGAGGGATAGCATGGGGAGAAATGCCAGATGTGGGTGAAGGGGAGGAAGACAGCAAATCACACTGCCATGTGTGTACCTATGCAACTATCTTGCATGTTCTGCACATGTACCCCAAAACCTAAAATGTAATTAAAAAAAAAAGAAGTGACTTGCTCAGTGGGGTGGATTTCTCATGAATGATTTAGTACCGTCACTCTTGGTACTGTCCTCATGATAATGAGCAAGTTCTCCCAAAATCTGGTCATTTAAGTATGTGGCACCTCCGTGCTCCCTCTCTTGTTTCTGTATTCACCATGTGACATGTCTGCTCTCTCTCTGCCTTTCACCATGATTGGAAGCTTCTGGAATCCTCCCGGGAGCAGACACTGCTCTGCTTCCTGTACAGCCAGCAGAACTGTGAGCCAATTAAATCTCTTTTTTAACAAATTACTCAGTCTTAGATACTTCTTTACAGCAATGTAAGAACGAACTAATACAGAGACTGAACCAAAGATTAGTATCTTATGGTGATTTTTTTTAACTACTCACATCACTAGAATGAGGATTTTATAGAACCATGTTTTCATAAAAATCTATGCATCTGTGAATTTTTAGAAAGGAGTTGAAGATATTTAAAATAATTTGTTATTTTTTAAAAATCAAAAAGACCATATGAATGGCTTAGGCTGTATGTGGCTTAAAAATGAAACATTATCAAGTAAATGAGAGCTTATCTTTTTCTGCATTCTTCTGGTATGCAAAATTAGGATAAATGGGTTCAGGTTATAGATAAGAAAGGGCTACAGATTTCAAATCAATATAAGAAAAAGCTTTTTAACACTCAAAACTGCCAAAGTAAAATGGGTTGTCTGGTGAGGCAGTGAGTTCCAATCACCTAAAGGACTTGAGTTGATAAATCACGTTAGTGGGTGTTATAAAAAGATTTATGCATTAGAAAAAGACTAGATTGCTTTTGAGGTTTCATTCAGCCTTAAAATTATATGATTCTACATAGATCCCTTTAAAAATAATGTGAAAATATTGTAGTGCATTTTCTTTCTAATTTGCTACACACAAACAGAGATAAATGAAACACTGTGTCGAGTATGGCTATTATTTCTGCCTAAAACAATGTCACAGACAGAGTAAAATTTTCTCTCTGTGGTATACTTGCAGGGGAGTGAGGTGAGTATTTGGGGGTCATATGGAGGAATCTTTCTCAGATGACCAGAAGCTGTGATGGGGAGCTTTTGCATCCTCCTCCTCTCCTAGCACTGAACACTTGCATGTTCTAGGCCTACAGAGAGAGGGCTGCAATTAGAGTCATGGCATAAAAGGCGACCCCAAACAACACTAAGTCTGACTTTGCTATTTCACAAATAAACAATCACAGAACTTTTGTTTTGTTTTTTGAGATGGAGTCTCATTCTGTCACCAGGCTGAATTGCAGTGGTGCCATTTTGACTCACTGCAACCTCTGCTTCCCGGGTTCAAGCAATTCTCCTGCCTCAGCCTCCTAGATAGCTAGGAATAGAGGCGTGTGCAACCATGCCAAGTTAATTTTTGTATTTTTAGTAGAGACAGGGTTTCACCACATTGGCCAAGATGATCTCAATCTCTTGACCTTGTGATCCACCCACCTCAGCCTCCCAAAGTGCTGGGATTACAGGTGTGAGCCACTGCGCCTGGCCCAATCACAGAACTTTGAATTAGGTTCATCTGATCCCTAGGCAAGCTGCCCAAGCATACACTGGAACAAACACCTTCACTTTCTCATCTATTTACCAATTGCACCATTTCTAAGTGTCTACATACTTGGTAGACACCTTTGGGTTGCTTTGAATGTGGAAAGATTTTTCTAAAATAAAGGAGGCTAGATACCTTCTCTGTTTTCATCAACTCTGTAGCAATCAGTTTTAAAGCTGATTAAACATACATGAGGAATTCCTTAGTTAGTCTCACATCAAGATTTTTAATTTGAATGTTTTGATATCTTGGTAAATTATCAATATCAAATGCAGGCAAAGTATCTTCTTTCCCTGTGGCGGGGGGGGTGGAAATAGAGTGCAGTGGCCGAAATGAAGTAGAACTTCAAATTAATTTGGAGGCCAAATGCGAAGTCAAAATGCCTAGAAGGACTGGCTAGGCACTATCTTACAACAGGGAAGCTTTATTTTAACATTTTCTGTTCACATTTTCATATTTATTAAAAATTGTATCTATGAACTATACAGACTATATAGGATGAACTAGTCCTCCCAGTATTCAGAATCGTCCTTTAAAAAATTTCCTGCTCCTTTCCTTTTTCTCCATGATAAATATATTACAATTGCCCTGAAACTCTGTTGCTCAGGAAATTAATTGTATAACAAGGATTAGCATGGCTATTTGGAGGATGTATTTTAAAGATACTTTCAAAAGAAACTAAAGGACCAAGTATCTGTGAACAAGTTTTAGTTGGTGCCACCTAGACTGAGAGATTGTTTTAGGCAGAGAGTGTCTAAGTGTCTTTTCACTACCATGAAAATAATGCAACAGAATGATGATTTCTTCTACATAAGTATAGTTGGTATGATTATTTCCAAAAGTGTTTACAGTGTTGAAAATTATTCCAAAAGTGTTTAAAGAGTTTAAAGTAGGGTTAGTACAATTATTTCCAAAAGTGTTTAAATATTTCAATGAATTTTTGTGAAAAGAATGACTAAATAAAGAAAATAACAACAAACAAAAATATAGCTGCTTGAGCAACAACATTTTTCAATCATTTTAATAAGACAATTGCCTATGTGATCTCCCCATTCATGCCCAAAACACTATAGGAGTGATTGCCTGGCTGTTCCTCCAAATATTCTCTAAAACGAAGTACAAAATTACCAGAGCTCTCCGGATACTGGGCATTTGCATGCAGGTAAGTCTATGACTCCAACAAAGAGAGACTATGAATCTGACAAGGAAGTCTGTAGGGAGGTTGAGTAACTTACTTACAAGGGAATTCAGAACCAATATTGTATTTGCTGGAATACTTGAAGAGCAGATGGTGAAGGATAAATTTAAGTCTGTAGAAAAAGCAAGCGCATCTATCAAGGGAAACCAGCTACCAGCATGTAGAATGTGTTGCCCTTTTATTTTTAGTGTGAACTCTAATGTAATTCCCTGAAATAGCAGTGCTGCTATCATAAATATCCTTGTAATTATGGGGTTTTCTCAGTGTGTGACCAAAGAAATCTGCATGATCGCTGCAAGAAGTAGATAGCTTGAAATAATCAAGGAATTTTTGTTGCTTTTGAAGGTCTTTCGTCATTAAAATGAAAGAAAAAAATCGGTTCAGAAGCTAAAGTCAAATGGTACTAAAACCATGTATTATGGAAGAAGTGGTTTATATTCATACAAAACTTGAGAAAACGAATGTATGAAGATTGCAAGCCCTAAAAGGATGGGAGACATTAGCTAAAAGATTCCACTTAGTAACAGTAAAAGGCAGCAGACATCTCCTTTATGCATCACTGACTAAAAATGAAAAGCATTTCCAGGTTCTTCAATAACAATTCTTTGCATGTGATTTCACTGAATCTCTCATTATTTTAAATGTCCTTGGTGGTTGTTACATATATGCCTAGTGAGAATTGAAGTGTAAATTATTACCGTACTAAAATGAACTATGATACGTTACTTATATTCTCTTTTACTAGTAGTATAGGTTGCAACAATAGGTGTTACCTAGTTTAATCCAGATATAAATTCTATTTGAGGAAGATTTACTAGATTTTTAGGCAACAAAAATATTGAAATACATGCCCTTACAAAAATAAATTAGGGAACAGATTTACTGAATTGTATGTAGATTCTACCAGTAGAAGACATAATTTGATCTCAAACAGAATACAGTCTGTACATAGTTAGCTTTAACAAATCATACCATTCCAAGAATCTTGAAATTTACTATAGTAGAATGGCATAGGGAATGTACTGTTATTTTTCCTATATGTTATTTTCCAACAAATAGTGAAATACATAGAGAGTTAGAATTCTTGGCATTCTGATACTGAACAGAAGTCTTCTCCAATTTACTAAATGAACAGTTTATGTATCTTAAATATGTTGCTTCAAAGTCATAGAAAAATTATTTTAAAATAAAACATCTTCATGAGTTATTTAATCAGATCTTGTGTTCATAATATTCTTATGCTTTTACTGTTTAATATCTGTAAGAGTTACTTTATTAAAAATAAAGTCTTTTAGCATATTAAGGAAAAAAGTGTTTTGGTATTAAGCTGAAATGTCACAAAATGACTTCAACGTTTTATGCTTTACTCTGAAATATTTTTATAAATTTTTTAATTTAGAAAAAGCCAGTTATGACTATAATCCTTGGACATTTTAAATGGGCTTCAGAGAGAAATAATAACAATAACTAGAGATTTTATCGGGGGAAGAAAGGAAGGGTGGCTACTGAGAAAACAAACACATAATAAATCTAAATGGCTATAAGAAGGCATCTAATCTACACATTTTCATCGAATAAACCATCATAAACTGAGTTTTCTTTGTTTCCCTAATGTGTCCCAGCAATCCATTTCAATACACTTAAACTCTTACACCGAGATTCATCAGAGAGAAGGAAGGTTTATCCTCCTAAGATTTCCTTTTTCCCAAATGGCTAATTTGGTCATTCCTTCAACAAAGTTTTTATTTTGTCTTCTCTAATGTTAGTCACATTCTTGGCAATAGGAAAAGAGAGACCAGGAGAGAAAAATTCTGGACGCTTATGGAGTTTACATTCTATTTGGAAGTTCAAGCAATAAACACTGATATAAAGAAATTAATATAACTTTATCTATCACTAATACATGTAACGAAGAAAATAAAACAGTAATACGTAGAGGGTAGGACAGAGTAGAAGTGAAGGTCATTAAACTTGTGGTTAGGACAGGCTTCCAAAAAGGGTGACATTTCAGCATAGACCTGAATGAAGAGAAGGGGCCCTTTAGGCAAAAATCCAGAAAAAGAGCTGATCAAGCAGATAAAGCATTAAGAAGCCCTAAGACAGAAAATGCTGTGTTTGTAAAACAGACAAAAGGCTGGTGAAACTGGAGCTCTGTAAGCAAGGAAGGGAAAGGTATGTCTACTGGAAGCTACCAGAACCAGATCATATAGGGCTTTGCAGGGCATGCCATGATATAAGGACTTTAAGTTCTGTAGATAGTATTAGAGTCATTTAATACATCACTCTGACTACTGTAAAGATGAGAATATTTAAAGTTATTTAATTTGGCAGGTCAAATGGGTTTCTGTCCTCTCTTTAATTATCTTGGAGAAAAAGGCTTTACATTTGTGATGGAATCAGTTTTTGTTCTATTTCCATAGAAACTGTTCTTGCTGTACCAGGTTGTAGAAATTATTTTTCATTTTGTATTTGTCAATTTTTCAGCCAAACAGTGATGCGCCCCCTGTGCTTTTTTCCTATTTAACCATAACTTCTTTACATATTTTTGCCAATGTCAATTAAATGTCTTAATTTATTTCACTCCAGGACCTAAATAAGACTTTTCTACCTGGTTTTGATGTTATCAATACACTTAATATGCATTATGTCTATTGAGTTATTAAAGCTTTTGATTTTTAAAAAATCTTAATAATGTTAAAAGTAACATTTATAAAGCAACACTCAATACTACTATTACCCCATATGCTCTACTCCCCCTTCTCCACAAAACCCCAACTGTCTGCATTTGTTGGAATAACAAACTTACAAATAGTTTTCCAACTTACAGTTTGCTCAAGAATGAGTAGAAATTTGAGGAAACAGGAATAGTGGTGAGGAACCAATTAAAATTGGCAACGGATCAAAGAGACAGTTGGAACGTGTAGACTATACATTTCTCCATAAAGTAGAAGTGGGGGTGAGAGTGGGAGGGTATTGTGAAAAGACAAAACTGGAAAGGTAAATGATATGGTTTGGATATTTGCCCAGACCTGAATCTCATGTTGAAATGTAATCCCCAATGTTGGGGATGGGACCTGGCAGGAGGTGACTGGGCCATGGGGGCAGGATCCTGCATGGCTTTGTGCTGTTCTTGCAATAATAAGTGAGTACCCACAAGATCTGGTGGTTTAAGTGTGGCACCTCCTTCTCATATTCTTTCTTGCTCCAATTCTCACCATGTGATGTTCCTGCTCCCTCTTTCCTTTTTGCCATGAGTAAAAGCTCCCTGAAGCCTCCCAGAAGCTAAACACATATGGCACCATGCTTCACAGTGCAGAACTGTGAGCCAATTAAACCTTTTCCTTTTTTTAAATAAATCACCCAATCTCTGGTATTTCCTTATAGTAATGCAAGAATGGTCCAACAGAGTAAGTAAGCAATAAAGGATAAAAATATATCTGTGTACCATGCAAAGATTTAGAGAGTGACAGGTATTTAAGCTCTCTGGAAGTCTCAGTATGCTAATTCTATACTTTACAAATGTTTAAATAAAATTTGCCTCTTTAGTTATATTTTCTATTCTCCTCAAACTAATACTACCCACCTTGGAGTCTGGTTGCATCTGCTATCTTGGTAAGAAGTAGAAAAACACTATTAATACAGATTTTTTTCCTCCCAGAGAAATATGTTTGGGATTCTCATTTCAAAAATATTGCTTGTTTTGAAACATTTGTATAGATAAGGAATAGCATAGTCTGAAAATCAAATTAAACTCTAACAACTGCTATTTTTTACTTTAATAAATTATGCCAAAGAACCAAAACATAGAGATAAAAATTCATGGCAAAAATAATGATCAGAGTGTATCATAAGTTATAGCTATCTATGAAATGTTTAACATAGTATGTAACAGAATTGCCAGCATAACATAAAGAAAATTTACTACAAATACCATGTGTTTTATATTTTAGACATAAGATATCTCAGGCCACATAAGCATAAGATAAAAACATTTATGGCTTGCCTTCTTCCATCTCACATAGGCCACTGACAAAATGACCACTATGCTCCTCTTCCTCCCACACAGCAAAGAGAAGGAGGGTAAGTAAGTCAAGGCCTCCTGTATGAAGCTCTAAAAGCCACCAGTTACCAGAACCAGCACCAAATTGCCTGAGCTCTTATTAGGCTGTGGATTTCTCTGCTGTTAACTTCCTAACATAATTTCTGTTCTTGTGTTGCCATTTCTAGCTCAAGCACCTCTGTGATGGCTTTGGGTTCCAACCACTTCTCCTTCCACATTCCAGACCTAACTAAATGTTCCACGTAATTTGATCTCTGTGTCAAGGTTATCAAACTCAAATGCTTCCAGGGACAAGGCAAGGTATAAAAATGCATGAAGTAGGCTGGGCAGTATTAGGAATGGTGAGCACGAAGGAAAACTAGGGAGTTCATAGCCAGCCAAAAAGCATTTGCATTCAATTAAAAATTAAGTAGTACACCAGCCAAACAGAACAATTCTATTTCAAACTACAAAATATAAGATAAATGGGTGTACATTTTTTTCTCAGATTTCACATATTGTTTTCTTAAGATACATCTAAACTCTGCTTCAACCAAGACAGAAAAAAGACAAAGTTTACTTATATTCTAAGTGTCACATTTGAAAATATAACATTCCAATGGTGCAGAAAGAGGAATGGAAATTTCTGGTTGTGCTTATGTCTCTAAAAATGTCTATGTTCTGTCAATATATTCAAAGAGCTGATCCCTATAAAATCTATAATATGAAATCATTTTTTTCTATCAGGTTACAGTACAGGCATATCTCATTTTATTGTACTTCACTTTACTATGCTTTTCAGATATTGCATTTTTTACAAACTGAAGGATTGTGACAATCCTGCTTCAAGCAAGTCTATCAGTGCCATTTTTCTGTTTTTTTAAAACAGGGTCTCACTGTCACCCAGGCTGGAGTGCAGTTGCACCATCTCAGCTCACTGCATTCTCTGTCTCCCAAGCTCAAACAATTTTTGTGCCTCAGCCACCTGAGTTGCTGGGACCACAGGTGTGTGCCACAATACCTGGCTATTAATATTTTTTGTATTTTTACCAGCAAGGCGGTTTTGCCATGTTGCCCGGGCTGGTCTTGAACTCCTGGCCTCAAAAATCCACCAGCCTCTGCCTCTCAATTTGCTAGGATTACAGGTGTGAGCCACTGTGCCTGGCCTTAATTAGTGTCATTTTTACAATAGGATGTTCTCACTTCTTGTCTCTGTGTTATATTTTGCTAATCTACCAATATTTCAAATTTTTCCACCATTATTATATCTGCTATAGTGATTCATGATAAGTAATCGTTGATGTTGCTATTTTCTTTTCTAATGCCACAAACCAGTGAGGAAATAGTGGTAAAGTAGTTTATTGACTAAGTTCACTGTCTTATATTGTCACTCATATATGTGCCTGTTTTTGACTGCCTCATTGACCACTCATTGCCCCATTTCTCTCCCTCCCCACAAACCTCCCTGTTATCTGAGACACAGCAATACCAAAAGTAGGAAAGTAGGCCATTAATAACCCTACAATGGCCACTAAATGTTCAAATGAAATGTAGAATCCTACATCTCTCACTTCAAAAGCTAAATAGAATTAAGCATAATGAGAAAGACATGTCAAAAGCTGAGATAAGCCAAAATGTTGTCCTCTCACACCAAAGAGTTGGCGAAGCTAAAATACAGTAGAAAAGTTTTTGAGGCCAGGAGCAGTGGCTTACACCTGCAATCCCAGCACTTTGGGAGGCTGAGGCAGGTGGATCACCTGAGGTCAGGAGTTTGAGGCCAGCCTGACCAACATGGAGAAATCTGGTCTCTTCTTAAAATACAAAAATTAGCTGGGCATGGTGGCACATGCCTGTAATCCCAGCTACTCTGTAGGGTGAGGCGTGAGGCAGGAGAATTGCTTGAACCTGGGAGGTGGAGGTTGTGGTGAGCAGAGATCATGCCATGGCTCTCCAGCCTGGGCAACAAGAAACTCCATCTCAAAAAAAAAAAAAAAAAGAAAAAGAAAAAGTTTTTGAATGAAAATAAAGTGCTACTCTGGTAAGCATATGTATGATAAGAAAGTAGAATAGCTTTGTATTAGTCTGTTCTCACAGTGCTATAAAGACATACCTGAAACTGGTTAATTTATAAGGAAAAGAGGCTTTATCAGCTCCTGGTTCTGTGGGCTATGCAGGCTTCTTTCACTGGGGAGGCCTCAGGACAATTACAAACATGGCGGAAGGCTAAGGGGAGGTAGGCATGTATTCACATGACCAGCAGGAGAGAGGGAGAGCAGTGGGGAGGTGCTACACATTTTCAAACACCAGATCTCATAAAAACTCTATCATGAGAACAGCAAGAGGGAAGTCTGCTCCCACCAGGCCTTTCCTCCAACACTGGGAATTACAACTGGACATGAGATTTGGGTGGGGATGCAGAGTCAGACCATAGTAAGCCTTACTGATGATTGGAAAAAGTCTGAGTCATCTGAATAAAAGTCCAAACTAGCCAAAACATTACCTTAAGCCAGTGTCTAATCTTGAACAACATTTTATCCAGACATGGCCACAGCAGCCAGCTTCATGTATGTTGTATCTGACATCACCTCCCATCAGCTGCGCTGTAAAAGCTTTTGCTTTGTGCTCTAAGGTTTCTCTGCCCTATGTCTAAAATGCTTATAAAAACTTCCCACGTCCTCAAGAAAACATGGTCAAGATATGCACGTGGTAAATGTGCCATGGAGGACGCCTTGACCAGTGGAACATAGGGCCATATGAAAGCAAATTAAGTCTTCCCTCTTCTATCTCTTAGACAAGTGATTCTGAAGTGTATTTTCAGAAGGACCCAGTGAGCTCAAGTTCCAACTGCCTAAAGAAAACACTACCTGGAGTATGGACTCATGTGTGTGCTAAGTAGACTTATCCTTCATCTATTTTACTCTTCCTTAGTCCAGCATTCCTTTTCCCCAGTAAATCTTTTTCAAATAAGTGACACAAACTCTCATCTTACTGCCTAGCATAGTTATCAGACAAATAATTTTCAAGAAATATTTGTTCAATGAATTAGCAAATGGATGCCATGGCATGAGATAATATACATAAAATATTTACTTAATTCTTGAAACACAGCGAAGGCTTTGAAAATACTTGAGATGTAAAAAGACCTAAAATATTCAAAGACCATCTCTCGAAGGATGATAGTGGCCTTTTGTATAAACCAAAAGCTGGAAAAAACTGAGTTTACCTAAAAATAATCTAAAGGGTATCTCTTTAACATTTGGATAAGTGCAATCCAAAATTTTATACTGTGGCGGGGGGGAGGTACTAAAAAGTGTGGAACTTCAGAAGGGACCACATTCTATTTTTTAACATGTATACATTCATAATTTTGATTTCCATTCATATAATTTGCCTTATTATGACATAATTGTCAGTCTTTTGCTTTCTGGCTAATAAGGTACAGTTATCTTCTAATCATCTATTTTGACTGAAGAAAACTAAAATTTCTACTACCAACTTTCAAGTCTTCTCTTCACTAAACTCTCCACAGAAACCTAGCAAGTGCCCATCAGATGACATCAAATTTTGTCAAACTCAGTTTCTTTATAAACTTGGAAATCTCTGCTCCTGCACCACTTTGGCAATATTCTTAAGTTATGTCATCAAAATCAAAATATTTCAGTAGTGTTTGCCTAGCCTAGAACAGAATCGGACTATGATTCTTTTTATGTAAAAACAGTCCTTCTCTTTCATCATCTTGAATATATCACTTGAAAAGTCAAAAATGTACCAGTCTTTCATGATGTATCCAAAATTTAAAGCTCCTTTTACTAAATGCAAAGCATTAATCATGAAGAACATCCCTGTTACAGATAGTTTGCCCTGATGGAATCTAAAGTAAAAAGGATTACCTCATTTTAAATATGCTTAAAACAATATTAATTTTCACTATTATATTTGTTCCATAAAACAAATGCTATTTCAGTATGGGTCTTCATTGGAATGAGGATTTATTAAATGCTATATAGAATTTAATGTATTATTTATTTACTTGTCTATTAGTTGAATAAAAACTGAGACGCTATCAAGAAATACAAATTCTATATTAACCTTCAAGCCTGATACTTGCTTTTAGCAACTTACTTATAACCTTTCTACTCACATTTTAGAATGTGGGTTTTCATTTTTCTACATGGGTTCCAGCAAGATATAAGATAGATATATTTCTTTATAGCAAAGCATGTTGATACAGTTTCTACTAATTACAACCAAGAATCTAGGCATTTCCCAACACATTGTTCTCAAACTTTATGTTTTTACTAAAAAAAATTATGCCTAGAAGCATAAACAAATAAAATGATAGAAGCAGGCTTGCTCTGGCAGAATGGTGTGGTGCTCACCATCTATTTCTTTTACTGCATGTACTCACCATTTATGGCCCTGAAGAGAATTTCTAGAGCACTTCAAAGAAATGTTTTAAAACCACTGTCTTAATGTAGTAGAGAAAACGAAATGTAACCATTTGGAGACAGTCATTCAGTGCAGATTAAAGGCAATGGGGATGGAGGGAAAGGAAAAATGGGTGGAAGGAGAGCCAGGATACAATATGAAATTCTTTAAAATCTATAGATTCAAAAGTGTATATTCATATGCCCATTATGAGGAAATTCTCACTCTATCTCTTGCCTTGTTTTCTAGTCCAAAAATAGTGTTTTTCCTGATTTCCCTCTCTCAACTTTTTATATATTCACCCAACCACTTCTCTCTATACTGGTACTGTCTCTACTTATTTCTTTTCATAATTTCATGAATTACTAAATTTTCTCTCATCTCATTATATGGAAAACAAACTGTTTTTGTACTACTACTAACCCTTCATGGCTGGGTTCTGAAGTTTTCACCAATAATACAGCTTCTTGTGGAGTTTTACTTAATAACATGTAGTTAAGTATTCTTGTCTACAGATTTTAAATTAGTATTCATTCCTCTTTGAGTATATATTTGCATATATTATCTCACTCTTTTCTGGCAGCTTCTTTTATGTGGCAGGGTACTTTTTTCTTGCTTCCTTCAAAATTATTCTCTCTGTGACTTTGGCTTTTGAGAATTTGATTGTAATGTGTTTAATTGAAGACTTCTTCATGTTTAGTCTATCTGGGGTTCTTTAGGCTTCATGGATCTCTATGTTTCTCGCTCCAGATTTGGGGAACTTTCTGTCATTTCTTTCATTAAATTTTCTAATCTTTTTTTTCCCTCTATTTCTTCTGCAATTCTAATAACATATATATTGGCTCACTTGATGTTGTCTCATGAGTCTTGTAGATATTTTTCACTTTTTATTATTTTCCTGTCATTCCTATGACTTGATAATTCTTAAAAGATATGTCTTTGATCTTGCTGATTCTTCTGCTTCATTGAGCCTATTGTTGAACTCCCATAAATTTTTTCACTTCAGTCATTACTTCCTTCATCTCCAAAATTTGTTTTGTTCTTTTATATTGTTTCTATCTCTCTGTTGAACTTCTCATTTTTTTCATGTATTGTTTTCCTGCATTATTGTCTGTGTTCTCTTGTAGCCACTGAGCTTCTTTAAGATTATTTTAAATTGTCAGCCAGTTCATAGATGTATACTTCCTTAGGGTCAGTTACTCATGCTTCCTTTGGTGGTGTCATGTTTCCTGATTATTTGTGGTGCCAGTGTTGATGTCTGGGTGGGGTGGCCAGTAATGTCCACTGGCAGGCTTACCGCTGGAATCCTCAGGCAGGCTGGCCTGGATTAGTAAGTTGTCTGGCCTAGTACCTGGGTCCATAGGGTCTAGCCTGGTCTCAGGGTTTATTGGGGTGGGCCTAGTGCTGGAGTCTTTGACAAAGTGGGGTTTACTTCCTTCTCTTTCCTCCATGCAAAGGTTATCCCACGCTGTGCTGTGATGCCCAGACTTGGCAAAGGGAAAGGAGGTCATGTGATACTGTCCTTTCTACTCTCTTCAAATGTGCCTTTTCTTATTTCTGGGCTCCATTCATATACTGTAGTCTCTCACATGAATTCCTTAGCACTTATTAAGGTATTTTTTGGAGGGATGGTTGTTCAAACCGATATGTGTATGAGGCGATGAGAAATGGAAACTCTTAGTCACTAACTTGCTGATGTCACTTTGTTCTCATCATTTTTAAATAAATAAAACATTATATAGTTAATACCCCTCTCTTATTCCATTTTTTGCTTCCTTCATATACATGACTTTTTGTTATTAAAAGGCATCTCTATACTATATAGTATAGTGAATTTGTATTTTTTTAATTTTCAAATAAATTATATTATGCAATAAATTGTCTATCCTAACCTCTGTTTACTCTTAAACATTATGTTTATAAGATTCATGTATTTTTCACCAAAAAAATAGATGAGTCTTCATTTCTCTCCATTGTTAAAACACTTTGAAATGCTTTAGTTTTGGCCAATCTATTTGTAAAATTATCAGTAAAGTTGAGCATCATTTTACATTTATCATTCATTCAGATTTCCATTTTTGTGAACTGCTTAATCATATTTGTGAATTTCATTAATTTTGTTATTGAACAATATTTGTGTTTCTGATGTAAAGAAACAAACTATTATTAATTTGATATATTGCTGAATTCAACTTATTAGTTCACTTAAAATTCTTAATTGCATACTTGTAAATAAAGTTTGTTTTTCTTCAATTGCCAGTATTTCAACAATACTTCAAATTGATTTCAGGATTTATATTCTCTAAGCCCTTCTTCTATTGCTCAAATATTAATATTTCTCTATTTCATTCTGCTTCTAGTGATACTTAGTATATCTCTTAACTTCTCTTGAATATATCTATATTTCTTTTCTTATTCTAAGTTATTTACTGAATAACCACGTCTAATTTATTCATTCTTTAACTGTGACTGACATGATTTTTCTATATTTATTACCTTTCTTACTTTGATTGATATATATGCACTCATATAGAGTTTTCTCTTCAGATATAAACATTTTAAGTACATTACTTAATAATAGTTTTACATAGTGTCTCATGATTAATTTAATTGGGAGTAAATTTAAGTTCACAGTGTTGATTCTGTTGGGTTATTCTATTTTAAAATCTAATTTTTAAAATGTTTTAAAATTTATTTGAATCTTGGTGTGCAAGTTCATTCTTAGTAAGGTTTATGCTCTTTCTCCCTCACTCTCAGCTACCTTACTTTCCTCCTCTCTGTTCATTTATCATTATCTAGTAACTATAGTTAGCTATATTCAGTGTCAAAAGTCCCCTTTCAATAACCATTTTTTATAATGGTTTTTCAAAGCCCCTTTTTTGTTGTTTGATTGAAGAAATCAGAGGTCAATTTACTGAGCCAGATAGTAGCTTGATTTTGTTCCTCATCAGAACTGTGTCTTTATCCTTCACTTTCCGAGGTTCACTGATTCCTATAAAGTTGTAGATTCAGGACTCTCAGTGAGAAACATCACTTTATCATTTTTATTATGTTATACACCTGTGAAATCTATCTTAGCTCTGGATACAAGCAAGGAGTTCAGTCCAACATCCAGCTTGACCTGTAGGACTTTCAGCCCTTGTTATCATCTGCGTGAGGCTTCAGTATTACCTGTTACTTTTGTCTCTTTTCCATTACTGATCTCTAGAGATGTTTATCTTGGTTTTGAGCCCAGCTATGACTTCCTGATTTCCCTATACATTCTATGTAAGTTTCCTTTGAATTTCTAAGAGGGTATAACATCAAACATAAACTCACTGTGCCATGCTAAACAGCCCCGCATTAATATTCCATACTTATTCTTCATAAATCAATTCAATGACATATGGTATTTAAAATTAATCAAATGCAGGTGCAATAGAAGAATTTTTCTCCCACTCTGCTTCTGCAGTGCTTTTAATGACACCTGTATGATTTTTGTTAAAGTTTGGCAACAATATTTTCCATAATTAAAAAAAACTAAATAACATTTCTGTGTGTTTTACATACACACAAAACAAATTCTTGAAATCCTGCTTCTATATGAGAAACAAGAATCCTAAGTTTTGGTAAGAAATAATTTGTTGTGCTTCCTTTTGAAGCCATCATCAAAATGTTGTCAATATTTTCCTCCAGATTGCACCTTTCAATCCACCATTTTATGAGAGATGCTTTTAAGCTCAGTCTGATTCTTCTTTTGAGATAAATCTCAAACACCAATGCCAGCCATCAAAAGTTTTGACTGCTTAAATTTTCTGTTTGCCTTAATAAGCCCTGCCAATTTTTAGACGTTTTATATTGTAAGTGAATTCCAACTATCTTTTATCTTAGTTAAGTAGGAAGAAAACAACCTGAAGTAGAGTTACTTGATCTCATCTGAAAAAACAATTGGTTGATGCAGTGGACTATACAGGTTTATATATAAATTCCACCCCAAGATGAAATACCTGTAAGAAGCCCAAAGTTGAGTGTCTGAATAAGTTGGGAGGGAAGAGATCATGGGAAGTCATGAGCATGTAGTACCAAATCATATGAACTTTGAGACCTAGATGACTTAATGATGATTCCCATTATTTAGGCGTTTAATATTTGGAAGTCAGGCACTTCCTCCTGAGGGGAGTGACTGTATTCAGAGGATTTGGAATCATATCAATCTCATGTACATGTAGCTGAGCGGACTTCTTCCAGCTCTCCTCATTGGTGGGCTAGTCTATGCAGCCTTCAGATAAATACTGAACTATTTCTATAACATAGAGGCCATAGGCATATTTAGCAAGCATAATCGTGTTGGAAACATGGGATCAGAAGCCAGGTTGGAGTATGGTACAGGGTAAAAATGTATAGCAATCTCTATAATCTCCAAAGTGAAGCACAATCTTAATCCTTTCTTATAAGGAAGCACTCTATATAGCTTAGGAAAGATTCATGGCAAGCGCTATTATGTGTATCTTAAAGGAAAAAGCAAGATTGACATAGAAATTCAAATATCAGGTCTGAGCATTTATAACTCAAAGGCAGAAAATAATTCTGTTTAAATGTGGAAAAATAAAAGAAAAGTAAGATCATCATACAGACTTTTAGGGTCTATAAGCAGTGTTTTAAGTTGTGTTTTCAGTAAAAATGCTTTCATGATTCGAGATTTCTATACAATTGTATATATGTTATCTCTGTTATTATAATCAATGGTAAATAACCTCTGTTTATCTTGTTGGTGTTAAAACGTGCTACTCGAATGGGCAGTTACACATTTAAAAAAATAAAAATTTGCATTTATGTTTAATAAAATGCTAAGTAGTAAAGGTAGCTTAGGCCATCTGCATAATCATTATTTTTAAAGAAAATAAAACTATTCAAGAAAAATTTCATTTCTGTTTGAAATCAAAATGCAATTTGTATAAGCTATGTACTATTTCTCATAAAAATATCTCTATTAGGCAATATTTCACCTGTTTTTTAAAGGTAATTTCTGTAGAAGAGAAAAAAGTTATTATGGAAGAGAAAATGATAACTTAGTAAATGAATTACCTTGATAATAAATATACTGGCAATCACACAGCCACAAAACCATAGTGCTTAACTTTGACTCTATACAAAACTCAGTGCTGAAATCAAAATGCCTTACATAAAGTAGATATTCAACAATTCTGACTGACTAAATGAATTAAAATATCCTTCTAAACGAGTACAGAAAAAGGAGGGGAGAAAATAAAGCCATTAAATGGAAGTTTTATTCAGCGGAGGCAGAGAGTGCTTCTATAGACACAGCCTCACAGATGTCTGCCTGTCAGTCTTGTTTCTAAAACCCGAGTCTGGAAAAAAGGATAATTTTCTGATTTCGATATTTGTTGTTATTTACCTTTCCCTGGAAGAGCTCAAAGATTTTTATGTGTTGAATATTTGTTCTGTACAATGAGCTAAAAAGCAGTTCTTTCGTTACAGAAGTTGTATTGCTGAGTGGATGTTAAGTACGGTGAGATGGATTATTCTGCTTGAGGTTGAGAGGAGAATGCTGTCCCAGTGGCAGAGGGGGAGGGAACCAATGTTTGTGACCTGCAGTCCTTTGCTCTAATTACTGGTGTAGAGGCTTTTGGTAGAGTTCCTCATACTCTAGGCTGGAGTTCATTGTGTGAGGAAGGGCTGGCCCTTTCATTATGAGAATTGTCAGGTTGAAAATAAAGGTGACAGTCCTCCCTCAAACAGAAAGCTCCTGCAAGTGAATACAAGCAATTTCTGGCTTTGAATTCTGTACTGTTGTCTGATAGATTTCTTCACATAATACTTATTCCCTTCCTTCACCACTATTACACTTTGTTCTTTTTCTATTATTACTTTGCAATCTTTTTTTTTAACCAAGATTAATCACACAGGACTCTTCTCAATCTGATTCTCTTTAGAGATTTATAGAACAAAGAATCAATAAATATTTAATATTTAAGCAATTTGAAAGCAACTCCTAAACTCTCTGTGTTATTACACTTTTCTAATTTGGGCACACTGTTGTGGAAAGATGTTTAACATACTTATGTGTGAAAGTATTGTATGCATTGGTAAAAAGTAACACAATGAAAACCCATTGTAAAATGCTCATTGTGTTACCTTAAGGATAATGACAAACTAATGTCGTTCAAAATAACACTTATGCTGAATAAAAGCTTGATAAAAAAATATGGTTGACTATTTCAGTCCCATTATTTAAAAATGCAAAGCAGAGCATATAACTTTGTGTTTTTAGTGCTATAATGATATATACTTGGCCTTGGAATAAAATGCAAACTCAAAAACTCAATATGGCTACAGAACTCTACAGATTCTGGATTGTTTTTCCAAATTCATCTTTCTTAACTCTTTTAACTTTCCCTTGTTCCTTTATGATACAGCCAGAATGACGTTTCATATTCCTGAAACAGGTCATGATCTTCTCTGTCAGGACATTTGTATTAAGATGTTTCCATCTGCTGCTGTTTTTGCCTAGAATGGTCTACTCCTATTAGCTGGAAATTTATTTTCTTTCATCTCCCAAATTAACGTAACTCCTGAGCTAGGCATTCCTAATGCTGTTGTTCCCACAACTAGTTATTGTCCTTTTAATATTGCATTAATTTATTTTATTCATAGATTTTACTGTTGTCTATAATCAGATTCCTTTTTTTTTCATTTAATCAATTTAACCGTTTATTGATGATTCTTGCCTCTAGAAATGAAAGTCGTTTAAGGTCAGGGGACATTTTACCTTATTCACTACTACATTTCCAAAGCCTCAAATAACAAATTACTTAAAGGTGGTACATGTTCAATAATTAAATGCGTCTTTCAATGGGAGAGTCATACTGAGGATTTTAAAAAAGAGAAAATGCAAAATATCTTAGCTTTAAAGGTAAGGACCACATTCATTTTTTTTTCTCCTTGAAGAAGTTAACTAAGCTTTCAGTAGGAGATTAAATATTTAAGTATTCATTAGCACCATTTCATACCCCAGAAAAAGGTTACAAAAATACAAATATGAGTTAGAAAAATAAAGATCTCTTGCTTTGAAATTGTTAAAGGAGATACACTTTTTTCTTTCATATAGTCAACACAACACTCAACACAACACCAGATGTGTGGGTTTTTTCCCCCCACACCCTAACCAATTCTCCAGCAAATGCCAGTAAATTCTTATAATTCAACTTAATTTTCACACTTTCAATTTGGAGACAGTGTCGGATCCCAGAAGTTAAGAGCTCAGTTCCACAAAACAGCCCCAAATTCGAGTGCCAAACCCCAGGTTGTGACCACTCAGTCATATATCAGGGTTTCCATGAACCCTTAACTCTAAAATTTGATTAATTCACTAGAGGGGCTAACAGAACTCAGAGAAACACTTTACTTACATTTATCCGTTTATTATAATGGATCTTATCAAAGATACAGATGAACAACCAGATGGAAGAGACATATAAGGCAAAGTATGTGGGAAGAAGCACAGAGCTCCCCTGCCCTCTCTGGGCATGCCACTCTCCAGGAACCTTCACATGTTATGTTCAGCAATCTGGAAATTTACTGAACAGTGCCCTTCCTGGTTTTACCAAAGCTTGATTTTGTAGGTAGGATTGATTATCTCACTGGACACTCATACTCAACTCAACCTTCAGCCCCATCCCTTCCCCAGTTGTCCAGGTGGGACTGCAAGTTCCAGCCCTCTATTTGCCAGGACTGTTTTCCCTGGCAACCAACCCACATCCTGAGACTCTCCAGGAGCCCGGCAAGAGTGGCTTCATTAGGATACAAGATGCCTCTACCACTCAGGAAATTCCAAGGGATGTAGGAACTCTGTGTCAGTTGCTCCTATCATCACTCATGAAATCACAAAGTACTTAGAAACTCTGTCCAGAACCAAGGTCAAAGATAAAAAATAGAAGAAAAGATTCTCCTAGCATCCCTATCCATAAGGCTTTCAAAACCTGACGTATAATAATGTTTTATGATTCTAAATGCCTAAACCTGGAGTCACTATGACAAATGACTCAGCCTATAGTGACACTGCTGACCCCTCAAAGTGATAAGCATACGTATGACGAACTGAGGTAATAGAAAACGCCTGCTGTGACCAGGCATTCCTGAAACCTGACAAGAAAATGAAGCCAAAAGATGGCTGAGATAACCCCATGGACATTCCTTTGAAGGATGGGGAAAAACAGCAAAGAAACTAACCAGGACCAAGATGCCTGTAGGTCTACGCATGAGAACCCTAAGGCCTCTTTTTCATCCCTGGAAGTTCTGCTGGGAGAAGACCAGCAACCCTCCACCAATGTTGGGCAGTTTTCTGTGGACTTACCCTGTTATTCAGCCAGCATGTTGGTCTTCTGAGCCACTCTGTGGGATTCATTCCCCCTCTCCCTTACATCTGCCTGTGTGTGTTGAATATATGGGCATGATTCTTGGTTTATGAAAGCCTTAAACCATGAATTTGCAAACATTTAATTGGCCACTGAATCACTGTGAAATCTTCCGGCCCCCAGGATCAGAGTAAGCACCACTAGGCTAATTGTGTGCTAACTCTGATCAAGATAAAACCTCAGTCTAGGAACTTGGGGCAGAGACCAAATGTGTGTTTCATATTAGATTACAATATCACAATAAACATATGGGTAATACAAGAGGTGATCCTGGACATTTGATTTATCTCATTTTAAAGAATTTCAGTTTGGATCCTTAGTCAAATCTAAAATCTACAATAAAAATAGCAAGGAAGAAATTAACTGTATCAGTAATTGGCTAGGTAAGAAACTCTGTCTTAAGCAACATTTCTTCCTTGCAATGATTAGTGACAATCACTGAACACATCACATGTACCTTAGCACCAACCTCCCATTTCTACTCTCTTCCCTACATGGCAGGGACTGGCCCTCATTTCCCAGGCCTTTTTGGCTGCAGGGTTCTCAGGTCGTTCACCAATGAGAGAAACTCTGAAGTCATTTGAAAATTGCAAGAGAGGAAGATAGGGTGTTCTATCTCTCCCACTAGTGTTAGCAGTTAGATGTGGGGGTAGATAGAGTGTGTCAGAATTGCAATGGCTTCTCTGTGAGCTTCTACAAATGTTATATTTTGCTCATACAGGAAGCTGTAATCATCAAGTTTTTTTTGTCTAAATTTCCTGTCTTTCTGAGAGTCAGCAATAGTTCACTGAAAGTCAGCCGTAGCTCTCCTTGACCTAATTTTATTAGTGGAAATGCCTTTAAGAAAGAAAATGGATCTGAGGCTGGAAAGACTGGAAATGCCCTCAACCCACAATGCAAGTGTGACCAGATTAGGAAAGGGAAAGAAAGGTGGATAAAAGCCTGCTAGACTACTGGGCGTTCCAAGGAAGAGTAAACACAGCTCATGGGGAATCCTCAAATCAAAGTTAGCTATTCTGAGGAGTTTCATGTTTCCTGGGAGTGAGCCTTCCTTAGTACTCCTGAGGCAGCTGCTGAGTCTCTTAGTCAATTATGCTCCCAGTAGTTGGAAGCTTCCCAGGTGTACCCTCATGGACTTCACACATAGAGATATGGAAAAATACATAAAGTTTAGAGTATATATATGTAAATTTTGGCAAGTTATCCAACTCGTTGGGGTTTTATTTTCTTTACTTGCCAAAAAAAAATAACACCTACTCTCTCACATATTGCCCTTCTGAGTAAATCAATGCCAAATTATTTAAAATTGAAAACTTGCCATAGATAACATAAGGGAAGATAAAGGGAAGAATTAATGAGAAGATAAAAGCAGATCACTTTCAGATATGATCTAATATATGCAGTGGCATAATAATTATCTATGGGAAAAAGGTAGATTAAAAGCAGCAAGTACTCCAGACAACTCTGTTTTACCCAAACCAACTCTCACAGGGGTTTGGAAGAAAGAAGGAGAAACAAAGTGAAGCAATGCCCAGACATCAAAATTTGGTCTTGATACAGAATCATAATTTATCTTAGAATCTCAAATCAAGAAAGAAAATCAAAATAAAAAGTGCCTCTCAAAATATATTTACTTATGTAAAAAAATCAATACTTTTTAAAAATTTTACTTTAAGTTCTGAGATACAACAAACATGAGGGTTTGTTAAAGGCGTATGCATATGCCATGGTGGTTTGCTGCACCCATCAAACCTTCATCTACATTACATATTCCTTGTAAGGCTATCCCTCCCTTAGTCCCCCACTCTCCAACAGGCCCCAGTGTGTGATGTTCCCCTCCCTGTGTCCAAGTGTTCTCATTGTTCAACCCCCACTTATGAGTGAGAACATGTGGTATTGAGTTTTCTGTTCCTGGGTTACTTTGCTGAGAATGATGGTTTCCAGCTTCATCCATGTTTCTGCAAAGGATATAAACCCATCCTTTCTTATGGCTGCATAGTATTTCATGGTGTATATGTGCCATATTTTCTTTATCCAGTCTATTATTGATGGGCATTTGGGTTGGTTCCAAGTCTTTGTTATTGTTGAACAGTGTTGCCATAAACATACCTGTGCATGTGTCTTTATAGAAGAATTATTTAAAATCCTTTGGGTATATCCAGTAATGGGATTGCTGGGTCAAATGGTATTTCTAATTCTAGATTCTTGAGGAATTAGTACACTGTCTTCCACAATGGTTGAACTAATTTACACTCCCACCAAAAGTGTTAAAGCATTCCTATTTCTCCACATCCTCTCCAGCATCTGCCGTTTCCTGACTTTTTGATGATTGCCATTCTAACTGGCATGAGATGGTATCGCATTGTGGTTTTGATTTGCATTTCTCCAATAACCAGCAATGATGAGCTTTTTTAATATGTTTGCTGGCCACATAAATATCTTCTTTTGAGAAGTGTCTGTTCATATACTTTGTCCACTTTTTGATGTTTTTTTTTTCTTGTAAGTTTGTTTAAGTTCCTTGTAGATTCTGGACATTAGCCCTTTGTCAGTTGGATAGATTGCAAAATTTTCTCCCATACTGTAGGTTCACTCTGATGATAGTTTCTTTTGCTATACAGAAGCTCTTTAGTTTAATTAGATCCAATTTGTTAATTTTGGCTTTTGTTGTCATTGGTTTTGGTGTTTTAGTCATGAAGTCTTTGCCAATGCCTATGTCCTGAATGGTATTGTCTAGGTTTTCTTCTTACCTTTAAGACTTTACTCCATCTTGAGTTAATTTTTGTTTAAGATATAAGGAAGCAGCTTAGGCCAGACAGTTTTCCCAACATCATTTATTAAATAGGGAATCCTTTCCCTGCTTCTTTTGTCATATTTATCAAAGATCAGATACTTGTAGATGTGTAGCATTATTTCTGAGGCCTCTGTTCTGTTCCATTGGTCTATATATCTGTTTTGGTACTGGTATCATGCTGTTTTGTTTACTGTAGCCTGGTAGCATAGTTTGAAGTCAGGTAGTGTGATGCTTCTAGCTTTGTTCTTTCACTTAGGATTGTCTTGGCTATATGGTCTCTTTTTTGGTTCCATAAGAAACTTAAAGAAGATTTTTCTGATTCTGTGAAGAAAGTCAATGACAGCTTGATGGGGATAGCATTGAATCTATAAATTACTTTGGGCAGTATGGCCATTTTCACGATATTGATTCTTCCTAGTTATAAGCATGGAATGTTTTTCCATTTATTTGTGTCCTATTTGCTTAAGCAGTGGTTTGTAGTTCTTACAGAGATAGTCTTGAAGAGAATTTCTTCCTTCAAATTCTTTGTAAGCTGTATTCTTAGGTGTTTTATTGCCTTTGTAGCAATTACGAATGGAAATTTACTCATGATTTGGCTCTGTTTATCTATTATTGGTGTATAGGAGCGCTTGTGATTTTTGCATATTGATTTTGTATCCTGAGACTTTGCTGAAGTTGCTTATCAGCTTAAGGAGATTTTGGGGTGATACAATGAAGTTTTCTAAATATACAATCATGTCATCTACAAACAGAGACAATTTGACTTTCTCTCTTCCTATTGAAATACCCTTTGTTTCTTTAACTTGCCTGATTGTCCCACCCAGAACTTCTAATACTATGTTAAATAGGAGTAGTGAGAGAGGGCATCCTTGTCTTGTGCTGGGTTTCTAAGGGAATGCTTCCACTTTTGCCCATTCAACATATTGTCTGTGAGTTTCTTATAAGTAGCTCTTATTATTTTTAGATATGTTCCATCACTACCTAGTTTATTGAGAGTTTTTAGCATGAAGAGGTGTTGAATTTTATTGAAGGCCTTTTCTGCATCTACTAAGGTAATCATGTGGTTTTTGTCATTGGTTCTGTTTATGTGATGGATTACATTTATAGATTTGCATATGTTGAACCAGACTTGCATCCCAGGGATGAAGTCAAGTTAATTTTGGTGGATAAGCTTTTTGATGTGCTGCTGGAACAGGTTTGCCAGTATTTTATTGAGAATTTTTGCATTGATGTTTATCAAGGATATTGGCCCGAAATTTTACTATTTTTTGTGTGTGTCTCTGCCACGTTTTGCTATCAGGATGATGTTGGCCTCATAAAATGAGCTAGGGAAGAGTCCCTCTTTTTCTATTCTTTGAAATAGTTTCAGAAGTGATGGTACCAGCCCCTCTTTGTACCTCTGGTAGAATTCAGCAATGAATCCATCTGGTTCTGGGCTATTTGTTGGGGGGGTTGGTTGGTAGGCTATTAATAACTGCCTCTATGTCAGAACTTGATATTGGTATATTCAGGGATTTGACTTCTTCTGGTTTAGTCTTGGAAAGGTGTATGTGTCAAGGAATGTATCCATTTCTTCTATATTTTCCAGTTTATTTTCGCAGAGGTGTTTATAGTATTCTCTGATGCAGTTTGTATTTCTGTGGAATTGGTGGTGATATCACCTTTATCATTTTTTATTTGATTCTACTTTTACTCTTTATTAGTCTGGCTAGTGGGGTATCCATTTTGTTAATCTTTTAAAAAAACCAGGTAGTCCTCATTCTGCCTTACTGGGTTGTTCTGTAAAAATAACCAACCAAGGTAGAGCTGTGCAAAGCTGTGCTAATAATCAATGGAAAGTCTTTTTTGTTCTATGCAATTTAAAATTTTGCCAAAATATTAAAAAATTTACTCTTTGCCATAAATGCACAGAGAAATTAAAAATGATAAAGCTAATATTTATTAAACATGACAGTTTAAAACATTAGAAACACTGAGAATTAATGCATTTTATTTATTTGCAAAACTTATCAAGATTAGTCTGATCAGTGCTTGACTTCCTTCATCTTATAACTTAGGATAGGGAATAAGCATCTTTTGTATACCTTGGTGAGTTGTCATATTTCTAAGTTTACACAGGCTTCCATCATTGTCTTCTCTTTGTACTTTTAGTGTTGTCAAATCTCAGATATTTTTATTCATGTCAAGTTTTTGACAGCATCGCTTCCTCTGCATTCTTTTTTACCACAATCAATGTCCTCATTTATGTGTATAAGTCCACCTTCACTACATTACTCTGACTACACAGCTAGATTCTCAAGTGATAGCAATGCCAAAATGTCCATGATTAGCGATTTCTTTTATGACTTCATGTACACTTGACTCAAATTTCACTTACAAAATCATCAACTGTTATTTATTTACTGTAGTTTCATTGTTGCTTGCCTATTTTTTCTTTCAATTTTTCATTTTTGTCTTATATCATCCAGGTTATCATTCAGAGACGAAAAGAAAACAGTACTACATGTTTGTAATAGCATAACAGATGTGCATTAACCACTCAACAAGAGACTGTGCAAGAATTGACGTGACTGACCACTGATCATGATGTATATCTGTTATTTACATAGCTGTTTGTGGAATAAAGAGATAGCACTGAAATTTGCACTTCTTATAATAACTCACAATAATACCATAGTAACTAAAATTTGAATTTCTTTGTTGGGGGTTTAGTATTATTTGAATAAACCATGAAAACTGAAATATGTGCATATCAGGAATCATGCTAAGGACTGCTTGTATTGGGAATTGTGGTACTTTCTTAGAGCAATAAAATTGTTTTACTATATAGATCAGTGCTATTTAATATAAATATAATGAAGGCCACAATTGCAAGCTGTATATGTAATTTTGAATATTCTAGCTGTCACTCTAGGAAAAGTAAAAAGAACTAGGCGAAATATATTTAATATTTTATTAAACCCAATATATTCAAAATGTTATTTAAATATATTTGAATACATATCTATATAAAATGATCACTGAGATATATACTTTTAAAAATTTTTAAACCTTTAAAATTTAAAGTGCATTTTATACTTCACAATCTTCAATTTAGACCAGACACATTTCAAGTGCCTAGAGGGCACATGTGGTTAGTGGATAGTATACTGGACAGCATGGATTATAGACACTAAAAATTTCATAAGAAATTATTTTTCCTTTCTTTGTATTGGGCACTCAAGAATTTGAGGTCAAACACATGAGCTGCTCCTTGTAAATGCATTCAGGTTAATGGCATGGATGCTGGAAACTAGTGATCCTCTGGTTCTAGTGCACTTGCTTAATGTAATTGATGCATTCTTCCTTTCTCTTATTTAAATTTACTTTATGTTGCTATATTTCATAAATTTTTATGTCATTTATGTTTATCTTTATAATAAAAAGTATAAGTAAAACAGTATATAAACAAAAAGATTGAAAGTATTTAATTTAAAGTAAACATAGATTGTTCATCTATCAAAACACTGAAAACCCACACAATTTTTGCTACTTTTGGATAGATACATGTACCAAAAAAAGACTTAAAATATCTCATCATAAAGGAATTTTATTCAGTATATTGATTTAAAATTAAAAGAAATGACATATGCACTGTTGGAGGGAAACAATAACCCAACTTCCACCCCACTCCCAATTTTTGATTCTGAAAAATTTGATCTAATGTGATTATGCTTCTGAAAAATTACTTATATGAACAAAGAGATCAGTCTTTTTTCAGTCCCTAAACACAGAGTCTGGAAGAAGAGAGATTATTCCCTGACATTTTAAGAGTAATCGATATGCTGTTCATACCAAACCTTTAACTTTCAGAAAGAAGCCAGAAACAGAGATTGAAGAGAAAAAAAGTCTAAATCCTGGTAATTCTGAGGTTTCTTTTCCTTCTTAAGAAGATGTACTGACTTGTTTCTTACTACATTATCAATTTGTTGACAGAGTAGATAGTTCAAATATTTATTTCATTCAAATAAGAGGCTGTGTGTTATTTATACTTATCCAATAACAAGATATAAATTATTTTTTGAATGTTGAAAACTCTGAAATGAATATACCTTATTCATTTTTCAAGTTTATATTATATAGGTCTCAAGCTTGTCTTATAAGTCAGCAAAAACTGGCTATAAAAGATCAATGGGGCAGTCATCCCAGAATACTATATATTTCGGCTGCCCAAGTGTTAGAAACATTAAACTATTTTAATAAAAATACATATATCCATTTTTCTGCTTGTAGGTCAAAACTTTTGGTACAAAATATTGGAAAATAAAATGATACAAAATTAGTCCAATAAGAATGATTGACTCACTTACCTAAATAATAATTGTCCCACAGGGTTAATTGGTTCTTGTGACCCAAAAGCTATTTGGGCTTCCATTACGAGTCACTCTATCGGCTTTGCTTCTCCCTCTGCCTGTTCATTTTAGTACTCTAGTTTTTGTTTAACCACTGGGGTCACAGCTGCTACATATTCTTAGACTGTTATCCAAACTTCAATACAGTTAGGTTGGTGCAAAAGGTATTGAAGTTTTTGCCATTATTTTTAATTCCCTTTGCTCCAACCTAATAGAAAGTCCTTTCATCTTAGTACACATTAAACATAAACCTGAGGAAAAACTCAGACTTCTGGTTGTGGCTTTTTGCTTCCTGCCTGGACTAATCAGGAGTCACTTAAGATGTAGCACCTACTAATTGGAGGTGTTTGAATGAGATGGAAACAGATATTCAAAACCTGAGGGGAGAAAGAAGAAAAGGTGCTACCATAGAAGAAGGATAGAATTCATCAAATATTTTTTCACTCTACTATTTAAATGTAAGATTTTTTTTACATTTTTGTCCAATTGTTCTGTGCTATTTAGAGACAGTTATATATAATCTAAACCACTTAAAAGCATAAATGGCACATCCTTTAAATATTAGGTCTAATAATAATGGGAATCAGGAGGTTATATAGTGCAACTTGATATATTCGAAATTTCATTCAAGTACAAACAGAGATCCTCAAAATAATGGCTTAAATATAATAGTTTTTTTTTCACATACAAAATAGCCACACATAGACAAAACAGGGTGAGAATGGCAGCCCCATCTTCTTTAAGCACTCAGACTCTTTCAATCATTCTATCTCCATCATTCTGATTTTTCTTTCTTTTCTTTCTCTCTCTCTCTTTTTTTGAGAAAGAGTCTCACCCTGTCATACAGGCTGGAATGCAATGGCGCAAACCTTGGTGCCCACTGCAAACTCTGCCTCCTGAGTTCAAGCATTCTCCTGCCTCAGCCCCCCAAGTAGCTGGGATTATAGGCACACGCACCACCATGCCCACCTGATTTTTTATATCTTTGGTAGAGACAGGGTGTCCCCCATGTTGGCCAGGCTGGTCTTAAATCCCTGACCTGGTGATCCACCCACCTTGGCCTCCCAAAGTGCTGAGATTACAGGTGTGAGCCACTGTGCCTGGCCTATTCTGGTTTTTCTAAAGTCTCACACAACAATGTTCCCTTAGAGTTAATACATTATATTTAGCTGCAAGAGAGCTTGGAAAATAATGATTTTTAACTGGAAACTGCTATATTTTAAAAGATCACATTTTATTACTACGGAAGAATAATTGATGGATATTGGGTGATTTTTACCTTAATGTGAATTCTAGTTTCCAAAGCAGCTGAAATACATCCAGGATATTATTTTTGGAAGCTAGTTTTATATATAGACAGAAATTGATATATAGAGTTATAGATATAGAGCTATACCTCTTTCTAGTCGAAATATATATATATATATATATATATATTATAAAATATATATATATATATTTCCTTGGAGTTAGAAACAAAACATATTTTTCTAATATTGAAAGTCATTTATTAAGTTAAAATGCGTGAGACAGTTGAAATGCCGTATTTTATCTATTTGGAATGAAAATTAGTAGCTACTTCTCCATTTCATTAAGCTGTTAGAAACATGTATAGCATCTTGAATAACATTTGAGACAAGCTTCTAAATAATTTTAAGGATACTATTTGAAAGTTAAAAGGAAATCGCTAACTGCTGAATTAGTCTTTCCATGAGTTATCCTCTTCTATGTAATACAATAAATTAATTTGAATGTCATTTTTAACAAGGGTAACATGAAAATACTAAATGCTTTTTGCAATGCTTCCATCAAGTTACCCTTCCTTTTCTTTATTTAGAGATTTTCCTAGTGAAAGTACTAATGTTATATTTACTGATTCATTTTAGTTAATGAAAACAAATAACATAGTTACATAAATGTAATTACAAATACAGTACTAAGATAAATAAATTGAGTTACCAAGCAGAAGCTCATTTCCATATCATGTCCCAAATTGCAAATTAATTAGATTTTATACTTAATTTTAAAAGTGTACTTAGCATCAATTATTGATATTATTATAAACTTTGCTATAGAATATTTTGCAATTTATTTTCTCAGCCAAGTTGACAGCAGCTTTACAAGAAAAATCAAAATGTTAATTCAGTAAAAATAATAGTCTGATTAATTCCCCTGTGACATTGTTTCTTTTTTTTTTTTTTTTTTTTTTTGAGATGGAGTTTCGCTCTTGTTACCCAGGCTGGAGTGCAATGGCCCTATCTCGGCTCACCGCAACCTCCACCTCATGGGTTCAGGCAATTCTCCTGCCTCAGCCCCCCGAGTAGCTGGGATTACAGGCACGCGCCACCGGGCCCAGCTAATTTTTTGTTTCTTTAGTAGAGACGGGGTTTCACTATGTTGACCAGGATGGTCTCGATCTGTTGACCTCGTGATCCACCCGCCTCGGCCTCCCAAAGTGCTGGGATTACAGGCTTGAGCCACCGCGCCCGGCCCGACATTGTTTCTTATGCTACTTTCACCCCACACAAAGCCATGAGGCAGCTTAATAAAGCTATATTAATTGAATATAACATTATCCTTTGCAGTGTTAGAATCATTATGAAATTTTACCTCTCATATAAATTTCATACTGACTTACCTCTTTAGGGCTTTCCTTCTTTCTTTCTAATACAGTAGCAAATTTTCTTCCAGTCCTTTTTATTTTTCTCTTAGAACTTGTACCTAAAATTATGACCAATTCATTCTCACTGTCTATATAGACACATGTTGCATTAACGCATCACTTTTTATTTAATAATTTCTCTATTGTTGGATCTTTATACTATTTTCAATGTTTCATACTAAAAATAATGTGAGTAAAATGTTGGTTATATGTGGATTATTTTTAATTATAGATTTATCAAAGTACCATTAATAAATCAAAGAATAGTGGTATCTATAAGGCCTTTAATCCCTATTGCCAAGTAAAGTTACATTTTAATCAGTAGTAAATGAAAATATCTAGCTCACTTGCCCAAATAATATTGATTCAAAAATATTTATCACATTCACTATATGTGGTGTTGAAAGTTAAGAATATATTTTAATTTAGACTCTTGACTGCAAATGGGAAGACATAAATATAACAATCATTTAAAGGGATATGAAAATTTGCAAGTATTCTATTTCTATTTTTAAGTTGGAGCAAACCAACATTTAAAAATGATAATTGGAATTAAACTTAAAAGAGTTGTAGAAAACAAGCAATAATGCATTGACAAATGTTTGATATTCAGCTCTCTAAGTTATACACACACAAACACATATGATGATTTTTTTGATGATTTACATTGGGTTGATATTTCTACCGTGATCAATCTCCACTGACCAGTTTGACATCAACCATCTCTTGAAACTTCTTAAAAATTATCAATCAGTTCTTGCCAGCTTGAACAAGATGGCTTCGACACATCAAGTAGAGCATTAATACCCTAGAGTCAAAGTCACTGAGATGCTGTAAGAAGAAGGGATGCATACGTAGGGAATTTAGTCTTGGATGAGATAAGGAAAACTTCTATGATTTTATTAACAGGAAGAAGTGCATGATGAGTGCAAATTTAGTCTGGTTTATGGATTTAATGTTCAAAAGTTAATGATTTATAATCTTATAGCATCTGTTTATGAGGTAAAAAGTAATCTGATGATAACGAGGTAGAAGATGAGAATACGTTAAAAAGCATGTAAAAGATTAAGAATGAGAACACAAAGTGACTAGAGAAATATAGGAAAGTAAAATTAACAGAACGATGTTGAAAACCCTGCTTAGGTTACTGACCAGGAATTAATAGCAATTCCAAACAAATAGGTGGTATTCCAGTCGGAACCAGAAGTCCACAAGTGGAAAAGACAAAGAAATTACCTAGTTTCATCCATAATTAGGCATTTGTCAAAGCTATAAGGAAAAAAGTATATTATAGAAAAATTAAAGAAAGAGAATTTAGAATATTGTAGAAAAATGATGCTATGTGGAGCCTAATCTGGGTAGTGCTGGAAACAAAAACACTGCATAGGCATAAAATAAAATATCCATGAACAGAAAAACCCATGGAGATTATTCTCACTGAAGTGATGGTGAAAATAATGATGATAAATGCCAGCAAATGGTAGAGCAGGGAGTCCTAAACTCCCATTTTCATTTCACAGAAACAGCAAGAAGACAACCAGAAATTGACTGACAACTTTGTCAAAATTCTAGATATCAAAACTATAGATAAAGGAATGCAAGACTTGCTCAATATATAAATTCAATAATACACCACATTAATAGAATGAAGGAGGAAAGCATATTATCTTAAGTGGTGCAGAAAAAAGCATTTAGCAAAATCCAGTACCTTTTATGATAAAAATACATAACAAATTAGAAATACAAGGGAACTTCCTCAAAATGATAAAGACCGTATATGAAAAACCCATAGCTCACCTCACATGCAATGGGGAAAGTTAAATTTTTTTCCCCAAAATAAGAAACAAGACAACCAGTGTTGTCCTAACTATAGAAAATAATGAAGGGTTACAATAATTCAGTGTTGGATCCTGAATTTTTAAAATCAAATTTTAAAATTATAGAAAATGTTTGTGATATTTTTATCTGTGCTTTCCCCATCCACTCCTGAGCTAGGAAGGAGTCTTCAAGACAGCAGCTCTTGCTGCTAATATAATCCTAGTACCTGGATCTGAAGGGAGCAAAGAAGACCTTATTCACAAATTATTGTGTTTGTTTTTAACTGTCTAGGGACAACCTGATATTAGTTCCTTCTCTCTGTTTCACATAATCCAGGACTCACTCACAGGAGAAATAATGTAAGAATTGCTTTGAAAACATTGTAAGACGTGGAAAAGTCTTCATTTGCTTTTGGAGACAAAAGATTATATTGAGGCATACAGTAGATCTCCAAACTCCTGGGAGGAAGAGCAGGGGAGAGAGTTTCTTTAGGAAATTAGGACATTCAAAGTGCTTGTATATTACTGGAGAATTTAGAAAGCCACATTGCATGCCTAGGACATGGTACAGGTTCAGAAACATAGATGAGAAGACCCTAAGCTTTCAGCACTGACTGATCTATATAGATACAGTGCAAGTAAGAAGGGAAAGATATGGAAGAATTGTAAATGAGTTGTCTAAATGTTAACGGAGTGCCCAGCTCAGATCTAATCCACAAAGCCTGAAAAAGGTGGCTTAGTTGTTGTAATTGCCATTGTTGTTTAAGACTTCTGAAACTCAATGAAATCCTAGCCAAGCAATGGCAGAATACAGGCTAAACACTCAACAGTCACGTATAGCAAACCCTCAGGAAGAAGAAAATCTAATTTTTGTATGTGTGTGATGACAATGTTTAAGATCTACTCTCTTAGCAATTTTCAAGCATAAGATTATGATTAACTATATATATGACTAAAGTCTTTAAGTCAACTATCTTAAATATAAAATATGTTCAAAAAGCCAAAGAAAATCATGAAAAGAGAACAAAAAGAAACCAAGAAAATAATGGATGAGAAGCTACATGTATCAATAAAGAGAATTATAGAAAAGTAACCAAATAGAAATACTGGAGCTGAAAAGTATAATACCATTGGCCCTTCATATCCAAGGGTTCCACATCTGCAGATGCAACCACTGAGGATGAAAAATATAAAAAAAAAATAATAGAAAATAACATCCAAGCCATAAAGCAAATAAGTACAAAATGTTATAGCAATGATTTAAATAAAATTTATATTAAATTAGACCTTTTAGTCTAGAGATAATTTAAAGTATATGGGAGAACGTACATAGATTATATGCAAATGCTATGCTATTTTATGTAAGGGACTTGAACATTATAGATTTTTGTATCTGCAGGGGCTGAAACCAATATTCCAAGGATACCAAAGGACAACTGTAATTGAAATGAGAAACTCACTAGAGAGTTCAACATCATATTTGAGCAGGCAATAGAATGACTGTATGCCAACAAATTAAATAACATTGATAGACTGGAAATGATCCCAGAAACACACAAATTATTTTAACTGGATCAAAAAAAACACAATAAAAACGACAACACACATGCATACAAAATCTGAACAGACTTACAATAAGAAAAATGTTTGAATCTGTAATCAAAAACCTACTGACAAAGGAAAATCTAGGACCAGATAACTTCATTAGTAAACTCTACCAAATGTTTAAAGGATAATTAACACCAATGTTTATCAAACTGACCCCAAAAGTAAGAGAAAGGAACACTTCCTAATTCATCCTGTGAGGCCAGCATTAGCCTGCCTGACACCAAAACTGGACAAAGACACTATAAGAAAATAACCTGGAGACCATTACTCCTTATAAATATACATACAACCAAATACTGGCAAACCACACCAAACAACATAAAAAGAGGATTACATATCATGGCCAAGTGGGATTTATCCCAGGAATGCAAGAGTTATTTGACATATAAATTCTATAAAATAATACATCACATTAATAGAATGAAGGAGGAAAATGCTTATAATTATCTCAAGTGGTACAGAAAAAGCATTTAGAAAAATTCAGTACTCTTTTATGACAAAAACATAATAAACTAGAAATCCAAGGAAACTTCCTCAACATGATAAGGGCCACATACAAAACACCCACAGCTCACATCACATTAAAAAAATTTTTTCCCCTAAAATAAGGAACAACACAATTATACCTACTTTCACATCTTCTATTCACCATAATACTGGAAATCCCGGCCAGAACAATGAGATAAGAAAAGGAAATAAAAAGCTTTCAAATAAAGAAAAAAACAAGTAAGAAGTTCTATTCACAGATGATCTTGTACCTAGAAAATCCTAAAGAATCTACAAAAACAAAATTTTAGAGCTAACAAATTCATTCATAGTGCAGGATACAACACCAACACTTAAAAATCAGTTGCATTTTATACACTAGCAATGGACAATCTGAAAGTAAATTAATAAAACAATTTAATTTACAAAGCAACCAAAGAATAAAATACTTTGAAAAATAACCAAGGATCATGAGACTTATACACTGGCAATGAGAAAATGATGCTAAAAGAAATTAAATAAGACCTAAATAAAATGAAAGATAAGTCATATTCAGATATTGGAAGACAATATTGTTTAATGACAATACTACCAAAAGTAATATACAGATTCAATATAATCTTTATCAAAATTCAAACTTTTTTACAGAAATGAGAAAACTCATTCTAAAATTTATACAGAATTCCAAAGGACACAGAATAATCAAAATAATCTAGAAAATTAAGAACAAAGTTGGGTGACTCACAGCTGCTGATTTCAAGACTTTCTAAAAAGACAGGATGGAATGGAAAATCAGAGATTTGAAGCCTGAAAAATAACCACCATTGTTGGCTTGAAGAAGAAGGGAGCCACGAGTTGAGGAAATAGGGATCTTCATATTACAAACTAAAAGAACTGAATTCTGCCAACAACCTGAATAAGTTTAGAAGCAGACTTACTTTTCCCATAATCTACATCCAGCTTTGCTGACACCTTGATTTTAGCCTTTTAAGTCTTTAAGCAAGGAAAGTGGGTCTTTAACCCACTCAAACCTGCCCAAGCTTCTGAGCTACAGAACTGTAAGATAATAAATATGTTATTTGAAGGCACTAAATTTCTGGTAATTGTAATATGCAGCAACAGAAAGTAGGTACTAAACTGTAAGGCCGGTTGCCTTGCTGGGAGTCAAACGGACACATTCATCATTCTTCACGCTGATAACTGCCATCACCCAAGCTCATTATCTGGCTTCCCCACATACTTCTCCGCACCCGCCTCTGCATACCATGCCCAAGCCCATACTCAGCACTAAATTATGCATCCAACCTCCAGCCCGCTGTTAAAAAACCCTGCAGAAAAGTTTTTTAAAGAGGCCGCACTGTACCCTGCCCAGCAACAGCCTGCCCCAAACGACCCCGGCAGGGCCCGAGCGTACCCAAGGTCCTGCCCACCTACCAATGGCAACTAGTTTCATGTACTTTCTACTTTAACTCCATGTACTTCCTGCTCCTCAACAGCCAATAGAAATGCCTTCTCTTTGTTTCCCCACTAGTCAATCAAGACCTGCGCACCCAAGGTCCCTCCCACCTACCAATGGCAACTAGTTTTATGTACTTCCTACTTTAACTCCAAGCACTTCCTGCTCCTCAACAGCCAATAGAAATGCCTTCTCTTTTTTTCCTAGTAACCAATCAACTGCCTGCCCTCCCCATAAAACCTCATGCCTTGAACAGCTGAGCGTGACTTATCTGGCCCCCTCTTGGACCACTGAAGGTTGCCAGGGAGCTGAATAAATTAGCTTTTCACTTTTTTATACTTGCATCAGTTTCCTCATTTTACCTCGGCAATAAATCTTACATAAACATTCAACAATACTCCAGAGCCACTCTGCAGCCTTATTTACTCTTTTCTATGATCCAGGAGGAGAATCTGAATGGCTTCCTTTTCTTCTGCCTTCCTATTGGTCTGGCCAATGGAAAGTACCAGAATGAACTCAGAAGGTGCAGGAGAAGGAGGGTGAAGCATTTATTCCTGACTCCCTCTTTCTGAGTTCCCATGAATTGGTGCATCTTTGTACTAAAAGCCATAGCTCCTCTATGGAACCTTCTCAGACTTTTGGAGTTCCCATAACCCTCCTTCTGCTTACACTTTCAGAATAAAGGTGATAATGGCTCCCAACCATTATTTACTCTAGGGTACTGCACTGTCTTTTGCTGTTTTACAGAACCCTACCAACACATCTTTATAAACAGCTCCTTTATTAAATTCTCCTCACTTACACAGTTTGTGTCCTCCGTTCTAACTTGCCAGCATCCTGGCTGATACAACTGGTTTTGGATTTCTCATCAAGGCCAGTTAAATACACCACCAAATGAGCAGATATTGGGGAAGAACAAAATTTTCTACTCATCCTATAACTGGAGATTTGGTATTTTGTTCATTTGTTTTTGTTTTTGTTTTTTGAGGTGGAGTTTCACTCTTGTTGCTCAGGCTGGAGTGCAATGGTACAATCTCAGCTTACTGCAACCTCCACCTCCTGGGTTCAAGCAATTCTCTTGCCTCAGCCTCCCGAGTAATTGGGATTACAGGCATATGCCACGACGCCTGGCTAATTTTGTATTTTTACTAGAGACGGTTTTGTCCATGTTGGTCAGGCTGGTCTTGAACTCCTAACCTCAGGTGATCCACCCACCTCCACCTCCCAAAGTGCTGGGATTACAAGCGTGAGACACCATGTCCAGCAGAGATCTGTTGTTAAAGAAAACTTTCCCGGTGCCGGGCGCGGTGGCTCAAGCCTCTAATCCCAGCACTTTGGGAGGCTGAGGCGGGTGGATCATGAGGTCAAGAGATCGAGACCATCCTGGTCAACATGGTGAAACCCCGTCTCTACTAAAAATACAAAAAAATTAGCTGGGCATGGTGGCGCATGCCTGTAATCCCAGCTACTCAGGAGGCTGAGGCAGGAGAATTGCCTGAACCCAGGACGCGGAGGTTGCAGTGAGCTGAGATTGCGCTATTGCACTCCAGCCTGGGTAACAAGAGCGAAACTCCATCTCAAAAAAAAAAAAAGAAAAAAATCTTTCCCTAGTTTTGCAATATAATGTTCTGTTAATTTTAGTAGCTGTTGGTGGTAAAAAACTCTCTCTCCGTGTGTGTGTGTGTGTGTGTGTGTGTGTTTGTACCAAAACTGACACTTTGCATGGCTTCTGTTATGGAGAAGCTTGGATAGTTGAAGGTCAGGAAAAAATAAACATCAAAATAACATTCCCACTATGTGTGATTATGGTCCTAAAAGTAAATGAAAGTTTGGACATTTCCTGTAAGTCTGAACCACTCTAGTCAAAAATACATTCACAAATTTTTCAAAACTTATGACTGAAGATAAATTACAAACTTTTTGGAAAGAATATCCAAGTAAAAAATTGCAGTTTTTCTATCATGAACAGACTAATGTACAGTTGGCACCCTCCTGATATTTTTTTCCTTCCTTTAAATGTTTATGTTTGTATTTAGAAATCCAGTTTTCCTAGAATCAGACTCCCTCTACTATTTGGAAAGTAACTTGTCTTTTTGTCTTTTGTCAAAAGGTATAGAAATCAACTGTGAGCAGGCACATCAGATGCATATATACCCTTATCTTAATCTTAAAGTCTCATTTAATTTCCTCAGAATCTATATAAAATAGATAGCTACATAGTGTATTTGGATTTTACAGATGAAAAAGAGTTTGAAAGATTTGTACTAGGACCTGAGACATTTTAGTCCTAGATACATGAATTCTAGTCCTAGTTTGGTAATTAAACTACACTGTGATTACATGTCACATTGATGGATACAACTATACCTTTATTATATATGTGCTACACAGACATGCTGTATTTTATCTTTTACTACTTTATATTTCCTTTCTGACTCACTCTTTTCCCAAATGAAGAACACAATTCTCACCTTCTGTTCAGGCTCACCCAATATTACCAACTAGTATCACACAGAATATGGCCGCAACACACACATAGTCAGGATTTGGCTTGTGCCTGCATACCAACCAGAATACACTTCACATAGTAAGTAGCCTCTGTATTGGAAATAAATGCCTCATGATAATAATCCTTTACAATTTTTATTTTTACTCTGTCTTCCACTCTCCTGAGTGGAAAAATCTTTCTAAGTGTTTACAGTGAGGAGGAGAAAGCTAGCATCCTCAGTGAAGAAAATGTTCACCTCTTGCATGGCAGTTCAAGTTAAAATAAGTTGCTCCATATGGACTCCTAGGGTTCATTTCACATTTGGTACACATCAGTAAAGCAGCAGAGTGCAATGGATAGGAGCTGGACTGTGTAATCAATGCAACCTGGGTTCACATTTCAGTTCTGCTGCTTTCCAGTTCCTTAAGTTTGAACAAGTTACCCAAAATTATCTATAAAACTATAGCAATCTTACCTTCCTCACAGATAAGGCTAATTATGAAGGCTAACATTTTGAAGGCTAAGTTAGTTAGCATTACCAAACCACATAGGTGTGTGCCATAGATATAATTGCTAAATAAATTAAAATTAGCTAGGAAATTTTATGTCGCTTTCAATCAATTATAGTTTGAGGCCAAAGACTCCAGCAAATTCACAGAATCTGGCACATATTCAGGTGTTAACTTGTTGCTTTTTAGCATTTAATTGAATAGATGATCCAGAACAAAACATTTCAGATATTTAGGACAGAGAGATTCTGGATTATAAGGGAGTCATTAGTGATTTAACTATTACCTTAAATTCTGAAAGAAATATCTGATCAAATAATTAGACATTTTTTAATCCATATATCTCTGATCTGTGACACTCTAATTTCATAATGTCAATCAAGATGAAGTTAACTCAGTGAGTCATTGAAATGGTAAGAGAAATATATAAATCATATTTGAACAAATATATTTGAGGACATGATCTCTTGAAAAGAAAGCATAAGACACAGAACTTGTATTTCTGAATCGGTTGCACATTGATATTATCTGTATGTATCTATATTGCATAAAGCATCATTAGTCTACATATCTAGCCTATATTGTTACAGAAATAAATAATTTAAATACTAGTTCGGGAAACTATATGCATTTTTCTAGGTGTGTTTGCCTTATATGAAGAGAAGGATCATGATATCATCTGTTAAATTTAAGGAAACTATATAGCAAAATATGCACATGTTCATCGGTGCAACAGTAAATTTATCCCCATCATGTAAGTCAACTATAGGTAGATAAGAATAAAAAGGTAAGATCATTTTCTAGATGATTCAGGTCAAATAGTACTTTGGTTTCAATTATCCACATAAAAAATGCTCTAAATATTTTCAATCATATGGACAATTTTCTAAGACTTACATCATGCTCAGGATGAATATTTTCAAATAATTCTTAGGAAGAATTACATTTTAATGAGTATTTCCTTAAGGATTTATTACAAAAATCATTTTGAAATCTAGATAAAGTATTTATAAATAATTAACTATTATTACATCCAGTGCATTGAAAAGGCAAAATATCTTTAACGACTAAACTATGTATGTCATATTTAGAATCAAGTGTTAAAAATGAAATTTTAAAAATGCTTTCTTTTTTTGTAGGTTAAAGAAATTTATCACAGAACTGTTCATAATATTTATAAAAACATGAGAAAATGGAAGATTGATTAAATCCTATAGTTCACCAATAAATTGAATGTCATTTACTATTTTTTTGCATTTTAGGTTTTGGGGTACATGTACAGAATATGCAAGATAGTTGCATATGTACACACGTGGCAGTGTGTTTTGCTGCCTTCTGCCCCTTCACCCACATTTGGCATTTCTCCCCAGGCTATCTCTCCCCCTATTTTCCTCCCCTATTTCCCCCAGTAGACCACAGTGTGTAGTACTTCCTTCCCTGTGTCCATGTGTTCTCATTTTTTATCACCCGCCTATGAGTGAGAATATGCGGTATTTCATTTTCTGTTCTTGTGTCAGTTTGCTGAGAATGATGTTCTCCAGATTCATCCATGTCCCTACAAAGGACACGAACTCATCATTTTTGATTGCTGCATAGTATTCCATGGTGCATATGTGCCACATTTTCCTAGTCCAGTCTATCATGGATGGACATTTGGGTTGATTCCAGGTCTTTGCTATTGTAAACAGTGCTGCAATGAACATTCGTGTGCATGTGTCCTTATAGTAGAACAATTTATAGTCCTTTTGATATATACCCAGTAATGGGATTGCTGGGTCAAATGGAATTTCTATTTCTAGGTACTTGAGGAATTGCCACACAATCTTCCACAATGGTTGAACCAATTTACACTCCCAACAACAGTGTAAAAGTGTTCCTATTCCTCCAAATCCTCTCCAGCATCTGTTTTCTCCTGATTTTTTAAAGACCGCCAATCTAACTGGCGTGAGATGGTATCTCAATGTGGTTTTGATTTGCATCTCTCTAATGACCAGTGATGATGAACATTTTTTCATGTTTGTTGGCCTCATGTATGTCTTCTTCTGTAAAGCGTCTGTTCATATCCTTTGCCCATTTTTGAATGGGCTTGTTTGTTTTTTTCCTGTAAATTTGTTTGAGTTCTTTGTAAATTCTGGATATCAGCCCTTTGTCAGATGGGTAAACTGCAACAATTTTTTGCCATTCTGTTGGTTGCCTATTAACTCTAGTGACTATTTCTTTTGCCATGCAGAAGCTGTGGAGTTTGATTACGTCCCATTTGTCTATTTTGGCTTTTGTTGCCAATGCTTTTGGTGTTTTGGTCATGTAGTCCTTGCCTACTCCTATGTCCTGGATGGTTTTGCCTAGATTTTCTTCTAGGGTTTTTATGATGCCAGGTCTTATGTTTAAGTCTTTAATCCATCTGGTGTTAATTTTAGTGTAAGGTGTCAGGAAGGGGTCCAGTTTCTGCTTTCTGCACATGTCTAGCCAGTTTTCCCAACACCATTTATTACACAGGGAATCCTTTCCCCATTGCTTGTTTTTGTCAGGTTTATCAAAGATTGTATGGATGTAGATACGTTGCGTTGCCTCCGATGCCTCTGTTCTATTCCATTGGTCTATATCTCTGTTTTGGTACCAATACCATGCTGTTTTGATTACTGTAGCCTTGTAGTATA
>CM052654.1:88080871-88093916 GCA_028533165.1 Leontopithecus rosalia
AAGATAGTGTGGAGATTCCTCAAGGACCTAGAAATAGAAATTCCATTTGACCCAGCAATCCCATTACTGGGTATATATCCAAAGGACTAGAAATCGTTCTACTATAGGGACTCATGCACACGAATGTTCATTGCAGCACTGTTTACAATAGCAAAGACCTGGAATCAACCCAAATGCCCATCAATGATAGACTGGACTGAGAAAATGTGGAACATATACACTGTGGAATATTATGCAGCAATCAAAAATGATGAGTTTGTGTCCTTTGTAGGGACATGAATGCATCTGGAGAACATCATTCTCAGCAAATTGACACAACAACAGTGACAATGAAACACCATATATTCTCACTCATAGGCGGGTGATGAACAATGAGAGCACATGGACACAGGGAAGAGAGTACTACACACTGAGGTCTATTGGGGGAAATAGGAGAGGAACAGTGGGGGGAGAGGGGAGGGATAGCATGGGGAGAAATGCCAAATGTGGGTGAAGGGGCAGAAGGCAGCAAAACACACTGCCACGTGTGTACCTGTGCAACTATCTTACATGTTCTGTACATGTACCCCAAAACCTAAAACGCAATAAAAAGAAAAAGAAAAGAAAACAACCTAAGTGTGTCCATCAATGGAGATAAAGGGATAATGAAGTTATATTTAAATAAAGAAAATCCTGCCAGTTAGTGAGACATGAATGAATCTGGAAGTCAATATGCTAAATGAAATGAGTCAGACATAAAGGACAAATAAGTAAGTTATGTTCTCATATGTGCAACCTAAAAAAGTGAAACTCATAAAAACAGAGTTCTGGGGGTTTCCAGGGCCTGGGAATGGGCAAACTGGGGACGCATTTTTCAAACAATGCAAACTTTCACTTATAAGATGAATAAGTTCTGGGAGGATCTAATGTACAGCAAGGTAACTATAGTTAACAATACGGCATTGTATACTTGAAATTTGCTAAGAGAATGTTTTAAATGTTCGCACCATAAAACACACAACAAAAAAATAGTAACTAGGTAAGGGAATAGATGTCTTAATTAACTTCATTATGGTAATCATTTCTATACATATGTATCAAATTACCACATCATACACCATAACAATTTTGTCAGTTAGACCTCAGTAAATCTATTGAAAAAAGCAAAGTAGAAAACTGTATAGGACTCTAGAATCTGCCAATCAGAAAGAAGTAAAAGACTTGTCTTAAGCAGTTGATAAAGGATAGTTTGTAGATTTAAGAAAAATAGCCAGAGTTGTAAGTCCACAAATGACCACACAGGAAAGGTTTTAGGAAGTAAGATGCCTCAAAGAGTGACAAAGAGAATAAGTGAGACAGTGTCAGATTAAAATTATATTTTACCATCTAGTATTTTGTATCCTGCAGTAATTTCCCTACAATATTGTAAAAGTAAAGTCAGAAGTTAGTCATTTTAAAGAATTCTCAGTGTATGAAACCCTTAAATTGTATATAAAATATAAGTAAAATCTAACTTTGTTAATAAGACATGTTTTCAAAGAATTTTCCCTTCATCTCATGCTAGTGAGTACACTCTATGTTTAAGTTAGAGTACATATAGTAAAAAAAAATATGAATTTTATTTGGGAAAGTATGCCTTTCACATTTCTTATGTGTTTTTAAATTTTTTCTGTGCCTGAAAAGCAAAAATATACTTGAAAACAGAGAGAATTGTTAAATTATTAAAGTCCAAATTTGCTGATCAAAAAATTGTTAGACATTAATTTGCATATTTTAAAGTTACTTTTATTGCAAAGTAAAAGGTGGTGGTTCTGTGCCCTAAAATATATTGACTCACCAAATAACAACACATCTTACTTGGGGTGATGATTTCTCTCTATCTGCATTGTGAAAAGAGTGACAAAAGCCCCAAGTAAACAATATATGCAATAAGTATAAAATTGTTCAACTTATTAAAACATACTAAATTTACCTAGCCAAGTGTTTTTATTACAAAACAGCAACCAAAAACATTTTAAATAAAATATGTCCTGTTTTAAACTATTTTAAATATGTCCTAGATTGGATAAGAGCTTAAGAGAAAGGAGTCAAAGCAGGTGTTCTGATTCATCTGTCTCCTTATTACCAGTTGGTGCTTTCACAGGAAAGAAAAAAGAGGAGTCAATTCAATCTAATTGCCTTGTAAGTTGTTGATAACTAACTTCCTGTTAAATAGGCTAATATTTGTGAAGAGGAGATTTCTCATATACAAAATGTTTTGAGAAGGATGGCCCTAGTTTAGATTTTCTATGACAAACAAATCTGTAATCTATGGATTTATGTGGTATTGGCCAGATGTGGTGGCTCACACCTGTAATCCTAGCACTTTTGGAGGCTGAGACGGGTGGATCACCTGAGGTCAGGAGTTTGAGACCAGCCTGACCAACATGAGAATTCCGTCTCTACTAAAAATACAAAATTAGCCGGCCATGGTGGTGGTGCCTGTAATCCCAGCTACTCAGTAGGCTGAGACAGGAGAATCACTTGAACCCTGGAAGTGGAGGTTGCGTTGAGGCAAGATCGTACCATTGAACTCCAGCCTGGGCAACAAGAGTGTAACTCTGTCTCAATAAAAAGAGAAAAGAGAAGAGAGAGAAAGAGAAAGAGAGAATATGTCATATAAGCTGTGAAAATCCTAGGGGCATAAAATAGGAACATTTAATAAACTAAAATATTTCCCTCTGGTTACATGGACTCACAGAACTTAGTTTAGAGATTTCATGTATTTTTCTGGGACATGAAGTGCATGTCCAATGTGGGAAAGCAGCAGCCAAGAAGACACACAACTTTTAGTGGTCAGGGGTTCCAGATAACTCCCTGCTCTGCTGTTTCTCACAAATGCTTAGAACCTTGAAATCATTATCAAAAATGGATGATAATTATCTTTGATACTTGTCAAAGATTGATATTTAGTAAGGTCTTTGATTCACGTGAATCTGATTTTACAAGGCAATCCTTTGTGTGAGTTTGGAGCTCCATCTCCAGCCATTACTAAAGCAACTAGATTCAAGAATAAAATTCTTATTTAAAATATTTAAACCAGTAAATTACATTCATAACTATATGAATTAAGAATGATATACCCAATAACTAATTCATATATACCTTCCGTAAAGCAGATCTATACATAACTCAAATTCTTTCACAAATCAGAACAAATGGAAACATTACACTGTGGAAATAAATGAAAACCAACCAAATGAAAACAAGAAAAGTCTATTCTATCAGAGTATGTTATGCCATTCTTGCATTGCTATAAATAAATGAGACTCGGTAATTTATAAAGGAAAAAGTAATTAACTGACTCACAGTTCTGCAGGCTGTACAAAGCATGACACCACCATCTGCTCAGATTCTAAAGAGGCCTCAGCAAGTTTTTACTCATGGCGGAAGGTAAAGTGGGAACAGGCATGTCCCACTTGTCTCAACATGTTGAGAGCAGAGCAAGAGAGAGAAGGGGAAGAGGTATCATACCCTTTTAAACTATCAGATCTCATGAGAACTCACTCATGGCAAGGACACCACCAAGAGAATGGCATAAACCATTCATGAGAAATCTGCCCCTATGATCTAATCACATCCCACCAGGCCTTACCTCCAGCATTGGAGAAGATTACAATTCAACTTAACATTTAGACGGGACAGCATCAAAACTCATTCATTCCTTATCCAGCCTCTAAAATTTTGCGTTCTTCTCACATTGCAAAATATAATCATGCCTTCCCAACAGTCCCAAGTCCTAACGTGTTACAACATCAAGTCCAAAGTCCTAAGCCGCATCTGAGATTCATTTCCTTCCACCTGTGAGCTTGTAAAATCAAAATAAGTTATTTATTTCCAACATACAATGGGGATATAGGTACTAGGTAGACAATTCCATTCTGAAAGGGAGAAATAGGCCAAAAGACAGGGGCTACAGTCCTCCTGCAAGTCTGAAACCCAGCAGGGTAGTCATTATATCTTAAAGCTCCAAAATAATCTCCTCTGACTCCATATCTTGCATACGTTTGTCAGGGGTGAGCTCCCAAGGCCTTGGACAGCCCTACTCCAGTGGTTTCCATGAGTGCCATACACATGGCTGTTTGCGTTGGAGTTGAATGCCTGTGGCTTTTCCAGGCACAGGAAGAAAGCTGCCAGTGCATCTACCACTCTGGGGTCTGTAGGATGGTGACCTCTTTCCCACAGCTCCATCATGCAGTGCCCCAGTACGGACTCTGTGTGGGGCCTTCAACCCCACCTTTCCCCTCTGCACTACCCTAGTAAAGGCTTTCTGGAGGGCTCTGCTCCAGCAGGATTCTGTCTGGGCACCCATGCTTTCTCATACCCATGCAGCCTCTAAAATCTAGGCGGAGGCTGCCAAGCCTCATTCATTCTTGCGCTCTGTGAGCCCACAGTCTTAACACCACGTGGAAACTGCCAAGGCTTACATGTGTCCCTCTGGAGCAGAGGCCCTAGCTGTATGTGGGGCCCTTTGAGCCAAGGCTGGAGCTGGAATGGCCTGGATACAAGAAGCAGTGTCCTGAGGCTGTGCAGGGATAAGCAGAGGTTCAAAGGAAGGCAGAGAGAGAAAGTCTATATGATAGAAGAAAAAGGGAAGAATTCAGGTATACGCTGAGTGGACTGTTGGTGTGAGGAAGGTGGACTAATTTTAAGTAAGGCATCCTATGTGATTGGCTAAGGGTGTATATTTGGCTCTTTCTGGTGGGTCCTAAACTATTGATAAAAACAATAATTAGAAAAACTTTCAGTTATTGATCAAGCCAAAGATTTTTAGGTTGATTGTTACAAGGGTTATTGTTTAGCTTCCTGGATTATTGCTAGAATTGGTGGTCTTTTAACAAGACTGACTTAGAGACAACAGGCTAGCTTCCTGGGCTGGCTACTTTACATAATAAGTTAGTTTCCTAGACTGACGCTACCAATTATGGGCCAGCTTTCTGTGTTTACATACAGTCTACCTATTGTCCACTGGTACATCTAGTCTCAAAATTTTCACATAAAATACTGTTATTTGTCTATGATTATAAATTCACTAGACAATTTGTTAATTCAAGTGCTTTATTGTCTAAGTAGACATGAAGTGACTAGTTACCATTTAAAAAATCAAAATATTTAAATATAACATTATTTTTCAATTTTTGTTTTCCAAAAATTTGAACAACTGTCATATCTTTTGCTAATGTCGATAATTTTAAATATATTTTAGTTTTTCTTTTTATATGTGAAATTTATATGAAGACTTTTTCTATCTTCTGAAGTTTATCTGAGCCTTAAATAGTATTGAGAGCCTTCACAATTCATAGAACACTCCAGATGCAAGATTATTTGACAAAGCATAGTAAGATGTAAACTTGTATGTAAGTGCTATATGGTCATATTTATAGGTTTGGATTGTTTTCAAAAATTGTATGCATGTCTGAAATCACAGCCTATTGATTCCTTAATGATTATTGTCCTTGTGGGTAGTAGAGATGTCTTAGAGTAATGTAGCCTATAATTTTAGTACAATTCTGTATATAATTTTTTCCTTTGAATATTCTTTTGTGCCAATTGCAGTGCACATACTTTGACATGATTTCTCTCACTGTTTGAAATACGTATTCAATTTGATGCCCCAGTTAATGGTGAGTACAGGATATTGCATGGAGGCAGCAATAAATTTTTAAATAAATTTTGCGTATCTAGAGATTAAAATAGTATGCTGCTTTATAGATGAAAAATTCTATTTTATCCAGTGGTGAAGATACATTGTTAATAATTTTATAATGGTCTACATATTTTATGAAATTGTGTGACTTAAGAAGAAATTAAATTCTAGGGTGACAAACTTTAAAATATATATGTGTGTGTGTTGTGTGGTCTGGTAGTAATTAGTTCCTTCTATTCCACTTTTCTGAAAAGGGTCTTATTTCTACTTAAGAATCTTAATTTGGCTGGCTATACATTTTTTGGTGGAAAAGTCTTAGCTCTAAGAATGCTGAATGTACTCTTCCAATCCCTTATGGCTTGTAGGTTTTCTGCTGATAAGTCTGCTGTTCGTCTGATGGGATTCCCTTTGTAGGTGAACTTCCCCTTCTCTCTAGGTACTTTTAACAATTTTTCTTCCATTTCAACCTTGGAGACTCTGATAACTATGTGTCTTGGAATGCTCTTCGGGTGTAGCGTTTTGCAGGGGTTTACCCCTTTTCCTGAATTTGAATGCTGGCCTCTCTAGTGAGGTGGAGGAAATTTTTGTAGGCAATATCCTGAAATACATGTTCCACATTGCTTGGTTATCTCCCTCTCTTTCAGGAATGCCAGTGAGTCATAGATGAGGTCTCTATATGTAATCCCATATTTCTTCAGAGAACTGAAGTTAAAGTTTTCTTTATTTTTGTCTAATTTCAGAGAACTGGTCTTTGAGCTCTGAGATTCTTTTCTCAGCTTGCTTGATTGATTCTCTTGTTAACACTTGCTACTGAATTATGAAATTCGTATACTATGTTTTTCAGCTCTGTCAAATCACTTTGTTTCTTTCTCATAATAGCCATTTTGTCTATCAGCTCCTGTGTCCTTTTATTGTAATCCTTAGATTCTCTGGGTTGGGTTCTGACTTTCTCCTGAATGTCAGTGAACTTTATTTATAATCATATTTTGATTCTATGTGTACCATTTCAAACATTTTAGTCTGCTTAAGAACCATTGCCAGGTCACTAGTGTGATTATTTGGAGGTAAGAAGATACTCTGGCTTTTAGAATTTGCAGTGTTGTTGCACTGGTTCTTTCTCATCTATGGGCCTGATGTGCCTGTAATCTCTGAAGTTGCTGTCTCTTTGATTTTTTTTTTATTTTATTCTCTTTGATCTACTTGGGTGATTGTAGCATAAGGTATCTTCAGTTGACTGGCTTCATTTCTGGAAGATTTTATGGGTACAAGGCTCAGCTCAGGACTCCTGGGCTGCATGCCCTTACTGTGGGGTGTTGGTGTCAGGCTTCTGCCTACATAAACACGTGTACACAGGGTGCCAGCCAGCACTCTGCCTGCCAGCCCTGCTCCCGTGCTGACATTGCCACTGGTGCAAGCACATGCACAAATGATGGCAAGCCTTCCTCCACCCACCTCATGCCATGCTGCCACTGCTGCACACACTTGCATGGAAGCCAGCACCCCTGAACCTGCTGGCACACCAACACAGCTCACAGTGTTGTGCATTCCACAACACTGCCACTACTGTTGGCAAGTGCATTATTTGGCCATTCCAAGTTAGGAATATGCTGTGCTGGAGGGGCCTAGTTGTGCCTAGACCACTGGTCACAGAACTCTAATGGATGATGCCAGCCAGAGCACTTCAGTTGGCAGTGGCAACAGGGTCCTAGCTGATTTGCACTTGCCAACAGCAGTGGCAGTGTTGTGGAATGCATAACACTGTGAGCTGTGTTGGTGTGCCAGCAGGTTCAGGGGTGCTGGCTTCCATGCAAGTGTGTGCAGCAGTGGCAGCATGGCATGAGGTGGGTGGAGGAGGGCTTGCCATCATTTGTGCATGTGCTTGCACCAGTGGCAATGTCAGCATGGGAGCAGGGCTGGCAGGCAGAGTGCTGGCTGGCACCCTGTGTACACATGTTTATGTAGGCAGCAGTGGCCATGCAGGGAAGGGGGCAAGGATGCTGGTCTTTGTGAATAGGTTTATGCCAGGACTATTGTCAGCGTGGGAGTGAGGCTCTAGCAGGTGCAGGGTGACAATATCCATGGGCACCAAAGCACTAGCAGCAATGGTGGTCCTGGGTGGGGTGGGGGCACTAGTCTCCTTGTCATGCCTTCACGTTGGCAATGGTGGCACATCATTGGAGGCAGGGTACACTCATGCAGGCAGCAGTGGCATGGTAGGGTGCACACACACATGCTCACTGTCAGGGAAGGCACAGTGATATCCACCTATGCACACATGTACAGGCAAAATAAGCAAGCAGTGGCCATGGACAACTACTTACCGGCAAAGGGGCAGGGGAAGCTGCAGCCGGGGGAGGGCATGGGTAAGCTGGTATGTGTCACTGGGGCTACCCTGCTGGAGCTCTCTGACGTGCGCCATCTGCCAGTGCACGAGCTATGATGTGGTCCCCAGGGAGGCACCCCAGCTGAGTATCCAAGACTGCACTGCAAACAGGCATGGACAGGCTTGGGCCTCTGGAGAGCCCAGCAGATGAATGGTTGCTCAGGTTGGACCAGCTCCATCTCACAGACAAGACCACCCTCTTCTGTTCAGGTCTGACAATCTGTCTCCCAGAGGAGCAAGGCAAGCTTTGAAGGATGGGCATCCCTGGCTGTGCTCCACTATAGACACTCCCACACTAAACCCTCTGAGCTCCACAACAGCTGGAGTTCTGCCCCTACTACTTCTCTAAGAAGCTCTGACTGCCAGCTCAAGTGTCCTGCTGCCAGGATTCCAGCGGTACCTGTGGAGAGCAGCTTGTTTCTTCTGTACACAACTCACCCAGTCCTCAGGAGTGGTTCAGAGCCTGGAATGAGTCCCAGTGCATGGTATTCCTATGCAGGATTCCCAGCTTCCTCCCACTTCAGCCCACCATCTGTGTCTTCCCTCCATCCACTCTCAATATCCTCCCTCCAAAGATCTGGACAGGGTCCACCAATCTTGCCAATGTCCCAGTCCCTCCATAACAGGTGTTCCTCCTGGCTGTATCTATTCAACCATCTTGAGAGTCCAAAATTTGTTTTAGATAATCTATTTATCTTCTTTTAAGGAAGACTTGAAATAGTTAAGCATATTTTTATTGAATATTTAATATTACCCAATTGAGGCTTAAAGCCAAATTAAGTACCTATTAATCCCATTTCAAAAAAGTTTGTATCTTTAGAATTTATCTTATTTATTGCAAAAACTTTTCCAGTATTTCTTAGAAAAGAAAAAATAGTCATAGAAATTGACTTTTATAATCCACCTCTCCATGAAGATTAGTCAAAATGTCATTTTCTACTCATCTTATTCTAAATCTGTCTTTTCAGCTTCAACTTTCTGCCCCCCACTGCCCATCTCTCACCACTCCTCATCACAATAGATAGTGGACTAAGTCCTTGCTTGCTGACTGTCCCAGACTTTCAATCCATAATTGTCAGCCTCGAAAAAATGATATGTTTTAAAAATTTATATCATAGGAAGTTATATTTTCCTCTAGGAACAATTAACCTAATTTGAAGATGTTTCTTTCCATATTTCATAAAATAATTTTAGGAAAAAAAAATAAGTGGAAGAGTAAATGATACACATTTTTTCGATTTATTAAAGTATGTTTCTTACTGACATAATCGTAGTTTTCACTACTAAATTCATTCCTCTACCACAGAGAAAGCAGTTTTGAGTTCTGTTAATACCTGCTGAGAACTATGTCTATTTTGGATATCATACATTCATCCAAAAGTATGTCTTTCAAATTGTCCTAGAGATATAAACCTTTCCCTTAACTAGTACTTGAAGTAACTACAGTGAAATAAGAAGAAGGCAAAAAGGGCTGGGCAGGGTGGTTCACACCTGTAATCCCAGCACTTTGGCAGGCCAAGGCGGGTGGATCACCTGAGGTTGGGAGTTCGAGACCTGCCTGACCAACACAGAGAAACCCCATCTCTACTAAAAATACAAAATTAGCCAGACATAGTGGCACATGCCTGTGGTCCCAGCTACTTGGGAGGCTGAGGCAGGAGAATCTCTTGAACCCAGGAGGCAGTGGTTGTGGCAAGCTGAGATTGCACAATTGCACTCCAGCATGGGCAACAAGAGCAAAACTGTGTCATAAATAAAGAAATAAGCAAAAAAGACATGAATAATTTATTCCCTGGAGTTCTTGTGATGGTTTAAATATCAGTTTCTGTATTCCAGGAACTGCTCTGAGAATACCAGGGCTCTTGCAAGTTTACATGATCATTCTGGACCTAGTAAGTGCTTTCATTGTGAGAAAATGGAAGTCTCACTAAGATGTTATCTCTGACTATATGCTGACTAAGAGATAGACCAAGGGAACGTGGTCTTTGGATAATTCCTGTTTCATACCCACATACACAAAGATCTGCTATTTTTTATTGCTATTTTGGGGTCTTTCTTTAAATTACTACAAGATAATCTATCTGGAAGTTGGGATTCTGCTATATTTCTTAATCCTATTGTGTGTCTAATGGGATCTTAATTTAAAATTTACTTGCCTTTTGACCAATCCATCTTGGCACTGTGATTGCTTTTATTTATTTTTAGTAATCTTTTCATAAAAAAATTATAACTACTCTAGAATATTTTGTTTCAAAATGTTTTATTTTCTCAAAATTTACCCTACAGAAACGGGTTTTATAATTCCAAGCTTCTGAAACTATTTATATAACACGCCAAATAGACAATGATTAAAATGCTATTTGAAACAAATAAAAATTCATCATTGAAAAACAGTCTTATTAAGTTTTCTTTTAGAGTTTATTCCCCTTTTTAAATTAAATCTATTGAAATCCTTTCATTGATATTAGAATTCTAATTGGTCATTAGTGACATACAGAAAAGCCTTATCATTGTATGTTTATTTTGCGTCCAGCTAACTTAATAGCCTCCCTTAGAATTCATCTGAGTTTTTCAGTTCATCTTATAGGTTTACTAGGTAGATGATCATATAATGAGCTTGCTTATCGAGATAACTAGCTTCCTCTTCTCTTATCTAGTGCTGTGGTTACTTTGTTTCTGACATTAATATGAAGGTGTCTAACATGTCATATTGAATAGCATAGTTATTATTCCACATAAATGAGATTTATCATTTAAAAAGATTATTTTACTCACAACAGATGTTGAATTTTGTACATTGCATTTAAGCATATAAATAGATGATAAACTTTTATTTTATGATTTTGTATCTTAAGGCTTGTATCTTAAGTAATGATGCAGGTGCAATTACTTTTATGTTTTCTATCTTAAAACCATTTGATATGAATGCAACTACAAATATTGTACCATTTTTATTTCTTAATATAAACCAGAATTCAGGTAACATTTTACTTAGGTTTTCTGCATCTGCCTTTGAGAAATTGAACATACATACATAAACTTGTGTTGTATCTGCTGTAATTAACTTTCTCAGTTTTCACTATTAATACTATGCAACAGCCTTAAGAATGGAAAGTTTCCTCATTTTATTTGGCAATGTAAATAGGCTGTTAATTTAAAATAGAAATATTCAATGAGTATATGCATGTGTTTGGGGAGTACTTTGTCAGAAGTTCCTCACTCCTTAGTTAAAACTACATACATCCCATACTTTGTTGTGAATTACTGAATACTTTAAGAGATAGCACTGACAGGAATGTACTGCAAATATAGTTGCTATGGAGACATAAAAATAATTGAAAAATTACTGAGAAGGAACTAATCCTGTCACTATCTGAATCTATTGTCTTTTGTTCGGGATAAAGCATGATGTCTTTTTCATTATTATGTAATGATTATGACTCTGCTAGATTTTATACATCATCTTAAGGTAGACTTTAGTTCTAATAAATGTGTTTGCACTTATAGTTCTGAATGTCATAATTTTTTTCTTACAAGTTTTGTTTTCCCTTATAAGTTAAATTGTATATATAAACTTTAATTATACATGAGAGTATCCCATTAATAATCACATTTGTATTATATTTAAAAATAATTATTTTATAGTTTTGTTTATTAAACTATTAATGTCTTCCCTTTTACTTTACTCCCCAAAGAACCAGATTTTGTAGTACTTAATATTATGGGTTCAATTGTGTCTAATCCCCAGTGCCTTAATATGTGATCTTGTCCCAAAACTGGATCTTTATAAAGATAATCAACTTTAAATGAGGTCATTAGATTGGGCCCAAGCCAATATAACTGATATCCTTATAAAAAGTGGAAATTTGAACACAGTTACAGATACAAATGAAGGAAAAACGGTGTGAAAACACAGGGAGAACTCCATGTGGAAATGGCAGAGATTGGAGTGATGCATTTAGAAGCTAATGAAAACCAAGATTGCTAGCAAATTACCAGAGCTGGAAGAGAGACATGGAACTGATTATACTTTACACACTCTAAAGTAACCTACACAGCTTACATGTTGATTTCATATTTCCGTCCTCCAGAGCTGAGACTATACATTTCTATTGTTCAGTATTTTTTCATGTTCATTCCCATGGCTTCCTAATCTTCTCTCTCAATTTCTACCAGTAATTTCCAAGTTTACTATCTATATTATGGATTTCATTTTCAGCAGTATCAATATTGCTGCCTTTTCCTTAAAATCTACTTTTAAATGTATCTATTTTGTATTTGTCTTATTTTTATGTAGTATTCATCTTTTACATCTGCTATTCCTTATCAACCTGAATTCTTATGTTTTTGTCTTTCTAACTCATTAAATTACCTTTTTCTTATTTTTAAAATAAAGTAAAATTTTATATGATGATAAATATTAAGTATACAGCAATTTAATTTCAGCATTTTTATCCATCCATATAAACGGGACTTGTTTCATGCAGGTAAGTTTTATGTCACGACATGATAGCTCTAAAATTTTCTTTGTTGCTTATCACTAAATTATGTTTATGGGTTTTTTGCATAAACCCTTTTGTCATTAACTTTTTTCTTCTTTCTGGATCTGCTCCTTTAAAAATGCTAACTTAATTACTGTGATTTCAAACATCATTTACTTTAGAAGAAGTAGATCCTCCTCAGATCTAAACTAGTGTAAACTAGTGTGAACTACATATACTTTAACTCAATTTCTCATTTTTTTGTTCCTGCCATTTACTTAAGATATTCTGACATCTCCACGGCTCATATTATAGGGGAATTTGACATATAACTTATTTATAAAGTCTTCTCCAAATTAATCTGAGACCAAAGGGTAAGCAACAAATTCTAGGCTGCCTTTAAAGTATATTAATTGATTTTTTAAAAAATACAGAATGGGCCGGGCGTGGTGGCTCAAGCCTGTAATCCCAGCACTTTGGGAGGCCGAGGCAGGTGGATCACAAGGTCAAGAGATC
>CM052654.1:88094016-88118212 GCA_028533165.1 Leontopithecus rosalia
AGTTTTGCTAAGGATATAATCCTCAGTTATATTTTTCTGTGAAGTTAGTGAGATTATTTTTATGATTTTATGAAAAATTTGGGATACACTTATTTGATGTTATTCTTTGTTAGTGATTTTGTTTAAATTTCAGTTTTTGGAAAAATACAATTTTTATGTGTTATTTTAGGAAGAAAGTTGAGCTAGGTTTTATAGTAAGTAGCAGCAAAATTTGATGCCGTAAGATTATTCCTGGTCTATAATACTTGACCATTTCATCTTTATTTTAAATTTTAATGCAAGAGTTTTCTTCCAGTTTCACTGTTATTTAAGCCATGCTGCATTTGTCACAGTTTCCTAACGTGATTTTTTTAAAAAATAGGTGAAAGCATTTGGAGAAAGTCAAATTTCATTGAAAAAGCAATCTCATATTAGGTAAATATGTATATGAAAATATTTTTATGTAAAATGAGAACTGATTTTGGAAATATAGAGCAAAGTGAAGCCAAATTAAAGCTCATATATATGTGTGTGCATGAACACTGTAGTGGGTCAAACACTAAACATCTGTTCACAAAATAGCTGCTGTAAACAGAACTTAGACAAAATTGTTTTGAAAATTTTTTTAAAGCATGAACTTTATACTATAAATAAGAAGCCTCATATATGAAACTGATATATGTTGGATATGCCCCTTCCAAATCTCATGATGAAATGTGATTCCCAATGTTGGAGGCGGGGCCTGGTGGGAGGTGATTAGATCCTGGGGAGGGATACCTCATAAATTGTTTAGCACCATCCTCATAGTGATAAATGAGATCTAGCTCAGTTAGTTAACCTGAGATCTGGCTGTTTTTAAAGAGTCTAGGATCTCCCCCTTCTCTCTCTCTCACTCCTGCTCTTGCCTTGTGACATGCTGGCTCCTTGTCACCTTCTGCCATGATTGAAAGCTTCCTGAGGCCCCCCGCCAGAAGCAGATACTGGTACCATTTTTCTGTAAAGCCTTTAAGACAGAGAGCCAATTAAATCTCTTTTCTTTATAAATTACCCTGCCTCAAGTATTTATAGTGATACAAGAATTGACCAATATAGAGACATACCTCTCATTTTCCCAGGGCCATAAACTCGTCAAGTTATTTTCCTTCTTGTAGTCTCTATTCTCTCACATAGAGCTGTGATCACTACACTTAACTTGGAAGTATTGAGGGAGGGTCATATATGAAGATACAAAAAAGTATATTATGGGTTTCTAGTCTATACAAGTATTTATTGTTGTTGGTAATATACTTCTCTATTAACTGCTGTATAAAAATGCCAGCTTTCTTTTTTCTTAAGCTGAGAAATGCTTGCTATGAGAATCCCTATGAACAATACAGAAAGAGCCAATTAATTGGTCAACATATAAAGAATTTAGCAGATACAGGTAGAGTGAGAAGCCATTTAACATCATTTGGTACTATAAATGCCAAAAGTTCAGTAATTTTTTTAAACTTGATAGTTTAAAATTAATGGCAAAAAAATATAAAATAAATGAATGAAAATTTTTTCTTATAAAAGTACAGAAATAGCTAAATAAAAATGAAAAAAAATTTGATTTTCCTAGTTAATTGCATCAAGTTTTGACTTCATTCTGATTATATAGAGCATTTATTTTATTGCACAGAATAGATTTTAAAGGGTTTTAAAATAGAAACTACCAGTCAAGCTTTTATGAGTCGGGAAATGCATGACATCACTAAGGCAACAAAGGTTATACAAATAGTACATAATGTCATTTTTATGAAGTCTACAGGCTTCATGAAAATATAACTATCACCTCTTTCATGAAATATTAAAATTTACATTATACTTTTAAAAAATTCTTCATAAGGTTATATCCAATTTAAGCTGTTCTCCAAATGTATGTTTTTATTTATTTATATATAATGTCAATTATACTAAAAGGATGGTTCTTTCCAGGAATGTGACTTATGGGCATATTCAATTATTCTTTATGTTTTCACCTTAAACCAATCTATAAAGAAATAGGTTTCGGCAAGTGAACATGGAAAGCTCTTCTTTAATCTTCAGGATAAACTTTTCATTGTTTCACATGGCATGCATAGTCACTGTACAAACTTTTGCCAAAAACAAACAAAAAAATCAATAGCCTGTACTTCAGGCAAGACAGAGTAAGAGGTACCAGATTTACTCTTCCTCTTGAAACAAAAATAGATAAAACAGCTTTCAAGACATTAGAGATCAGGCAATAAAAATTGATAAAATCCTTGAGAGACAAGAAACTCGTGAAGTGAGCCCTAACATTAACTCCGAGTACTTCTAAGAGCAGGGAGCAGGAAGCTGGCAGAGTCTGTTGGTCTCCCTGATTTGAGGAGATAGAACTGAACATCTCAAGCCACACTTGCCAGAGTACTCAGGAAAAGATACCTCAGAGGACACAGCCGCACAGAGAAAAAGTTATGATCGGCAGAGGGTCTTTGAAAATTTTTCTGAAGAGTATTGATACATACATATAAAAAAGCTGGGGAAATGAAACATCTAAAAGGTTATGAGGAGACTCTCTAGAGCTCACACAGGTCCAGAATAGCTATTCCCATCAACCAAAATGAAAAAGTAATTTCTAGGCATTGGATAGAGTACTCAGCAATATTTTGACTCTGTATATAGGCTAGATTTTTATTAAAGCTGCCACGGTCTTTTCTAACAAAGCTTTAAAAGAAGACCTGAGTGTATCGAACTGTTTCAGAGTGACTTAACTACACTGCTGTACAAAGCTTAAGAATACGTATAGGAATACAAAAATATGCAGCATATGAAACGATTCATTTCACAATGACTGGTGTCTAACAAAAATTTACCAAGAACACAAAATTAAGAAATGTTAACATAAACAGGAGGAAAAAGTCAATCAATTGAAATTTATCTAGACAATATATAGATGAAGGAATTGGTAATCCAGAACAATAAAACATTTTAATAACTTTATTCCTTATGTTTAAAAAGCTACAAAAATATCAAGCATGTAAATAGAGACATAGAGGATTTTCTTTAATGTGGATATTCAACTTTTATAGGGAAACTAAAATGTTTGAGTTTAAAAAGAACACTAAAAAACAGTAACTTCAAATTAGACATTGCAGGTTAGTGAACTTAAAGATTTGCAGTGCAGTCTACCCAAAGTGGAATACAGAGACAAAAGAGAAAAATATTCACAGAGCATCACCGGTCTCTAAGACAACTTCAAGCGGCCTACATATGTTTCCAAATTGGGACGGGCAGAAAAAGGTTTAATGAAATTGTGCCTGAATCTTTTCAAATTGATGAAAACTATAAAACCACAGTTTCAAGATGTTCAGTAAGACTACAGTGAAAGAAACATGAAGAAACTACAAAAAAGCAATCAAATTACTTCAGAACAGTGATAAAGAGAAAAATCTAAAAACAGAAAAAGCAGACACCTTATGTATAAAGGAAATAAGATAAACATGAAAGGAGATTTCTCATGAGACACAAGGCAAGGGAGAAGACAAACATTTTAAGGTAATGACCAAACACACACATACACACTTGCATGTAAACAAACAAAAAATCTATTAAACTAGAATTCTATATAACATGCAACTCTATCTCTCAAAAATGAAGCTGGAGTATAAATTTTTATATAAAAAAGCTAAAAAATTTATCATCAGCAAATCTATAGAAGATATTAAAGCAAGTTATTTAGACAGGATAATAATAGAATATGTAAGTTTTTATTTGTATAGCAGAATACAGAGCAACAGAAAGACATAACTATGAGGGTAAATATAAAATACTTTTTCATTAATACTTAAATCCCTTTAAGTTGATTAAAACTGAAATAAAATAATTGTGGGCATGGTTTGACGAGAAATAAAGTAAACAGTTACAATATAAGTGAAGTACTGTGATGACACTAGCAACTAGACTCATAAAATTATCATTAAGAAATTAAAGCCCCATACAGGGCTTTAATAAATGAGCAAAAAGACAAAGCAAAATCATAACAAATATTCAATCAATCTTAAGGAAGACAGAAAGGAGAAAAAATGATCTAAGAGTAGATGGTAAAGTTGGAAAGCAAAGACATATGGTATCTCTAAAACAATTACAGCAATGTGTCAATGACAGTGATAAGTACTGAGAAAAGTGCCATTAGGTAACTTTATCATTGTGTGAACATCAGATATTGTGCTTACATAATGTACATGGTGTAGCCTACTATACACATAGGCTATGTGGCACAGCCTATTGTTCCTAACCCATAGACCTTCACAGAAAGTTGTTACTATCCTGAATACTGTTGGTAACTCTAAACATGGAAAAGGTACGGTAAAAATATGGTTGAAGATAAAAAATGGTGCACCTCTGTAGGGATCTTATCATGAATGAAGCTTGCAGGACTGGAAGTTGCTCTGGGTGAATCAGTGAGTGGTGAGTAAATATAAAGGCCTAGGACCTTAATATATACTACTGTAGACTTTAAAAATACTGTACACTTAGTTTATACTGTTTATAAAAAATATTTTTTAAAGAAGGGACTCAAGATAGCTAACTAGGTGCAACTTTTCAATGAGCTTTTCATCGAGAAGACTGACATACTCCAAGAAGCTCTTCAAAAGGAAAGAAGTGAGAGTAAACAGAAGTAGATCCTGGACTGAAAAAGGAGGAAGCTGGGAACCCTGCACAGGAATGCTGAGCATCAGGACTCTTTCTTGTGCCCAAGTAACTCCTGAGAAAGAATGAGCTAAATAGCATAGAGCAGCCCATTTTTACCAAGGACTTCTGGATTCTTTACGGAAGGAGTCCCTACCACCCACACAGACATTTGGGCTTGTAGGGAGAGCTGCTTGGAGAGTTAGAAGGAACAGAACACTAGTTTGCACAGAGCCTAGAGAGTTTGATGTGAGAATGGCTGTAGTGGAGCATGGCCAAGTATGCCCATTACCCAAGGCTTACTATGCTTCCATGGGTGGCTTAGAGCTTTATTGACTGTTGAACCTGGACGGAACAGGGCTATCTTACCTGTGGGATGTGGACAGTCTTGCACGAGTGCTTCCCCTGCCTGCCAGTCTCTCCCATGGTCCCTGCCTGGTCACACTCACTTGCAGTATAGCCTCTGCTCAATCAGACCATGTTTCAGTGGCCACTACCATACTCCTTTCAACAACAGACCTCACTCTAACCATCAGAGAGCTTTTGCAGACATGCCTCGCCAACATGCACTTGCCCAAAACCTCCCTCCACTGCTTTTTTGGCATACAAGCATAAGTTACCACACAGCTGCTCTGCCCCAAACAGTGCACATACATGCATGGTGGCTTCATGTCATTACCAGAGCAAGCACACAGTCAAAACCCCACTGTCACCACCCTAGTGAAGCATTTTTACCAGTACCCTCCAGCAGAGTGTTGTTGACAGTGGGCTGGTAACACCTCAGTTCCTCTAGCATAGCAGGTGGTTAACCTCAAGGAGCTAGAAAACAATGCCATGGGCCTACTCTCAGGCCCAAGGTTTATAGCAGAGCTCAGGATTTCTGAGGTGAGCCTTGGTCCCCTCAGATCATTCAGAAATACAGCCAGATGGCAAAACACATCTTATACCAAAGTCAGTCCAGGACATCAAAAAACATAAAATCCCACTAACAGTGTAAAAGTGCTCTTATTTCTCCACATCCTCTCCAGCATCTGTTGTCTCCCAATTTTTTTAATGATCACCACTCTAACTGGGGTGAGGTGTTATCTCAATGTGGTTTTTGAGAGTGTAAATTAATCCAACCATTGTGGAAGACAGTGTGGTGATTACTCAAGGATCTAGAAATAGAAATACCACTTGACCCAGCAATTCCATTACTAGGTATATACCAAAAGGATCATACATTATTCCATTATAAAGACATATGCACAGATTTTATTGCAGCACTATTCACAATACCAAATACTTGGAACCAACCGAAATGCCCATCAGTGATAGACTGAATAAAGAAAATGTGGCACATATATACCATGGAATACTATGTAGCCATAAAAAAGGATGAATTCATGTCCTTTGCAGGGACATGGATGAAGCTGGAAACCATCATTCTCAGCAAACTGACACAAGAACATAAAACCAAGCACTGCATGTTCTCACTCATAAAGTGGATACTGAAGAATGAGAAAACAGCAAGGGGAACATCACACAGGGGTCTGGGGGGTAGAAGGCTTGGGGAGGAGTAGCAGGGGGTAGGGGCATTGGAGAGGGATAGCATTAGGAGAAATACCTAATGTAAATGATGGGGAGATGGATGTAGCAAACCACCACCATGACACATGCATACCTGTGTAACAAACCTGCATGATCTACACCTGTACTCCAGAACTGAAAGTATAGTAAAGAAATTTATATATATATAAATTTCTTTACTATACTTTCATTAGGGCTTTTTGATTATATATATATATATATATATATATATATATATAATATACATAAGGGATTTTTGATTATAATATATAATACATATTAGGGCTTTTTGATTATATATATTATATATAATATTTATGGCAATGTTTCTCAAATCTGCTTCATTCAATGTGAAGTTCATCTTGCAGCATTTACTATGCACAACAGAGTAACTATTGAAATGATGGTGTTAATTTTGCTAACTGGGTTAAATATTTTGCTAACTGGTTAAACATTAATATTTACCAAAGTAGAACTCTAAGGAAGGGTGGGAGCGCTGCTCTCTCCGAGGGAGCGTGGGAGCGCTGCTCTAAATTGGCACTGGCTCAACTATCATTTGACTTTAAGATCTGGTGTTTGGTTTCTTCATTCTTTACTGCACTCAGATTTAAGCCTTACAAAGGGAAAGCCTCCGGCCTTACGGTTGGGACGCATGAAGGTCACTCATCGTTAGGCTGACATGCTCACACAGTTTCAACGGTAGAGAGGGAAAGTCCTAAGACAGAACTCCAGAGATGAGCGTCTGAAGTGCTCCAGTTCAGCTTTAAAGGCCAGGACGGGCTGGCCACGCGCAGCTGGCGGCCCCGTCCCCGTTCCACTGGCGGCACTTGGTGGCACGTCCTTGGGCGTTTCTGATGCTCTGTGGCTCAAGGGCTGACACTTTTTTAAATATAAAAATGGGTGTTACTTTTATTTTTTTTGTAAAGTGATTTCGGTCTTCTGTTGACATTCGGGGTGATCCTGTTCTGCGCTGTGTACAATGTTAGATAGATGTGCTCCTGGTGTGTCGCCGCGGCTTGGGGGTTGTACACAGCATTGGCTCACGTAACGCATTGCCTGTAGCAATGCAATAAAAAGCCTCTTTCTTTAAAAAAAATATATATATATACGTATATATATATAATATATACGTATATATATGCACATATATAATATATGTATATATATGCATATATATACATATATTAAAATATGTGCGTGTATATATATACATTTATATTATATATATATACGTATATATATATAATCAAAAAGCTCTAATTAAAAGACAGTAACTTCAAAGATTAGAAGAACATCAGCTCACACAGATGAGAAAAAAAAGAACTTGGGTAACACTAAAAGCCAGAGAGTCTTCTTACCTCCAAATGAAGGTAAACTCCCAGCCATGGCTCTTAAGCAGACTTAAATGGCTGTAAGACAGACATAGAATGCAGAATCCAGATAGGAAAGAAGACCACTGAGATTCAAAGGAATGTCAAAATCCAATCCAAGGAATTTAAGGAATGCAGTAAAACAATTTAAAAGCCAAAAAGCAAAATAATCTTTTAAAGAAAAAAACAAATTAATCTGATAGAGCTGAAAAGCTCACTATAAGAATTTCATAATTCTTATTATGAAATTGAAAGTATTAACAGAAGAATAGGCTAAGCTGAGGAAAGAATCTCAAAGCTTGAATATGGTTTTTGAATCAACTCAGTGAGACAAAAATAACAAACAATTTTAAAGAGTGAACAAAACTTCTGAGAAATATGAGATTATGTAGAGACCAAATCTACAACTCATTGATATCCCTGAAAGAGAGGGAGAGATAACAAGCCACTTGCAACACATATTTCTGGATATTGTCCACAAAAATTTCCCTACTCTTGCTAGAGAGGTTGACATTCGAATTCAGGAAACTCAGAGAATTTTACTATATAAGATGATGATTCCCAATACACATAATCATCAGATTCACCAAAATCAATGTAAAAGAAAAAATTTTAAAGGCAGCTAGAGAGAAGGAGCAGGCCACCTACAAAGGAAGGTGCAGCCTCATCAACAAAAATCATCAGGCTAACAGCAGACCCAGTCCATGGAAACCCTGCAAGCCAGAAGAGATTGGGCCTGTATTCAGCATCTTTAAACAAAAGAAATTCTAAAAAGAATTTCATATACAGCCAAACTAATCATCATAAAGAAAGATAATTAAATTCCTTTTGAGACACAAACAAATGCTAAGGAAATGTGTTATCATCAAAACTGCCTTACAAGAGATCCTTAAGGGAGGGCGAAACATGAAAGTGAAAAACCAGTACCTGCAATCACAAAAACACACTTAAGTACATAGCCAGTAACCTTATAAAGCCACTACACAATCCAGCCTGCATAACAATAACAATACAATAACAGGATTAAATCTGTACATATCAATATAACCTAGAATGTAAATGAGCTAAACACCTCAGTTAAAAGCCACAAAAGGGCAGGTTGGATAAACAAGCAGCATTCTTGTATATGCAATCTTCAAGACACCCATTTCACATGCAAGCATATGTTTAGGTGAAAAGTAAAAGGATACAGATACATTTACCAAGCAAGTAAAAAACAAAACAAGGCATGTGGTACCAATTTCCAGTTCAGACAAAACAGACTATAAACCAACAGGCCAGATATGATGGCTCATGCCTACAATCCCAGCGCTTTGGGAGGTTGAGGCAGGCAGATCACTTGATCTCAAGAGTTCAAGACCAGCCTGGACAACATGGTGAAACCCAGTCTCTACATAAAATAGCCAAGTTTGGTGGTGTGCACCTGTGGTCCTAGTTACTTGGGAGGCTAAGTGAAAGGATGGCTTGAGCCCAGGAGGTGAAGGTTGCAGTGAGCCGAGACTGCATTTCCGTACTCTAACCTGGGTGACAGAGCCAGAACCTGTTTCAAAACAAAAGCAACAGCAGCAAAGAAACACACAAAAAACAGTCAAAGAGACAAAGAAAGACTATGTAATGATAAAGGGTTGAAATAAATAAGAAGTCTTAACTATCCTAAATATATATGCACTCAACACTGGAGCACCCAGATTCACAAAATAAGTTCTTTGAACCTACCAAGGGATTTTGATAATCACACAATAATAGTGGAAACCTCACTGTTAGTAGTAGAGAGATCATTGAGGCAGAACATTAATAAAAATATTAAAGACCTAAACTCAACACTTGACCAAATGTCCCAAACAGACATCTAGGGGATATTCCACCCAATAACAACAAAAAATGTACATTTTTATCATCTGTACATGGCACATACTCTAAAATCAACCACATGCTCGGCCATAAAGAAATTCTCAACAATTTTTTAAAAACCAGTATCAGCAGCATGTTGTTAGCTCACGCCTGTAATCCCTGCACATTAGGAAACCAAGGTAGGAGGATTGCTTGAGGCCAGGAGTTTGAGACCAAATGGAAAACAGTATGAGATCCTGTCTTTACAAATAATTTAAAAATTAGCAGTGTATGCTGGCATGTGCCTATAGTCCCACCTACTCAGGAAGCTGAGATGGGAGGATTACCAGAGACTAAAAGTTCAAGGCTGCTGTGTGCTATAATCATCCCACTGCACACCAGTGTGGGCTACAGAAACAAATCCTGAAGAAGAAACAAAACACACAGAAGAATCATGCCATCCACACTCCCCACAGCACAGTAAAAATCGAAATCAACACTGAAAACATCTCTCAAAACCATACAAGTACATGAAAATTAAACAGACTGCTCCTAAACGGCTTTTAGGTAAACAATGAAATAAAGGCAGAAATCAAGAAATTCTTTGAAACTGCTGAAAACAAAAATAAAGATATCAGAATTTCTAGAACACGGCTAAAGCAGTGTTAAGTGGAAAGTTTATGGCACTGAACAACCACATCAAAAAGTTACAAAGATCCCAAATTATCAACTTAACTCACACCTAGAGGAACTAGAAAAAGAAAAGCAAACTATCTACAACACTAGCAGAAGGAAAAAAAGAAAAACAGAGCTGAACTGAACAAACTTGAAACATAAAAAGACATGCAAAAGATCAATGACAGCACAAGTTGGTTCTTGGAAAGAGTAAATCAGGTTGATAGACTACTAGCTAGACTAATAAAGAAAAAAAGAGAAAAATCCAAATAAACATAATCAGAAATGACAAAGGAGACATTACTACCAATCTTACAGAAATACAAAAACCAGACTATTGCAAACACCCCTATGAATACACGTTAGAAAATCTAGGTGAAATGGATGAATTCCTAGAAAGACACAATCTTCCAAGATTGAACCAGGAAGAAATTAAAACCCTGAAAGACTAGTAATGAGTTCTGAAACTGAATCAGTAAATAAAACCTACCAAGCATAAAAAGCCCTAGCTCCGACAGAATTCACAGATGAAATCTCTCAGCAATATAAAGAAGAGATAGTACTAATTATACTGAAACTATTCCGAAATATTGAGGGAAAAACTCCTCCCCAACTCATTTAATGAAGCCAGCATCATTCTGATACCAAAACCTGGCAGATAAAAAAAAAAAAGGAAAACATCACACCAATATCCCTGATGAATATAGATGCAAAAATCCTCAGTGAATACTCCTGAACAAATCCAGCAGCACAACAAAAAGCAAAACCACCATGATGAAGCAGGCTTTATTCCTGGGATGCAAGGTTGGTTAACATACATAAATTAATAAATGTAAGTCATTGCATAAACATAACAACAGCAAAAAACACACAAAGTCACTCATAAGACTCACAAATGCTTTTGATAAAATTCAAATCTCTTCATGTTAAAAACCCTCAACAAAATAGGTTTCAGAGGAACATACTTTAAAATAGTAAAAGCCATCTATGATAAACCCACAGCCAATGTCATACTGAATAGGCAAAAGCTAGAAGCAGTCCCCTTGAGAACAGAAACAAGAAAAGGATGCCCACTCTCTTGACTTCTTTTCAATGTAGTTCTGGAAGTCCCAGGCACCGCATCAGGCAAGAGAAACAGAAAGAATCCAAACAGAAAGGAATTTAAACTATCTCTCTTTACTGACAGTGTGATTCTGTACTGAGAAAGCCCCATAGTCCTTACTCAAAGATGCCTAGATCTGATAAACAACTTCAACAAAAGTTTTAGGAAAAAAAAATAATATACAGAAATCAATAGCATTTCTATACAGCAATAATGTCCAAGGTGAGAATCAAATCAAGAGCACAATCCCATTCACAATCCCATTCACAATAGCCACAAAAAGAATAAAAATACCTACATCTGTTTCAACAATTCTGTTTGCCAATTTTTCCACTACCTGCTTTACTCTCAGTGCCCATATCATAAAAAGGTCCATGCATTTAAAAAAGTTGCCTATAAAATTATTTAAAATACTGAGTTTATGTGTGAAATTAAAATCTCTATTATCTGGTATAAAGATGATTGTATTAACAGTTGAAATTCCATAACATTTTTACCTTTGACATTTCCAAGTCACAATATGTACTGTAATGAATAAGACATTTAAATATGTTTATCACTCGAATATTTCTGCTATTTATGCATATTAAAAGGAGCTTTTTAAGTTTAACTACTGTAGAAGTAACAGTGATACTTACACTGAATGATTTTTCATTGCTAACCACTGCTGCAAACTTCTACACTAAACTATAAGAATTTATGGTGTCTAATTTTTATATTTGCAATGACAATAGTAATACTACTAATTTTTGTCAAAGTTTTTGATTTCTAATTAAACTAATTGTACAAACATAATTATAGATTACTCCAGTCTGAGAAAAGCATAATCATTATTGTACTCTCTTTCTACATATTCTAAAATTTGAATATTATAATATTGTTACTGAATGATCAAAATAAGAATGTTTGTGTATGGGAAAGGAATAATTCATGTGAAATGAGACCGTATAATTATCTGTTGCTTTAGTATATATGTTAAGATATAGGGGTAGCTCTTGTAATATTAAAACTATGGAAGTGTTTCAGAAGTATTTGTGTTAGAAAAGCTAACACTGATTGAGTCTTTAATATAAGCCAGCAACCTTCCTAGATGCTTTATATTTAATAAATAAAACACTTCAAAAGAAAATTTGAGAAAAAAATGTCTCCTTTTTAGAGATGAATTAACTAAGTTACAGTGATACTAAACAAACTTGTTCAAAAGCACATGAAATAAAAAACTAGGTCCTCATTAAAAACAAAAACTAAGCTCTTTCCTTCTTATCATTAGACAAGAAATAAAGTTGATCAAACCAGAAAATAGTTACCAATGCTAACTAAAACTGATATGTGATGACAGACCATTTTCAGTGATAATTAGGACATACCATAAATGATCAGACACCACATAAAATACAACTGTTTTACCTACAAGCCCGAAATCATTTATATTCAGAAGTCTAATCTCATTCAAATCAATGTCTGAAACTTGCCACTTGCCACTCTTGTTAAGCCCTAAATTGGAAAGGTGAGCAAATATGTATTTTTAGTTCCAATGAAGGTCATGTAAGAGGCAATTATAAGCCTCCAGGACACTGACATTCCTTCTAATTGACCAATATTCAGAAACCAAACTTTTAAAAACTGGCCAAAAATACTACTTTCCCAAAGCCAACTCAGTCTTTCTGCTCTTACCACACACATTCTCTTAACAATGCTCATTGAAATTGCGGAAAAAAAGGTAAAAGTTTCCAGACATTCTTATTTTTAGAGCCTAGGGTGCATCTTTTAACAAGATCAATGAGTGCCTAATGTTTATATATCAAGGTGAAATAGCTGTCTACAGGGAAGAAAGCCTAGGAGTTACCAGGTAAATCCCTGCATGCTGCAGAGGTGCACTCCAAAGTGAACCGAGCATTCACACATCCCTGAACGAAGCACTGGGAAACACTGCACAAAATTTTTATTGTCCTTTCAAAGACTATCAAATTACTTTTCATTAAACCTAATATCCTTATTCCCCTCAGTTAATCTGCAGGATCTCAGGCTATCCTGACAATTCATAACTTTGTATTCTCTTTCTCTTATTTCTTTTTATCTTCAATTTTTCTACCTCTTTCTTACACCTTTTATTCTGGTGTCTGGAGCCTTCATCCTGTAAACGGTAATCATCTATATACAGGATTTAAAACTCTCTTATTTCAAATTTAAAATTCAAAAACTCTCTTCTCTTCTTGTCTCAAGTGAAACAAGGTTCTCCGTTTTATCCCTGACAGACTTCTCAGCTGCAGGATTATTTTTCTCTCTCATCCTAAAACATCCCAGGTCCCAGAGGTTTTGTTGATATTCTCTTTGGTTCCTGTTGCTCATTCCAATGCATTCTCCACATGTATTTTGGAAAATGTACTTCTCTTTTAATATTCAAAGAATTTTGCTATATTAACTACTCCTCTCTTTATTATCATTTTACTCATAGGTGAAGTCTTCTTTATTGAAGACTTGGCTTCTGGTTTATGGATTTCCATTTCTTTTCTATTCTTTTAATCTTTCTTGTGTACTTTAGCATCTAAAATGAATTATTTTTCCAACATCGAGTTATAATAAAAATTCTATAAATATTGGTTGAATTAGGGAAGGAATTAATCACACTTATTTCTCAGTATTCGTCCACCTTATTCTGTCTTCCTTCACATCTAACTTAAATTTCTTGGTCTGCCTTGAAACTGGCAGTCTTTCTTGCAAATATCCTCAACTTGCAAAAATCCTTAATTTTTGGCTTCTCTCTCCTTTCATCACACTAGCCTAGCTAGACACTGAGTCCAATTGATCTCAACCATTTGTTCTAATCTGTGCAAAAATTTAAACATATGAACATTGATTCTGAAAGTACTATGGCTATGAACCTTATTTTAGAAAGTTATTATATTAATATTATAAAAATTACAGTACTGATTACAATATTAATTACAGTATAATATAATATTAACACTATCCATAGGGGTTAATGGTTTATAATTCTCTGTAAATACTAGGATTTTTAGAATTTAATCTTGGAATCTTTTTTTTACCCTAAGCTTTTCCACTAGATAGTCTCATCGAATTTTTTAAATACCATGTATATCTTGAGGCTCTCAAATTTAGATTACATTAATTATTCACCATTTTTATTAATATTTCTGCTAGGTTTTGGTTTTCAAGTTTTGTGTTTATTGGTTTGTGTTTTTTTACCTTTAAATTCTTAATTATTAAAACTAAGATATGTTGTAATTTTGGTATATCACTTTATTCCAAAAATATGTTGCTTTATTATGAACCAGTAAAATGTATTATTGACTACATAGAAAGTTTAAGTTTACTTGTAAACAACTTAACAAGGTTTCCATTATAATGCTTTTTATTGCTTCCTCTACCATAGTACTTTTTACCTTTCTATGTTCTAGATATTTTCTTTTCTTTCTTTTTTTTTTTTTTTTTTTTTTTTGAGACGGAGTTTCGCTCGTTACCCAGGCTGGAGTGCAATGGCGCGATCTCGACTCACCGCAACCTCCGCCTCCTGGGTTCAGGCAATTCTGCTGCCTCAGCCTCCCGAGTAGCTGGGATTACAGGCATGCGCCACCATGTCCAGCTAATTTTTTGTATCTTTAGTAGAGACGAGGTTTCACCATTTCGACCAGGATGGTCTCGATCTCTTGTCCTCGTGATCCACCCACCTCGGCCTCCCAAAGTGCTGGGATTACAGGCGTGAGCCACTGCGCCCGGCCTGTTCAAGATATTTTCTATTGTTTCCTTGACCAGGCTACCTATATACTGTCAAAATTGTTATCTTCAAAAAATTTAGCTCATAGTCTTATCTCGGAACTCTACTGTTTTTAGACTTTAATTTGCTAGTATATGCTTAATGTGTAAATCATAATTCCCAGCTAACCTCAAAGATACTTGTTTTATATTTTTTAGCATCTTTACTTTATTGAGTTATTTTATTCTTTATTTTATCAATAAGATTGTAAAAGTATTAAATTGTCTTGGGATTTAGTAAAAGCTATTAAACTTTAAATTAGAAAAGTTTTAGTGAAACCATTAAGATTTTAGGTCTTGTGCCTCCTTTGGAAAACCATCCTAATCCCATTTAAAATCATTTCAGAATGAATAAAATATTGTGATTAAATACAAATAAAAACAGTAAATAAGAACTGAAATGGCCATTTTCATATTAAAAGTAGTTTTAGTTAAATGTCGTTCATATGAAAACAATATGGACACTGAGGATACTTTTGTGGCTTAAGTTTTCCCTCCTAGCTGCATATGAAATGGGATCATTTTTGGCTTATTCCAATGTGTTCCTCTTGTAAATACACTTTGACTTCAAAGTGAAAATTCTATAAAAGAAGATCAGCACTAATTTTTTATGTTAACATAAAAGGAGTGTCACGGGGCATAATGGCCAAAAATCAAAACAAAACAAAAAGCCTCAACTATCTATTGGGAATATATAGGAATGCATTTTATGCTAATGAAATAATATATTTAGCAAGTTGTGTTTGGCAAATGAGTTACATTTGAATTCCAAATGCCTCTTGAGCATCTTTTTACAAATAAATACCATCTAAAAATATTTCTTCCAAGCTTCTAACAATATTTTTCAAATATGAGCTCAAGAAAATAAATTTTAACTTCATATTCTGCAAAAGAACATGGTATTTAATTTTTCCTGTGAAATAAATTGGTAAGAAATAATGTATTTTTTCTGAGCTTCATAAGGTAAAAATTAGACAACTTATTTTTAGCACCAATTCACATTATCTATAGCAAGGTTTTTGCTCAAACTGTTCAAAACATGAAAAGTCATACTGGAATCAGTCCTTTGTAACTTTGGGTTTATTTTACTCAGACATTCAATTTTATCTGATACATATGTCATGAATCTGCATAAAGTTAAGATTCTTTAATTTTTTTAGCATTTTTTATTTTTATTTCTGAAGATCTACAGCATTATTTAGCATATAAATTTTGCCAAGCATATTTTCCTCAGTGAAATCATCAAATTTCACCAAAAACAAAGTCCAGTGTCTTGTGTAATTAAACACTTTTCTCTATAACTAACTGCTCAGACAATGAAGATGAAGGCTTTTCACAGATGAGGTGAATTAAAGACCCTGAGTCTTGCCTGTCAAAGTTGCTTATAATTGTGACCAAGAGCCTGTATCAGTGGAACAGTATCAGCATGTACTTCAACAATCTGCTTTATTTTTTTTTATCTCAGATTATTCCCTTTGAATTATGTTTATATTGGTTCAATGACATCATCTTCTTTGGTGGTAATTTCCAAAGTGTATCAACAAAAGAAGCGCAAATATGCTGTAATTAATAGTAAAAGTGAAGTTTTAATTATTCTTTTTTAGAAATTTGGAGTCTCCATCCACTATATACAATAAACAATTCAACCTTTATTGAAATCAAAAATTTCTAAACAATGTATTAAATCTTAGCTTACCAACAGGATCTACCTTCTGTTGCAAACAAAAAAATAAGATTGAAATATGCATAGCCAATATCAAAATTAGGAAAAGCAAACAGGAGACAAATTAGGAAGAAATTTTATCTAATGATCTTTTATAGAATATTTCAACCAACAATTTTTTCTTTTCAGGCACATCTGAACATTCATCAAAATTAGTCACAAACCGGGCCAGAAATAAAGTTTCAACAATTTCAAAATAGTTACTAAGTTCTGTTTGTGGTTATATAAATATATTAAAGTTGAATAATAAAAACACAACTTAAAAACTCTATGCAAGACCTAACACCATAAAAATCCTAGAAGGCAATCTAGGCAAAACCATTAAGGACATAGGCATAGGGAAGGACTTCATGACCAAAACACCAAAAGCATTGGCAACAAAAGCCATAATAAACAAATGGGACCTAACCAAACTCCACAGCTGCTGCACAGCAAAAGAAACAGTCATTAGAGTGAATCGGCAACCAACAGCATGGGAAAAAATATTTACCACCTAACCATCTGACAAAGGGCTGATATCCAGAATCTACAAAGAACTAAAACAGATTTGCAAGAAAAAAACAAGCCCATTCAAAAGTGGGCAAAGGATATGAACATACACTTTACCAAAGAAGACATACATGAGGCCAACAAACATATGAAAAAATGCTCATCATCACTGGTTATTAGAGAAATGCAAATCGAAACTACATTGAGATACCATCTCATGCCAGTTAGAATGGCAATCATTAAAAAACCTGGAGCAACAAATGCTGGAGAGGATGTGGAGAAATAGGAACACTTTTACACTGTTAGTGGGAGTGTAAATTAGTTCAACCATTATGGAAGACAGTGTGGTGATTCCTCAAGGACCTAGACATAGAAATTTCATTTGACCCAGCAATCCCATTACTGGGTATATATCCAAAGGATTGTAAATTGTTCTACCATAAGGACACATGCACACGAATGTTTATTTTGGCACTGTTTACAACAGCAAAGACCTGGAACCAACCCAAATGCCCATCGATGATAGATTGGACGGGGAAAATGTGGCACATATACACCATAAAATACTATGCAGCAATCAAAAATGATGAGTTTGTGTCCTTTGTAGGGACATGGATGAACCTGAAAACCATCATTCTCAGCAAACTGACACAAGAACAGAAAATCAAACACTACATGTTCTCACTCATAGGTGGTTGTTGAACAATGAGGACACATGGACACAGGTAGGGGAGCATCACACACTGGGTGATGTTGGGGGGAAATAGGGGAGGGACAGCAGGGGGTGGGGAATTGGGGAGAGATAGCATGGGGAGAAATGCCAGATACAGGTGAAGGGGAGGAAGGCAGCAAATCACACTGCCATGTGTGTACCTATGCAACTATCTTGCATGTTATTTGCATGTACCCCAAAACCTAAAATGCAATAAAAAATTTTAATTTAATTTATAAAAAAGAAAAACAAATTAAAAAACCTTTTTCAATAACTGGTGGAATAAAAGCATTATGATGAAAAACCAATTTAAACTATTGCTTCTCCTAAGGAAAATTAAGTCGCTAGATTATTTTTACAAAAGATGTGGCAAATATTGAAAAAAGGTGATTTATTCAAAAGCATTTAAGATCTACCAAAATAGTGCAACAAGCTCCAGGAATGGACAAGAGCTCAGTAGGGTAAGCCCACACATAGATCTTTTGATCCTGAGAGCATGTGCCAACCTTAAGGAAGCAGCTGAGAAGCTTAATATTAATAGTTCTTTATATGGCTTTTCAGCACTGACAAAACCTGGATTAAGAACTCTTAAAGGACCACCATCAGTCCTCAGCTGTGATCCTATAGAGTTACACTCTAGGAGTAAAGTAGAAATAGAGGTCAATCTTGCTCTCAGAAAACCCTGAGGTTTAAACAATTGGAAATATGTTCCTAGAATACCTGCGTGAAGTATTTGGAAAGAGCAGAATAAAACCATTTAGAAGAATATAACATCATCCTAATCCTCAAAATATTTTAACAAACAATATTTTAAAATTTTAATAAGCAGTGCAAAATCAAAAAGACATATGAGAAGACACTATGATTCAGAAGTAGCAAAAGCAATAGACACCAAAAACAAACCACAGCCCTTCAAATAGTGAAATTGTCAAAACATTGTATAATATGAGTACAGTACCTAAGCTCATGGAGACAAAAGCCAATTTGAAAACTGTGGTGCCAAACTAGAAACTCTTAAATATGACACAGGAGTCTTGAAAAATTTTCCAGAAATTACACATCAAAAACTATAGCAATCACAACTTAAAATGCTAGAAAGAAGCTTTGGTTCAGACAACACAGAGAGGCCCCCTTTCTCCCAGGTCCTACCTGTCTTAGAGAAAACAGAACAAACAAGCACAGGAAGTCTTGTTAATGTAGAAAAAGACGGGATGCCTAGGAACCTTAGGACTTGAGAAACATTAGAGAGATGAGTTCCCTGGATTTCCTTGTTGCTCCCCATGTATCCTACACAGGGAAATACAAAGGCCTCTGATTCAGAATTACAGACAGGTACAGACAAATAAAATTCCCTTAAAAGCCTGTCCTCTTTAGGTAAAAACTGAGAAAACAATGTCTAACAAAAGCGTTTTTTTTGTTTGTTAGCAATTCCAGCTTTACTCCAGTGAAACACCCATAAACAAACTGCATGCACATGCATACACACACACATACACAAACACACACACATACATACATATACACTCTGCCATGATTTCACTAGGGCCATGCATGGAGCCACTTGCTAAGTGATGTCTGTCAACATGGAGCTACCTGCTAGGTGATATCTGGCATATCTAAGCACAAAGCTAATTATCACAAAACATTAAAGTATTCGAGATAACCCTATGGTGATGGCAGTATGTCAATGGGGCACAGGAAACAACAGAGCTCCCAGTGTGCAAAGCAAAAACACAGTTGAGCAATAAAGCAGTATCCTAAACAGGATTCTGAAACAAAAAAAGGAAATTAAATGAAAACTAAGAAATTCTCAGTATGGCATGGAGCTTAGTTAAAAACACTGTAGCAATATTAGTCTAGTTTTTTAATGGACCATACCAATGTATGATATTAATAAGGATAAATGAGTGTGCGATATATGGAATCTCTCTGTGTTATTTTTATATCTTTCTTGTAAATATAAATCCACTCTAAAATACAAGCTTTATTTTTTTTAAAAAAAAGTACCAAACTTAATTTATAGAACCTAAAAATACAATAACAAAATCTGGTTTGCTACAGTAATAGGGTGAAGATGAGAGGATAGGATCAGCAAATTTGAAGAGAAATTAATATACAATGTATCCAACTTTAAAAAGGTATAAATAAATTTGGAAAAAATGAGCAGAATTTTATAGACAAATTAAATCGTATATTAAATACAGTTGAAACAAAAGTGGCAAACTGAGAAATAGATCAGAAAAAGGTATACACATTGAAGAATGGAACAATTAAATTTGAAAATTAACAAGGAGAGAATAGGCAACAGAGAGTATGAAGTGAGAATACCTAACATTTATTTAACTGAAGATAAGGAGAAAAGAAATGAAGCAGAGTCATTACTTAAAGAGATCATGTCTAAAAAAATTCCAAAACAAAATATACCAATTCATATATTTAACATCCAAGTAAGTTTTATTTTAAAAATAATCCACTCCTACAAACATTATAAGAAATCTACACAAAAAAAAAGAATAAAAGAAAAATCAATCAAAAGAGTGTAAGACTGATTGACAGTAGATTTCTTAACTACAGTAATGAAAGGTAGTAGATAGTGAAATGGCATCCTAAATGGTCTGAAAAAAAAGTAACTGTAAAACTATAATTTTTATAATTCTCAAAAATATTTTTAAAGAATATAAGTAAACAAAGCCACAAAAGCTAGGAGAAATTATAATAAGCAGACTTGCACTAAGGGAAATTCTAAAATAAATACTTTAGGCTGCAGGGAATATGATATCAAATAGAAGTTTCACAAAGCAAAATGGAGAAATAACTTAATTTTAAATATATAGAAAAATATAAATGAACTTTTATTGTATAAAACAATGTTTGGGAGTACATATGCATATCAGCAGATACATTTGCATATATGAATGCACAAAAACAAAGCACATAAGAAAGCAAAAGTTTAAAAATAATTAAATTATTTAAGGTCTTTGCATTTTCCATGAGGAGGATTACAGTAACAATGATCAAATTATATTAGATATGAGAGACAAATTATGCATATTGCAAATTTCCTCTAACGTGAACACTAGATGAAAAGAGTCTGTGACAGCCAAACTAGTAAAATGAAAAAGAAAGATCAAAGTTGAGCTGATTTTAACTAATTATAATCAATCGTATTTGATGAAATATTGTTGAGAGCAATTCTGTATGGCATAGGAACAAGGCAAAGTCACCCAATATGAATACTTTTATTTCAATGTTATATTGAATGCCCTAACCAATATAAGAATGATAATTAAAAGGTGTGACAATTGAAAGGAAAATATTGTAGGGGTATTTTGGTTTTTGTACATAAGATTATCTACATCAGAGGCTGACAAACATTACGTAAAGAGCAATATCGTAGATAGTTTAGATTTTGGGGGGTCATGTGGTCCCTTTTGAAAATGTTTAAGCCTGTAACATAAATGTAACAAGAAACAATTCATTAAAATGATTGCGGTTGTGTTTCAATATTTATAAAAACAAGGAGCATGTTGGATTTGGTACACAGGCTGGAGTTAGTAACTCTTCCTCTGCATAACTAGCCCCACAAATTTTGTAGATATGTTATTAAAAACAGTAAGAGAGATAAATTTTGAATACAAAACCAAATTAAAAATCATATATCTCTATAGTTGCAATTGATAGAAAATTTTAGCAATCCATATAAATACAATTTAAAATAAAACTGCAAAAAATTACACATCTTTAGAAATGAAATGGTTAAATTTTATTGAAAATCATTTATTAAGACTTTATTTTTGTGTGTGAAACAAAATTTACTGTGAAATTGTAAGAAAAGTTAACAGTTATATTAATTTTTGTCTTTGTAACTTGCTTTTGGAAAAAATATTTTCAATATGATACAAGTTATTGATGAAAAACACTAAATGCTTTGTCACTAAGGCCGGGAACAAAACAAGGCTGTCCACTGTTCACCACCTGTATTCCACATTGTATTGGGGACTCTAAACCGTGGAATTAGAAAAGGAAAACAAGTAGAAGGGGTCCAAATTGGAAAGAAAGTGACATGGTTTGGCTCTTTGTCCCCACCCAAATCTCATCTCAAATTGTAATTCCCAGGTGCCAAGTGAGGCACCTGGTGAGAGGTGACTGGTTCATAGGGGTAGTTCCTACATGCTGTTTTCTGACGGTGAATGAGTTCTCACAAGAGCTGTTGTTTTTTAAAGGGTTCAGCAGTTCCCCCCACCCCCACCCCCACTCTCTCTCTTTCCTGACATCTTGATAAGAAAGTACTTGCTCATCCTCTGCCTTCTGCCATGATTGTAAGTCTCCTGAGGCCTCCACAGCTATGCAGAACTATGAGTCAATAAAATCTCTTTTCTTTATAAATTACCCAGTCTCAGGTAGTATCTCTTTTTATTATTTCAATAGGTTTGGGGGAACAAGGGGTGTTTTGTTACATGAATAAGTTCTTTATGGTGATTCCTGATATTTTAGCATACCCATCAACTGAGCAGTAGATACTGTGTACTGATGTGTAGTCTTTTATCCCTCATCCCTCTTCCACCCTATCCTGTGTCCCTGAAGTCCATTGTACGCCTGAAGTCCATCATTCGTATGCCTTTGCATACCCATGGCTTAGCTCCTGCTTATGAATGAGAACAAGCGATGTTTGGTTTTCCATTCCAGAGTTACTTCACTTAGAATAATAATCTGCAATTCCATCTAAGTTGCTGTGAATGCCTTTATTTCACTCCTTTTGATGGCTGAGTAGTATTCCATGGGGGGTGGGTGTGTGGGGGTGGGTTTGGGTGTATGAGTGTCTATCTCACAATTTCTTTATCCACTCATTAATTGATGGGCATTTGGGTTGGTTTCATATTTTTGCAATTGCAAATTGTGCTGCTATAAACATATGTGTGCAAGTGTATTTTTTGCGTGATGATTTCTTTTCTATGGGTAAATACTCAGTAGTGGGATTGATGGATTAAATGGTAGTTTTACTGTTAGTCCTTTAAGGAATCTCCACATTGTTTTTTATAGCAGTTGTACTAGTTTAGATTCTGACCAGCAGCGTAAAAGTATTTCCTTTTCACCACATCTATATCCACACCAACATCTATTATTTTGGATTTTTTTTATTATGGTCATTCTTGCAGGAGTAAGGTAGTATTACATTGTGGTTTTGATTTGCATTTCCCTCATCATTAGTGATGTTGAACATTTTTCCCTATGTTTGTTGACCATTTGTATATCTTCTTTTGAGAATTTTCTGTTCATGTCCTTAACCCTTTTTTTGATGGGACTGTTTTATCCTCACTGATATGAGTTCCTTGTAGATTCTGAATATTAGTCTTTTGTTGGATATATATTGTGAATATTTTCTCCCACCTTGTGGGTTGCCTGTTTACTCTGCTGATTGTTTCTTTTGCTATTCAGAAGCTTTTTAGTTTAATTCAGGTAGTACCTTTATAGCAGTGTGAGAATGGACTAATACAGAAAGTATAATTATTTTAGCGTTAAATAATATAGTTATCTAAGGAGGAAATCCAGCAAGGACAGGCAAACTGCCACCCATTGATTAAATGCGGCCTATTTCCTATGCATTGTATGATGCTTAAGCTAAAAAGATGAGAAGAAGAAAAAGGAGGAGGAGTAGAAAAAGAGGAGGAGATAGAGATCTTGTTTCCTACAAAGCCTAAAATAGTTATCCTTTGCATGCTCAACAAAGAAACTTTGTCTACTTCTGAATTACAGAAAAAAGCTACTTAAACTCATGAGTGAATAAAAAAAACCTGTAGTCATTTCACTCTTATTTTCACAAGATAAACATTTATAGATGTATTTCCATAAAATTACTTGCATCCTAATTTTCACAGCAACTTTATTTACAATCCAAAACTGGAAATAACCCACGGGTACATCAACAGATGAATGGTTAAATAAACTGTGGCATATCAATATAATGAAATTCTACTCAGCAATAAAAAATAATAAATTTGTGGTATACAAATTGATATGGATGAATCACAATGTAAGTACGCTGAGTAAAATAGGCCAGTCAAAAAAAAGCACATATGCTATGATTCCATGTACATAAAATTATGAAATGTAAAAATTAAACTACAAAACTTTATTATATAATAATAAAAGTAGAAATGGAATTTTTTTTAATTTTTATTGCATTTTAGGTTTTGGGGTACATGTGCAGAACATGCAAGATAGTTGCATAGGTACACACGTGGCAGTGTGTTTTGCTGCCTTCTGCCCCCTCACCCATATTTGGCATTTCTCCCCATGCC
>CM052654.1:88118712-88153828 GCA_028533165.1 Leontopithecus rosalia
CCTACTGATGTAGGCTCCGCCCTGCTGATGTGGGCTCTGCCCTGTAGGTGGAGTCTCTCTGTTATTGCAGGTTGCCTTGGCAACGGCTGACTGTCAGCAGTGGGCGGGTACCTCAGTAGGGGCCGAAGCTCTCGGCAATGGCAGACGCCCCTCCCCCACCGAGCTGCACAGTCATGTGTTCCGCTCTTCCTGCAGTGGAACTCTCAACCCCCGGCACTCCAAATCGACTTATTGCTTGTCCCTGTGGGGGTGGGACCCGTCGAGCCTGATCACTTGGCTCCCTGCCTCTGAGCCTTTTGCTTTTATTTCTTTTTAATTTGTAGGGTTGACTCTCTCCCAGGTGCCTCAGTCGCTGGCCGAAAGGGCACCGGGATCTGTGTGATTTCCAGTGCAGCCACCCGCTGCACTGGTTCACAATTCATCTCCCAGAAATCTCCTGGTCTAGTTCACCGTCCAAAACCCGTTCAGTCAGATGAACATAGCAATCTGCCCTCCCAAGTCTCAAATTGTGGGTTTAACAGGGCGCCCAGACCCATGTGTTTTGTGCGCCGGCTGCTGCGGCGGCGCTGGCTGCCTCACCGCGCCAGCGGAGAGCGCTGCGCTTGAGTCCTGCGTGCCTTTTACACCTGGGCTTTTTCCCCCGCTCTGTGGGCTATAAGGATCCATCTGAAAATGCGGTGTTTGCTTACCCTCTGCGTCTTGACTGAGAGATGCAGTGGTGAGTTGCTTCTAGAGTGCCATCTTCCTCTCAACCCCAGAAATGGAAATTCTAACATGAAAACTTAGCAGTATTTACAGTTAGGTACTACAATATTTAAACAATCATATAATTAACTGCAACAACACAGAATTATGACAGTATGGTACATTTAATTTGTGAGTAATTTTGGTAGTGAATTAAAGAAGAAATGTTTTCAACTAATGTTATTTGTCACCCCTAGATAACTATTAATTTGTCAGCTTTCTAGTGGAATTTAACTGCTTACCGGGCAACTTAATGTGTTGTGATTCATTTGCTTCGACATAGAAGTATAAAAAGAAAAAAAAAGATTACTTAAGATGGCATGAGATTCTGCAGAGATATGAGGTTGCTGGTCAGACACAGAGGCGTTTGTTATTTTGATGCAGGACTCTTCTACCAAAGTGTTTTGACGAAGATGCTAAGGTATGACCTAGAGTTCTTGACAAGAGGGAGGCAGTTTAATTAATGGGCTATGAGGTATAGCTGATTGATTTTAGAGCACATTTAGTGGTTTTCACAAATGATCCATCTTAATTTTGGATAGATTATCAATACTTTCAGCAAATTTAATTGGTGATGCTTATCACAACAATGACATGTTATTCTGTGAAAAGTCTAACTTTGCTCATAATCCATCATTTTGTATTTCATTCAGGCCTATTTTATGTAGTTTCCCAAAAATATTGATCTTGATGGAACTACAGATTAAAAGGTATTTTACTACTATCCTATTTGCTCACATTAACTCTAAATACTGATAAATAGTAACAGTACATCTTTGAATCCATAATCTAAAATGAAACATTACTTATAAATTATGTTTTCTGTATATATGTGGGCTTGCTTCTCTTAATTCTTTTCCATTGGTCAATCCTTGCATCCATGCTGCACGAAGTTAATACAGCATTATACTAATTACTGATATCTGACAGAATTGTATCCTCATTTGCTTTTCATTCTTTATAGTACTCTGGCTTCATTTGGGACTTTGATTTCTGTGTAAAATATAGAATTGGGTTGTTAAGGCTTCTCTCAAAAGAGATTCTTTTAGAACAAAAATGTCCACTAATTTGTAGTCAATCTTGGAAGGAGTTATATATTTTGTTACTATATAATAAAGTTTTTTAGAACTTTCTATTCATCAAATTTCATCTCTTTAACCTCCTTTCCACACACAAATATTTCATTATTGTTTTAATGATTGCTGAATATGTGTATTGACGTCTGGGTTTCTTAAAAAATTTAACTGTAAGATTTGAATATCTGTTGGATAATAAGTTCCTATAAAAATACTCATCATATTTACAACCAAGAAATTGTCTGATATTGTCCCTTTATGTAGATATAATATCACATCTGCAGGTGAGGATCTGGTATGTTCATACATAAGAGGGAGACCTGAATAACACTAAATTAACAAATAGAAATAAATTTTTCTCTTTGATAAAAGTCTGATTATGGATGCTCTCAAATTATAGAGTTGTCAGGGTCCAAGGGATTTTTCAGGTAACCACTCTTCTGCCCTCTGCATGCTCTGGAACTCTGAGTCTAAGATACTGCAGGGACAGATGGCAGGATGGAGGAAGGACAAAGAAAAAGGGACCAAAGACTGAATTCAACCTTGGATACAGAGTAGATACTCAATTTTAAAAATAGACTGAGATACCCCATGAAATTAGAAAGAGGAAAGTAGCCTATAAATGCATTTAGTTCATCTGTGTCTCTCTTTCTCCCTCCCTTCCAGACTGTCTCTGGAAAACTGAACTCCAAAGCTGACTTCATGTGTTGCCAAAACTGTGTGTAAAACAGCAAACCAATAAATCAGCTGGTGGCTCTATCTTTGTGACACAAATGATGAAGCTGACTCATCTTCCTATTGACTCCTCTGACTCGTTTGGCACTGTGTTTTATATGTGGGGAGATATTTATGTCTCCTTTGCTCACTGACTTTGAAGTCACATTTGCTTCTAGTCGTCAGTAGCATCATTTCTGAACATAAAGAATTGTGCCAGAGAATTCTTGGGGGAGTAATTCTAACTAGTATTTTCACAGTATTATTCATTATACAACAGAGACATAGATAAATTTTATACTTCCTTTCTTTATTTTCTGGGGAGTATATCACAACCTAAAGAGTATTCAAAGCCCATGTGCCACTCATACATTCTGTGCCATACAGACCCAAAAGAATGATGTGGATCCAGTAGAGTTAAATAAGGGGATATAAGGTGGCTATGTGTACTTTGACAAAAATTTCAGATTATGCTTACACACCCCTATTCCTCCAATTTGAGAACCACTGCTACATCAAGGACTGTAAAACCATGAGTTAAGAGATATTTTATTTACTATCATATTCACGGCAGCTAGCACTGTTCTTTTTATAAAGTAGATATTCAATAAATAGGAGAAGTATGTGCAAATAGTTGAAAGAAGCAGAGATTTGTCTGCAGGAATCAAACTCGTGGTTTCTTAATGAATATATTTATCACTATATGAAGTTACATTACTCATCCATTTGCTTATTTGATTTTCATTATCTGTCTCCCTTACTAGACTATTAGCCCCTTAGACTGGATGCTGCAATTGTAACACCCAGAACATCTAGTACAGACTTTTCAGATGCTCAAAATGTATTAATTTTTTTGTATTAATTAACTTTTAAAGGAACATATTCAAAGATCCTCATTTGTATATTTGAATTAAGAAGATGCTACTAAAAGAAGTTTCTTACTTTTTTTATTTTTATTTTTTGAGACAGAGTCTCACTTTGTCACCCACACTGAAGTGCAATGGTGCAATCTCAGTTCACTGCAACCTCTTCCTGGGTTCAAGCAATTCTAGTGTCTAGGCCTTTGGAGTAGCTGGGACTACAGGAGCTGGCCACCATTCCCCAGATAATTTTTTGTTTTTTTGTTGTTTTGTGTTTTCATTTCTTTGTTTGTTTTGAAGAGACAGTGTTTTGCCATGTAGGACAGGCTGGTCTCAAACTCATGACCTCAAGCGATCTGCCTGTCTTAGCCTCTCAAAGAGCAGGGATTATAGGCATAAGCCACCACATCTGGTCAGGTTTTCAGTTTTTAAATAAGTATTTGTACTGCTGATTATTTTAGCATGCATAATTCAGGATGACCAACAAGAAAATAAAATGTATAAAACCTATTACTTAGTGAAGTAATGATTGAACAAAACACCTTTTAAGTAACATTTTTTTTCTGTACTGGGAAGAATTCTAGATTCTGCAGGATGTTGTAATGTTTTTTTTAATTGCATTTTAGGTTTTGGGGTACATGTGCAGAACATGCAAGATAGTTGCATAGGTACAGACATGGCAGTGTGTTTTGCTGCTTTCCTCCCCTTCACCCACATTTGACATTTCTCCCCAGGCTATCCCTCCCCAACTCCCCCGCACGAGTGTCCCTCTCCTATTCCCCCCAATAGACCCCAGTGTGTAGTACTCCCTTTCCTGTGTCCATGTGTTCTCATTTTTCATGACCCGCCTATGAGTGAGAATATGCAGCATTTCATTTTCTGTTCTTGTGTCAGTTTTCTGAGAATGATGTTCTCCAGATTCATCCATGTCACTACAAAGGACACGAACTCATCATTTTTGATTGCTGCATAATATTCCATGGTGTATATGTGCCACATTTTCCCAGTCCAGTCTATCTATTCAGGTGTGAATTATTTTTAAAAATACAACCTACATAAGACAAAAGTTTGCTTCACTTTTCAATGTTTGCAAGGCAACTTACAAAATGAAAACCATCATAATTTGTATAAGTAGATCCATACTGATGAAAATTTGAGTTGTTTAGTACATTTTGTTATTATAAAAAATAAACATTCCTCTCCATTTATCTCTTCATTTAGGACATGCATATATATCAGAGGTTAAATTACTAGAAGTAAACCATTGTTTTTTAAATATCTACATTACAAATTATGATGGATATTATAAAATTAACTTCTGATGACATCTCGATAATTAGGTTTCTACAAAGAAAGAAGAGGAATGTTTCTTTTCCTTCACACTCTGGCAAACATAAAGTACTATCACCATTTTAGACTTTTTCAGTCTCATGGATGTAATAAAAAGTATATAATTATTATAATATGCATTATTAGCACAAAGGACTAAAAACTCAATAAACAAGGTATTGATGGAACGTATCTCAATAAGAGCTATTTATGACAAACTGACAGCCAATATCGTACTGAATGGGCAAAAACTGCAAGCATTCCCTTTGAAAACTGGCACAAGACAAGGATGCCCTCTCTCACCACTCCTATTCAATGTAGTATTGGAATTTCTGGACAGGGCCATCAGGCTAGAGAAAGAAATAAAGTGTATTCAGTTAGAAAAGAAGAAGTCAAATTGTCTCTGTTTGCAGATGACATGATTGTATATTTATAAAACCTCATCATCTCAGCCCAAAATCTCCTCAAGATGATAAGCAACTATAGCAAAGTCTCAGATCAAAATCAATGTGCAAAAAGCACAAGCATTCTTATACAACAGACAAACAGAGAGCCAAATCATGAGTGAACTTCCATTCACAATTGCAACAAAGAATAAAATACCTAGAATACAACTTAGAAGGGATGTGAAGGACCTCTTCAAGGAGAACTGCAAAGTACTGCTCAAGGAAATAAGAGAGCACACAAACAAATAGAAAAAACATTCCACTCTCATGAATAGAAAAAAATCATTATCATTAAAATGGCCATACTGACCAAAGTAATATAGATTCAGTGCTATCCCCATAAACTACCATTGATTTTCTTCACAGAATTGGAAAAACTACTTTAAATTTCATCTAGAACCAAAAAAGAGCCTGCATAGCCAAGACAAAGGTCCTAAGCAAAAAGAAACAATGAGGGAGGCATCATGCTACCTGACTTCAAACTATACTATAAGGCTACATACAGCCAGGCGCGGTGGCTCAAGCCTGTAATCCCAGCACTTTGGGAGGCCGAGGCGGGTGGATCACGAGGTCAACAGATAGAAACCATCCTGGTCAACATGGTGAAACCCCGTCTCTGCTCAAAATACAAAAAATTAGCTGGGCATGGTGGCGGGAGCCTGTAATCCCAGCTACTCAGGAGGCTGAGGCAGGAGAATTGCCTGAACCCAGGAGGCGGAGGTTGCGGTGAGCTGAGATCATGCCATTGCACTCCAGCCTGGGTAACAAGAGTGAAACTCTGTCTCAAAAAAAAAAAAAAAAAAAAAAAAAAGGCTACATACAGTAACAAAAACAGCATGGTACTAGAACCAAAAAAAGATATATAGACCTATAGAACATAACAGAGGTCTCAGAAACAACACCACACATCTATAACTGTCTGATTTTGACAAACCTGACAAAAACAAGCAAAGGAAAAGGATTCCTTATTTAATAAGTAGTGTTGAGAAAACTGGCTAGCCATATGCAGAAAGCTGAAACTGAATCTCCTTATACCTTATACAAAAATTAACTCACGATGGATTAAAGAATTAAACATAAGACCTAAAACCTTAAAAACCCTAAAAGAAAACCTAAGCAATACCATTCAGGATATAGGCAGGGAAAAGTCTTCATGACTAAAACACCAAAAGCAATGGCAAAAAAGCCAAAATAGACAAATGGGACCTAACTAAACTAAGGAGCTTCTCCACAGCAAAATAAACTATCATCCGTGTTAACAGGCAACTTTCAGAATGGGAAAAAATTTTGCAATCTATCCATCTGACAAAGGGCTAATATCCAAAACCTATGAGAAACAAACAAATTTACAAGAAAAAAAAACCCATCAAGAAGTGAGTGAAGGATATGAACAGACATTTCTCAAAAGAAAACATTTATGCAGGCAACAAACATATGAAGAAATGCTCATCATCACTGGTCATTAGAGAAATGCAAATCAAAACCACCATGAGATATCATCTCACACCAGTTAGAATGGCATTCATTAAAAAGTCCGGAGACAACAGATGCTGGAGAGGATGTGGAGAAATAGAAACACTTTTACACTGTTGGTGGGAGTGCTCAAATTAGTTCAACGATTATGGAAGAGAGTATGGTGATTCCTCAGGGATCTAGAACTAGAAATATCATTTGATCCAGCAATCCTATTACTGGGCATATACCCAAAGGATTATAAATCACTTTACTATAAAGACAACTGCAGTACATATTGTGTACTGCAGCAGTGTACACAATAGCAAAGACTTGGAACCAACTTGAATATTCATCAATGATAGACCAGATAAAGAAAATGTGGCACATACACACCACCAAATACTATGCTGCCATAAAAAAAGGCTGAGTTCATGTCCTTTGCAGGGACCTGGATGAAGATGAAAACCATCATTCTCAGCAAACTAACGCAAGAACAGAAAACCAAACACCATGTTCTCACTCATAATTGGGAGTTGAACAATGAGAACACATGGACACAGGGAGGGAAACATCACACACTGGGGCCTGTCTTGGGGGTAGGAGAGGGATAGCATTAGAAGAAATATCTGATGTAAATACGCCTGTGTGACAAATCTATGTGTTCTGCACATGTACCCCAGAACTTAAGGTATAATAAAACATATTTTAAATGTATTATTTTAATTTTAAATAAAATTAAAGTTTATAAATGATATTTTTATTTTTATAAGCCTTTTATTAATGTATTTATTTTTCTGGGAATTGTAGTTTTTATTATTTGCACTTTTTTGACTTATTAATCTTTGATGTCTAAGAACTCTTGAAATATCACAAAAATATCTACTCTGTACATGAGTGTTTTTCTAGATTGTATTAACGGTCCTAGTTTTTTGTTCCTATATCCATGCCCCTTGACCTGTAACTCTGTAGTTCTGATCACTATTTTCTCATTCCTTAAATCCAAGCAGTCTTTATGACTTGCTTTGGTTAATATTACTAAGTAGCACAAGTCATGTGTGCCAATTCGGAGTCTAGGAATCAACAGAATTTCTGTGTTTCTGCTATTTTAGTGTACTCTGTTGTTGCCCCAAGGACATACCCCGGCTAGCCCACTAGTCCCAGAAAGTGGAGAAGAGTCAAAAAAAACAGGCTCAAGCCACTCCCTTGCCACAGATGAGGTCAGTCTACATAATCTTAGAACTAGCTAACTCTCAGATTCATGAGAGAAACCAACTTAGATCAGCCAAGCCCAGCCAACCCTATCATCATGATTCAAGAGCTATAATAAATTATTATGAATTTAAGCCTCAAAATCTTAGGGTGGTTTCTTACTAGAAATAGATATAGCAATAGAAAGAAATACACCAATAGAAAATTGATATCATTGCCAAATAATTTCCTCAATGTCTCTACTTTCTTTCATTCCCTCCCTCCCCATCCTATTTCTTTCCTTCCCCTTCCCTTCCCTCCTTTCCTTTTCTTCCTCCCTTTCTTTCCTACCCTCCCTCTCCTCTCCCTTCCATTATTTCTTTTCTGTATTTACACGTGGCAAGATTAATATTCTCTAATTATTTTACTTTCTCCAAATTTTTGCAGCTCAACTTAAATTCTTCTCTGCTGCTGGTGTTTTTGGTTAGAGATTACATTATAGTTATTCATCAATTAAGGAAAATATTGAGCACTTTTATGTTCCAGTAAATATTGACCCATATCATCATTCAAGTATTACAAATAGTTTACTGCATGGGTTGGTTTCATTTCTTTATGCTTGTAAGTCATGCTTTGTTGAACCTCTTTCCTCTATTTTTCATACATTTTTTGCTCAATTATCACTTCAGTGTATCTACTGATGTAAAATTGCAGGGCACATACATTTTAAAACTTTAACATGTATAGCAATTATTTCCAAGAAAACTTGTATCAAGTTATACTCCAACTAACAGTTTATAATAATGCCTGTTTCCTACTCACCTGAACACATTGAGCTAGCAATGTTTTATATCTACCTACATGATAAGTAAAGAATGATAGAAATGGGAATTTTAACCTCACTGTGTGCCTTTTAGACCACAAGAAAGAAGTCATGTCATATTGGATTAACTGTGTGCCAGGGAACATTTGCTTCTCTGGGCTTTCATAGAATTCTTTTAAAAGGTTACTATTTTAGGAATGTCCATGATCTACATAGCAACAGCCCACTAATGGTTTCCTCATAATGATTATGGTTCCCCATTTTGTTTGCAGGAAGACACACTTTGGTTTCACATCTCCTGTTCTCCATGTGTTGTAGAATCTTAAATAGGATTAAACTCTATAATTTTAATCATTTTTTCATAAACTCTAGTGAATTTGCATTTAAATACCATTAAGTTTTGTTTCTGGCAAAACTATAACGTAAAACTTTAAAAGTACATAAAAATAACAAAGAGCTTATGTTTTTCAAGGCAAGATAAAAGTAACTGTAAACAACACAATGGGAAGGAATGTTATACCACTTTAATACAAAAATAGGCTTAGTTTCCAATAATCAGATTCTCCTGGCTCCTCCCATCTTATTTCCTGGCGAGGAAGAACATTTATTTTTAATATTCTTCAAATCTCATTTAAGGCCTTATTTTTTAAAAAATTATTCTTACTTTATTATGAATAAATGTTTGTTTTTGGTATTATCTCATTCTTCAATCTGGAAACTAAATAAACTGTGTACTTTGCAAACTAGTAAGGATAGTAAAAGTTAGTGGATATCAGATTATTTTTTACTCTCTGTCCAGTTTAGGATTTATAGTAAAATTATTTTTGAGATTATGGCAGACTTCTAGCAATGGTATGTTAAGAACAGAATGAATGAAGTTTAAGACTAGCCAGAAAAAGGACCACTCATTAGACAGTGTTTTTATCTTTGATATCTTTCCCACTTTATACGCGTAAAAATTGTCTACATACCCACCCAGTACTCAAGATGACCTGAGTACCTGAGAACTTCTTTTTTTTTCTTTCTTCGAGTCTCACTCTGTCTCCCACGTTGGAATGCAGCGGCTCAATGTCTACTCACTGCAATTCTTACCTTCTGAGTTCAAGTGATTCTCCTGCCTCAGCCTCCCAAGTAGCTGGGATTACAGATGTGCTCCACGATGTCCAGCTAATTTTTGTATTTTCAGTAAAGACGGGTTCTCACCATGTTGGCCAGGCTGGTCTCAAACTCCTGACCTCAGGTGATCTGCCCTCCTCAGCCTCTGAAAGTGCTGGGGTTACAGGCGTGAGCCACCATGCCCAACCATACTTCATATAATAGCTCAGGAATGAACAGTCCATCCAAGCCTAAATTCATGTCAGTTTCTTAATTTTGTCCAAACACAACAAAATATTATTCCAATTATGGTTGAAGGGAAAAGAAACCCCCTTTCCCTCCAAGTGAATGTGAACACAAAAGCATATTACCCTTTGAGTAGTCATCTTGCTATTTTGAGAGAAAACTCTCCATAGGAAAAAGCCAGCACTGCTCAGAGGAAAGGACATAGAGAAATGGGGTCTCACACTTCAAAATACACTGAACAAATCAAACTTTGTTTCACCTCTGAATGGTTTAGTTATATAAGCCAATAACTTATTGTTTATGCCATTTTGAATTGGATTTTCTGTTATTTATAACATCAAGAATCCTAATTATATAAAACTTTTTTTTCTTTTGAGACAAGAGTCTTGCACTGTGGCCCAGGCTGGAGTGCAATCGTGCCATCTCTGCTCACTGCAACCTCCTCTTCCGGGATTCAAGCGATTCTCCTGTATCAGCCTCCCAGTAGCTGGGATTACAGGTGCCCATCATCATGTCCACCTTATTTTTATATTTGTAGTAGAGAGAGGGTTTCACCATGTTTGTCAGGCTGGTCTCAAACTCCTGACCTCAGATGATACACCCTTTTCAGCCTCCCAAAGTGCTGGAATTATAGGCATGAACCACCGTGCCCAGCAAACTTTCTTTTAGAGGACAGCGAATCAAGTTCTTGATATTTGGTGCAAACAAGTAAGTTCCTCTGGTGTCACAGATGAAAGAAAGCTTCAAAGATACGGTGATACAAAATAACAGTTATTTATTCTAGGGGAAAATTGCTTCCAAAAGCTGTTGGCTGATGGGGAATATATGCTTCCTAAAGCTCCTGACTCATGCTGTACCCCAAAACACAGCAGGAGCACATTTTTTAATCACTGCATTTCATCTTATATTTGTTCAATGGAACATTTTTTTATTTTTAATTTTGAAGATGTGTAAAGCATTGCCTAGAACTTAGGTCACAGTCATCCTATCAAATAAAACATTTCAATAAATTATGAACTATTTTTTAAAAAATCCATTCAACAAACCAAAACAAAGAAACAAGCAAACAAAACAAAACAAAAAAAACAGCCAACAACAAAAGTTTTTTAACACTGGAAATATTTCATCATGCTACTGGCTAGCATAAAAACAAAATGTCAGCTGGTGTCCAAGTAGAGACCAAATTAAATTCATAAATTATACTCTGTTTACACATCTAACATAAATTAAAATTGTTTATCCAGCAAATAGGCTTAGCCTTGATTAAATGTCATTAGTGTTCATTATAATTTCAACACTGCTTGAATTTTATAAGCCTGCTATAAATTACTTTTTTATCTTTCAGATGTGTAAATAAAAATTAATATTTCAGCTATTAATACCTGTATTCAGATTAATCATTGCTTGAAGAATCTAAATTTTTAATATTCTACAAATAAAACAAAAGCTAAAAGTAGTTATTTAAGAGTGCTAATCAATTCTTGACTTCCAATTGGCATCAATATTAGCCAGATCCACACAAACTGACTATAGCTGTTTTGAAGCTAATAATAACTTTCTCTTCCTATCTATAAAGCAATGGTCTTGATCACTATAGGATTGATGTGCTCACTTCCAAGCTTCTTTCTTCAATGTTCAAAGCACTTTCTACTACTTAAAGGAACACTTAGTTATACTCAGTTCAAGAATTATTTCATGGTTGAATGCCAATAGAATTATATCAATGTTTTACTCATGCCATTTCTTATAAAATGTGCAGTAAGACTTATTTAGGAGTGGATAGAAAAGGATATTAGAGGATCTTGGTGGTCAGAAAAGCCATGGAGAAGCCTCACCTAAACAGAATTTAGCTTTCTGTCTAGATTGTTAAAGGGCTAGATGCACAGGAGAAGATTACATTACTATTCATCACGAGAGACCTACTTCTCCTGTCTCTGGAGAGAGATGATTCATATGACTTTTCTATCCTATGGCACTGGTGGAAAATCTAGATACACAATTGCTACTACAAGGTCTATGGATTTCCAGAGGTGGTAAATGGAGGAAATAGTTATTTGTACCGGAAGTGGGGCTGGGAAGAGGATTTCTTTTGCTCCAGACTCCTTTCTACTTGCCTGGTTAATTCCCATTTATTCCTCAGTTCTCAAACATCACCGAAAATTAAGACAAGCCCCTTGTATTCTACTCCATAGCTCTCAGCACTTTCCTTCATAACATATTGCAACTTTCAGAAGTACAGTATGTACATTTCATGACATTCATTAGTATCTTTTCCCCACACCCCACCAGCTAAGCTATAAATTCCAGGACATCAAGGGTCATATCTATTTTGACTACTGTTTTATATATACACATGTATATAAAACAGCAGTCATATATATATACACACATACATATATGTATGTATATATATACATATGTGTGTGCATATATATATATATATATATATATATATATATTCAGACCTTAATATTATGCTTGGCACAGAGTAGATATCAAACACACATTTTTGAAAAATTGGATTAGTAAATGAAACATAACCAACATCACTGAACAGATCTGTCAGTCTCTAAAAAGGGATCTCTGGACTGAAACTGTCTTGGAGAGCATTTTTGGAAATTGTGGGAGCCTGAACATAAATGTAAATTTTCCCTGCTATTGTTCAGACTAAGCAGGAAATAAGGCATCAATGAACATGGGAATATCAGAGGCTAAAATTGAGGAGTATGGGTTCTTACACATGAGAAACCCAGGATTTCCTCATGCCCACATGCACTCTAAAAACTATGCTTTGATCTGCATTGTAAGCATTATTTTCTGTTAATCAAATCCCTTAAAATAACTTGAGCCAAAAGTACTTGTGCCAAAGACAGTGTTTTATTTTCACAGAATTACAATCCTATTGGGAATGCAGCTAAGTCACATTTTCCAACCCCTGCCCATTCTGAGGTGGGCCAAGCAATTACATTTTAACCAATGGTGTGTGGATGAAAATGAGCTCCATAAAATCTTTTCTGTATCTTTATTTTTCTAATTCAGGGGCAATCTTGCAGGTCTTGTGCAGGCAATAATACTACAAATGAAAGACTGAATCCCTGAATGATTGAAGCAGAGTGCCTTCCACACTCCTCTCTCTCAGTAGGGTAGGTCCAACTTGCACACTCCCATGAGTAAAAAATGCTCTTGTCTTTTGTTGTACTAAGTCAAAAGAGTCTGGAGTTATTTGCTACAACCATTGGGCACCCTGACTCATCGAGCATTCTAGTTTGTTATTGCCAACAAAACTGCAAAAATAATAAGTGAAGAGAGGTAGGATGGGTCTTTCTAACAATATTCTGGGAAACAATCACCAGGAAGATGTCAAAAGCAGTTAGGCCCTACTGGATGTAGAACAGGTATCTGTTTACTGAAATTTCATTTCTCCTATTTTGTCAGTAGGTTAGTGATAGTTCTTTATCATCTTCACTTGTAATTCTCTAAAATTACCCAGTATGGAGTTAGGTTTTGGAGAGTAATAAATGGTTGATGAATAAGCGAATTATTTTCCTTTTCACAAAAAAATTACAATCTAATTGAAAAGTACTGTGTAGTAGAGAAAACAGCTGGATTCTGGAAACAAATATTTCTGGGCATGGGGCTCAGCTGCATAAGAAAGGGAAATTTATTGAATATCGCTAATCTACGGGGTCTCATCTTTAAAAGGAAGATTATAACCATTCACTTAGTAAAGGATTATATGGGTTAACATACATATATTTGAAAATCTAGTAAATCACACAAGCAGGTGGTTAGAGTGTATTTAAATTTATATTTAAGTAGAAAACACTGTTTTTTTCAAGTCATTTACAAGCTACAAAATCATTCAGAATGTTTTTTGTTGTTTCTTTTGGTTTTGGTTTTGTTTCCTAGTGTTTCTGAAAAACAGAAGATGGAAAGAGACTGTCTTTATGCATGGCTAAAAATGCACAGTAACAGAACCCTTTCCTTCAAATTATTATCATTAAACTTTGTTTTATCATATATATTGTACCTCTGTTTATTTGTTCCTCAGGCAAAGTCTGGAACTAAGAATATTATTCATTTTAACCTTCTAATATGATAGAATTGGAGCCAAAGTAAAATTTAGATGAATTATCAGATTAAATACTTAAATGTTTATTCCATTCAAATTTTGATAAGAAACAAATAGGTACTCAGGATAGTTAGCCAACTTTTTATGAGGTAAAATCTTTTCCTGGAAATTCTATAATAATATGTCAATACAAACAAAATATTTATGTAATGATTCATTTTCTACTGTCTAGATAAAATTTTAAAAGTTGGACCTTGATTTGGCTTAAATTTGGTCTGTAGACATATGCTAGCTAAACTCTCCAAATGTTCATTTTTACATTTTATAGTGATATGATCTTAATGTAGTAAAACTACATTAGAGTAGAAAACTAAGACTTAAAGTTGCCCAAAGAAGAGAGCAAAATATTGTTCATTTATTTTAAAGTTTAGTTGATGGGTTTGCAAAACCTGTGTGCTTTAAAAGTGTGGGATCCTCAGGAATTTCAGTGGCCAACTTCGCTATGTTTTCTCCACCTTTTTTCATTATATTTGACATTTCTAAGGCAGAGCTTCATTACAGACAAGCAATCTCTGTCAATAAGCAGGGGAAGTGAGACTTCATAGTGATGTCAAGAAAGAGAAAAAAGTGAAGAAAAACAAGAACAAAATTGCACTAGGATTTTGGAAGCCCGTCATTGCTGTGTGATGTGTCCATAGGAAATATGAAGGACAGCCAAAAAAGTTTCTTTTAAATCTATTCTAAGTTTAGGGGTACAAGTGCAGGTTTCTTACATAGGCAAACTTGTATCATGGGGGTTTGTTGTACAGATTATTTCATCACCCAGGCATTAAGCCCAGAACCCTTTATTTATTTTTCATGACTCTCTCTCTCCTCCCACCCTCCATCCTCCAGCCAGCCCTGTCTGCTGTTCCCTTCTATGTGTTCATATGTTCTCATCATTTAGCTCCCAGTGATAAGTGAAAACATGTAGTACTGGTTTTCTGTTCCTGTGTTAGTTTTCTAAGGATAATTGTCTCCAGTCCCAGCCATGTTCCTGCGGAAAACATGATCTGGTTCTTCGTGGTTGCAAAACATTCCAGTATACCTGGACGCACAGTATACCTACCAGAGCAAATTGACGTTTTATTATTTGTTACTTAAGATTAGTAACCTGGTCCTGTGGCTAATATGGAAAGTAAACGACAAAACTTTTCAAATATGCCACTTTTTACTGTATTTCTGATGCTTATGTATGGTAATGAAGAGCAAAGCAGGCAAGTTGTGCCCAATTAACAATTGGAACAATCTATAGTCATCATCATCATCATCATCAAATTGCCCGTATAATAGAAATAACTCACTAATTAGTGTTAGTTTTTCAATTTATTTATTTCTTACTCTTATTTTCAGAGAACCCGACCTGTGATAGGACACCTAAGAGGGTGAGAGACCCGGGATAGGGATATAATGAGGGACCTGAAATTCCTCCTCCCCTTCAGGACTGAGCAGGAGAAAATCCAATGTCTGCCTCCAGAGTGGCCCCCCAAGTGGCATTTCCATGACAGACTTGTTATTACCAAGAGTTAAGCTCTCTGGGTTTATATAGTTCTGTTGTTGAAAGGCCTAGGGTTGATTAATCAGGTTAATCAACTTTATTATTTTATAATCAATGATATGACTTTCATTTAACTATAGTACTCAATGTGACAACAATGACAAAATGTTCTTGCAATTTATAATTCATTATTTGATTAGTAAACTGAAGGCTGGAATATAGGCAAAGAGAGATGAGAACGCTGGTAACTTGATTGATTACACCTGATCCACACAGATTAAAACTCTCTCTTGACTACATTCATGCCCACCAGATTCCTGCTCTCCTCTCTAGTTACTGATGGATAAACATTGCTCGCTTCTGGCTCTGGGTTTTTATAGCTCTGTAACAGTGGTTCCCAAAAGCAGGCTGACAAAAAAAGCACCAGAATGGGTGCATAATAATCCACTAGGATTTGTTTAAAAAAATATAAATTTTGGGGTCCCCATCCTGTACCTACTTAGTCAGAATCTCCAAATGTGGAGAACTGACTTTTTTCTTTTTTTTTTTTTCCAGAATTTCCCCTGAGCATTCCAAAAAGCAATTCACTTTGGGTGACTCTCCAGACTTAAACCCAATTACAAACACACAGGTTTTCACCAGAGACTACAATGTAATTGGATAGCTTTCTACATGATAATTTTGTAAAAACAATACAAATTTCTTACCTTACAGTTGGAAATTAGAAGTCCAAACTGGGTCTCTCTGGGCTGAAATCAAGGTGTTGGCCATGCTGCATGACTTTAGGATGCTCTGGGGAGAATCTGTTTTCTCGCCATTTCCAGCTTTTAGAGGCCTCTTTCTTTGCTTATCTCATGGTCCCTGCCCCCGTATTCAAAGCAAGCAGCGTATCATTCTCAACTCTTCTCTGACTCCGAACCTTCCGCCTTCCCCTTCCATTTACAAGTACGCTGGGATTACAATTGGGCCCACCTGGAAAATCCAGGGGGCGGGGTGGGGGGGTGTACGAAGCACATCACAGGTTCATCTAATTAGCAACCTTAATTTTCCTTTGCCTTTTGACCTAAGATATTTACAGTTTTGTGGATTAAGACGTGAGTAACTGTGATATACATATTCTGTCTACTGCAGAAGGAATTATCACTTCAAGTGAGAAGAAAAACGTGATTATATATGATATTGAAATAAATAGACACTTGGAAATTTAGAAATAAGGCTATCTGCCTTGTTCTTTTTTCATGGTTTTATAAGGGGGAAACCCTTTTCACCTGGTTCTTCTCTTTTTTATGTTGCTGGATACATGTACAGAACTTGCAGTTTTGTTACAAAGGTATACATTGCCATGGTAGTTTGCTGCACCTGTCAACCTGTCGCCTAGGTTTTAAGCTCCCAATGCATTAGGTATTTGTTCTAAAGCTCTCCCTTCCCTTGTCCCCCACCCCACAACAAGCCCTGGTGTGTGATGTTCCCTCCCTGTGTTCATGTGTTCTCATTGTTCAACTCCCACTTATAAGTGAGAACATGTGATGTTTGCTTGTCTATTCCTGTTAGTTTTCTAAGAATGACGGGTTCCAGCTTCATCCACATCCCTGAAAAGGACATGAATCCATTCTTTCAATGGCTGCATAGTATTCCATGGTGTATATGTGCCAAATTTTCTTTATCCAGTCTATCATTGAGGGCATTGGGGTTGGTTACCAGTCTTTGCTATTGCAAATAGTGCTACAGTAAACATATGTGGGCATGTGTCTTTATAGCAGAATGATTTATAATCCCTTTGCTATATAATCAGTAATGAAATTGCTGGGTCAAATGGTTTTTCATGTTCTAAATCCTTGAGAATTTGCCACACTGCCTTCCACAATGATTGAACTAATTTACACTCCCACCAACAGTGTAAAAGCGTTCCTATTTCTCCACGGTCTCACCAGCATCTGTTGTTTCCTGACTTTAATGATCACCATTCTAACACATGTCAGATGGTATGTCATTGTGGTTTTGATTTGCATTTCTCTAATGACCAGTGATGATGAGGTTTTTTTGTTTTTTATGTTTTTTGGCCGCATAAATGTCTTCATTTGAGCAGTGTCTGTTCATATCCTTTGCCCACTTTTTGATGGGGTTGTTTCTTTCTTGTAAATTTGTTTCTTATAGATTTTGGATACTAGACCTTTGTCAGATGGATAGACTGCAAAAATTTTCTCCCATTCTGTATGTTGTCTGTTCACTCTGATGATAGTTTCTTTTGCTGTGGAGAAGCTCTTTAGTTTAATTAGATCCGATTTGTCAGATTTGGTTTTTGTTGCAATTGTTTTTGGTGTTTTAGTCATGCCCATGCCTATGTCCTGAATGGTATTGCCTAGGTTTTCTTCTAGGGTTTTTATAGTTTTAGGTTTTGCATTTAAGTCTTTAATCCATCTGGAGTTAATTTTTGTAGAAGGCATAAGAAAGTGGTCCAGTTTCTGTTTTTTTTTGCATATGGCTAGCCAGTTTTCCCAGCACCACTTATTAAATAGGGAATCCTTTCCCTGTTGCTTGTTTTTGTCAGGTTTATCAAAGATCAGATGGTTGTAGATGTGTGGTGTTATTTCCGGGGCTTGTGTTCCCTTGGTCTATATATCTGTTTTAGTACTAGTACCATGCTGTTTTGGATACTGTAGCCTTGTAGTATGGTTTGAAGTCAGGTAGTATGATGCCTTCAGCTTTGTTCTTTTTGCTTAGGGTTGTCTTGACTATATGGGCTCTTTTTTGTTCCATATTAAATTTAAAGTAGCTTTTTAAAATTCTCTGAAGAAAGAGAATGGTAACTTAATGGGAATAGCATTGAATCTATATATTACTTTGGGCAGTATGACCATTTTCATGATATTAATTCTTTCAACCCATGAGCATGGATTTTTTTTTCCCATTTGTTTGTGTCCTCTTTCATTTCTTTGAGCAGTGGTTTCTAGTTCTTTTTCAAGAGGTCCTTCATATCCCTTGTAAGTTGTATTTCTAGGTACTTTATTCTCTTTGTGGGGATTGTGAATGGGAGTTCACTCATTATTTGGCTTTCTGCTTGTCTATTATTGGTGTATAAGAATGCTTGTGGTTTTGGCACATCGATTTTGTATACTGAGACTTTGCTGAAGTTGCTTATCAGCTTAAGGAGATTTTGGGCTGAGATGATGGGGTTTTCTAAATATACATTCATGTCATCTGCAAACAGACAATTTGCCTTCCTCTCTTTCTGTTTGAATATTCTTTATTTCTTTCTCTTGCTTGATTGCCCTGGTCAGAACTTTCAGTACTATGTTGAATAGGAGTGGTGAGAGAGTACATCCTTGTCTTATGCTGGTTTTCAAAGGAAATGCTTTTAGCTTTTGCCCATTCAGTATGATATTGGCTATGGGTTTGCCATAAATAGTACTTATTATTTTGAGATATGTTTCATTGATACCAAGTTTAATGAGAGAGCTTTTATCATAAAGGGATGTTGAATTTTATCAAAGGCCTTTACTCCATCTATTGAGATAATTATGTGCTTTTTGTTATTAGTTCTTTTTATATGATGGATTATGTTTACTGATTTGCATATGTTGAACCAGCCTTGCATCCCAGGGATGAAGCCAACTTGATCGTAGTGGATAAAGTTTTTCATGTTCTGCTTGTTTTACCAGTAATTTATTTTGGATTTTTACATCAATGTTCCTCACAAATATTGACTTCAAATTTTAGTTTTCTGCTGTGTCTCTGCTAGGTTTTGTTATCAGGATGATTCTGGCCTCATAAAATAAAGTAGAGAGAAATCCCTCTTTTTCTATTGTTTGGAATAGTTTCAGAAAGAATGGTACCAGCTCCTTTTTGTACCTTTTGGTAGAATTCCACTGTGAATTCATCTGATCCTGGGTTTTTTTGGTTGGTAGGCTCTTAGTTACTGCCTCAATTTCAGAACTTGTTATTGGTCTATTTCAGAACTTGTTCCGGCTCCCTATTTCAGTAGGGAGCTGGAACAACACAACACCTCTGTAGTGATCAGCAGCATGGCTGCTGTGAACTTTGGTTGAATTTCGGGGAAGTGAAACCACCGTAGGAGGATGTGTATGTATTGGAGAGAACAGATGGGCTGAGAGAGATAAACAGCTTTTGCTGACCTTGCTGCAAGATAGTTTTTGTTGTTGTTGTTGTTGTTGTTTGTTTGTTTGTTTGAGATGGAGTTTCGCTCTTTTACCCTTGTTTTACCAGTAAAACAAGGCTGGAGTACAATGGCACAATCTTGGCTCACCGCAACCTCCGCCTCCTGGGTTCAGGCAATTCTCCTGCCTCAGCCTCCTGAGTAGCTGGGATTACAGGCATGCGCCACCATGCCCAGCTAATTTTTTGTATCTTTAGTAGAGATGGGGTTTCACCATGTTGACCAGGATGGTCTCGATTTCTTGACCTCGTGATCCACCCACCACGGCCTCCCAAAGTGCTGGGATTACAGGCTTGAGCCACCGCACCCGGCCTGCTGCAAGATAGTTTTTAACTGAAGTATAAGAATAATAACCAAAGGCTGTTCTAAGTAACTGCACCCTTTCTCTGCTAGGTGCCTTTATGAACTTATAAAATAAAGTACACTGAGACAGCCTGGGGCCAGAGAGAGTCCCATACCGCCTGGCCCAGCTTTTTGTATCATTGTGTCTGTGTCTTTATCCCCCACCATTCCCTCTTAGATCCTTGAACCCTTGTGCAGCACGGGATGTGGCACAAACTTCTTCCTGGTTTATCTTGGGAGGGTGTATGCATCCAGGAATTAATTTATTTCTTCTAGGTTTTCAGCTTATTCATATAGCTGTGTAGTATTCTCTGATAATAGTTTGTATTTCTGTGGGATCAGTAGCGATATCCCTTTTATCATTTTTTATCATGTCTACTTGATTATTCTGTATTTTCTTCTTTATTATTCTAGCTAAGTGATCTATTTGGTTAATATTTTCAAAAATACATGCTTCTTGAGTCTTTGATATTTTGAAGGGTTTTTGTGTCTCTATCTCTTTCAGTTCTGCTCTTAGTTATTTCTTGTCTTCTGCTAGCTTTTGAATTTGCTTTCCCTTGCTTTTCTAGTTCTTTTAATTGTGATATTCAGGTGTCTATTTTATATCCTTCCAGCTTTCTGATATGGGCATTTACTGCTATAAATTTCCCTCTTAACACTGCTTTAGCTCTGTCCCAGAGATTGTGGTATGTTGTATCTTTGTTCTCATTGGTTTCAGATAACTTTGTTATTTCTGCCTTAATTTTTTTCCCTAGTAGTCATTCAGGAGCAGGTTGTTTGATTTCCATGTAGTTGTGTGGTTTTGAGTGAGTTTCTTAATCCTGAGTTCTAATTTGATTGCACTATAGTCTGAGAGACTGTTTGTTACGATTTCTATTCTTTTGCATTGGCTGAGAAGTATTTTACTTCCAATTACATGTATGATTTTAGAATAAGTGCTATGTGGTGCTGAGAAGAATGTGAATTCTGTTGATTTGGGGTGGAGAGTTATGTAGATACCTATTAGGTCCACTTGGTCCAGAGATAAATTCAAGTCCAGAACATCCTTGTTAATTTTCTGTCTCATTGATCTAATATTGACAGTGGGGTGTTAAAGCCTCCCACTATTATTGTGTGGGAGTGTAAGTCTCTCTGTAGGTCTCTAAGAACTTGTTTTATAAATCTGGGTGCTCCTGTATTGGGTGCATACATACGTAGAATAGTTTGCTCTCCTTGTTGCATTGATCCCTTTACCATTATGTAATGCCCTCCTTTGTCTTTTTTGATGTTGGTTTAAAGCCTCTTTTATCAGAGGCTAGGACTGCAACCCCTGCTTTATTTATTTATTTATTTATTTATTTATTTTTGCTTTCTATTTGCTTGATAAATATTTCTCCATTCCTTAATTTGAGCCTATGTGAATCTTTGCCATGATATGAGTCTCCTGAATTCAGCACACCAATGAGTCTTGACTCTATGCAATTTGCCAGTCTGTGTCTTTAATTTGGTCATTTAGTTCATTTACATTTGAGGTTAATATTGTTATATGTAAATTTGATCCTGTCATCATGATGCTAGCTGGTTATTCTGTACATTAGTTGAAGCAGTTTCTTCATAATCTCATTGGTCTTTATATTTTGGTCTGTTTTTTCAGTGGCTGGCACTGTGTTTTCCTTTCCATGTTTAGTACTTCCTTCAGAAGCTCTCTTAAGGCAGGCCTGGTGGTGACAAAAATCTCTCAGCATTTGCTTGTCTGTAAAGGATTTTATTTTTTCTTCACTTATGAAGCTTAGTGTGGCTGGATACAAAATTCTGGGTTTAAAATTATTTTATTTAAGAATGTTGAATATTGGCCCCCACTCTCTTCTGGCTTATAGGGTTTCTGCAGAGAGATCCACTGTTAGTCTGATGGTCTTCCCTTTTTAGGTAACCTGACCTTTCTCTTTGGCAGCTCTTAACATTATTTCCTTTGTTTCAACCTCGGAGAATCTGATGGTTATGTGTCTTGGGGTTGCTCTTCTTGAGGAGTATCTTAGTGGTGTTCTCTATATTTCCTGAATTTGAATGTTGACCTGTCTCACTGGATTGGGGAAACTCCCCTGGATAATATCATGAAGTATGTTTCTCAACTTGATTCCATTCTCTCTGTCAGTTTCAAGAACACCAATCAATCATAGGTTTGGTCTTTTTACATAGTCCCATATCTCTTGGAGGCTTTTTTCATTCCTTTTCTTTCTTTTTTCCCTTATCTTGTCTTTATGCCTTATTTCAGTAAGTTTATCTTCAATCTCTGATATCCTTTCTTCTGCTTGATAAGTTTGGCTATTGATACTTGTGTATTCTTCATGGAGTTCTACTGCTGTGTTTTTTAGCTCCATCAGGTTATTTATGTTTCTCTCTACACTGGTTATTCTAGTTAGCAGTTCATGTAACCTTTTTTCAAGGTTCTAGCTTCTTTGCATTGGATTAGAACATGCTCCTTTAGTTCAGAGGAGTTTATTACTCACCTTCTGAAGCCTACTTCTGTCAATTGTCAGTCTCATTTTCTATCCAGTTTTGTGCCCTTGCTGGAGAGGGGTTGCCATCTTATGGAAGAGAAGAGGCATTCCAGTTTTTTTGAACAATTTTGTGCTATTTTTTTCTCATCTTTATGAATTTATCTACCTTTGATCTTTGAGGCTGATGACCTTTGCATAGGGTTATTGTGTGGGGTTCTTTCTTGTTGATGTTGATGTTGTTGCTTTCTGTTTGTTAGTTTTTCTTCTAACAGACCCTTTTCTGCAGGTCTGCTGCAGTTTGCTAGAAGTCAACTCCAGACCCTGTTCACTTGAGTATTACTTGCAGATGCTGCAGAACAGCAAAGATTGCTGCCTGCTCCTTCCTCTGGAATATGTGTCCCAGAAGGGCACCAGCTTGATCTCAGCCAGAGCTCTCCTGTATGAGATGTCTGTCAACCTCGGTTGGGAGGTCATTCCCAGTCAGGAGGCATGCAAGTTGGGGACCCACATGAGGAGGCAGTCTGTCCCCTAGAAGAGCTCCAGCACTGTACTGTGAGAATCCTCCTTGTTGGGATCAGCTGCTCTCTTCAGAGCTGGCAAGCAGAACTGTTTTAAATCTTCTGAAGCTGCACACACAGCTGACTCTGCCCCCAGGTGCTCTGTCCCAGGGAGATGGGAGTTTTATCTATAAGCCCCTGACTGAGGCTGCTGACTTTCTTTCGGTGATAGCCTGCCCAGTGAAAAGGAATCCAGAGAGGCAGTCTGGCCACAGCCACTTTGCTGCATTGTGGTGAATTCTGCCCAGTCCAAACCTCCCAGTCTCCTTAGCACTGTCAGGGGGTAACTGCCTACTCAAGCCTCAGTAATGGTAGATGCTCCTACCCGACTAAGCATGATCATCCCAGGTAGACCTCAGACTGCTGTGCTGGCAATGAGAATTTCAAGCCAGTGGTTCTTAGCTTAAGACACTTAGCTCCCCGGCTTTAGCCCCCTTTCCAGGGCAGTGAATGGTTCTGTCTTGCTGAGGTTCAGGTGCCACTTGGGTAGGAAAAATACTCCTGCAGCTAGCTCAGTGTCTGCCCAAACAGCTGCCCAGTTTTGTGCTTAAAACCCAGGGCCTTGGTGGTATAGGCACATGAGGGAATCCCTGATTTGCAGCTTACACAAATGATGGGAAAAGCACAGTATCCAGGCCAGATAGCACAGTCCCTCACAGCTTCCCTTGGCGGAGGGAAGGAGGTTCTCCGACACCTTGCATTTCCCAGGTGAGGCAACATCCAAACTGGCTTCTCCTCATCCTCCATGGGCTGCACCCACTGCCTAACCAGTCCCAGTGAGATGAACTGTGTAAATCATTTGGAAATGCAGAGATCACCTGCCTTCTGCTTTGGTCTTTCTGAGAGCTGCAGATCAGAGCTGTTCCTATTCAGCCATCTTGCCAGATCCCTATCTTCTACAGAGTAAATTTAAATCATATGTCAACCTGTCTTGCCAGAGGTTACAGCTTGAGATTCACCTTGGTTTTGATGCTGATAAAAGGTATCTGTAGTTTATAGATATGTCAGTTGCTCATTTAAATTTTATTTCCCTTTCACCTATAGCTAATTGTGTCACTTCTGGGTATATTTTAATAGTTTAACTTCAAAATCCTTTTCCCAAGTTTATCATAGGAAAGATTAGTTTCCTATATTACTAATAGTGCATCTGCTATTCTTCCAGTTAAAATTATATAAATGCTTTTTCAAGCTATAGACATGCTTTTTCAAGCTTTTAGAGTATTGATGAAAATAATGTCTCTTTTTATTAAAACGGCAAGACAAACCAATTTTGTTAAATTTGACATTGCTGAAACTGATAGACTCTTCTTGAGAGAATACTAATAATGTAGAATACTAATAATGTATTATTATATATTGTTATTGTTACATATTGCAGACATTATATGCACTATCCATTATTATATATTATATACTATTATATCTTATTATAAACCCTCTGGGAGTTCTTTGGTCATTTGAGAATGTCAATTTTTATAAAAAATTTTGAGAACATTAAAATATAATGCATGTTATGTATCATGTGTCAGGTTTCTATTATAATTCATGATTTATGTGACAGGTACAGAATAAATTTAGTAACAGTGATTTAGGAACCTTTTCACTTGTATGAGAATTTAAAAGAAGAAAATATTTTTGAGATTTTGCCCCGCAGAACTAAAGAAGAAAATTTTCCAGGATGATTTCTTACAATTTACAAATGGTGCAACAGTTAAGTGACATCTGCATTAATTCCCTAAATATTCCATATCAACATTTTCCAAGGTTCATTCCATGGCATGCTCACCCTGCAGGATACTCTTTTTAAAAAATATGCCCATGGTGAAAAACACTCTACTTCCCTGTGTTAGAAATTAATATTTCACATTAACAAATTAAAGAGTCTGAGAAATCTTACAATTAAAAACCCTGCTTAACTCAGGATTTCCCAGGTGTATTTGATGACAAAATGTTCCAACATAATATTTATTAATATCTGAGGCCCAGGGAATATACATCAGGGCACATTAATTGTTAGGAGGCAAAACTTGATTGTTTATTAATCATCCTGCCCTGAATGGATTTGGGGAGAGCGAGAAGCAAAAATTCTTAATGGAACAATATAAACAAGACATCCTGTATTTTCTAAAGTGGATTTCTACATTGTCACATGAACAGATTACTGAGTACTTAAAGATGACTTAATGAACACTTGGTCACCAATTAAGTTAAATAAAACATCTCAAAGATAAAAGAAAGTACTTGAATATTCACTATAATCCTGGTATTCCTAATCACGAAAGAATATAAAATTTTCTTGCTTTCATTACTAAGTACAAACATAGAAATTAGAAGCCTGTATTTAACCAGCTGAAACAGCTTGGATGAACCAGAAAAAGCAACGTCCATTATATCATATAGTGTCTCTAGCTAACTGAAATGCAAGTGTTAAGTTTAAAGAAAATAAGCACCAATAATCCTTGGCAAGTTTAGTTCTTCAGATAATAGTAAGATAATATACCAATATTGATAGCATATGAATTATAAAGTAATGTAAATTTTGTCAAATGATTTTTACATATAATTATTTTATAAAATACTTTCTACTTATGAATAACTTATTAAGGAATAATATAACAATGTTTGTTCTCTGTCCATAAATAAGATCATAAAAGAGAAAATAAATCTTTGATAAGCCACAGGTTCAGATAACTGTCCCTTAAAAAGTAATATCAGTCAGGTGCAGTGGCTCATGCCTGTAATCCCAGCACTTAGGGAGACCAAGGCAGCTGGATTACTTGAGGTCAGGAGTTTGAGACCAGCCTAGCCAACATGGTGAAAACTCATCTTTACTAAAAAGTACAAAATACTAGCTGAGCGTGGTGGTGGGTACCTGTAATCCCAACTACTCAAGAGGTTGAGGCAAGAGAATTGCTTGAACCCAAGAGGCAGAGGTTGCAGTGGGCCGATTGCGCCATTGCACTCCAGGCTAGGCAACAAGAGCAAGACTTCTTCTCAAACAAACAAACAAAAAGAAAGATCACCATAAATATGTCTATTCTTCTTAGGTATAACAATGCAAACTGGCCAAATTTTTTTTTTTCTTTTAGATTTTTCTTTCTTTAGAGTAGTTTTTAGGTTCTTAGTAAAACTGAACAGAAACTACAGAGCTTTCATTTATGCTCTGATATCACACATGCCCAGCCTCCCGGACTATCAGCATTCCCTCATCAGAATAGTACATTTGTTATAATCAATGGACCTACACTGACACATAATTTTCAACCAAAGTCCATAGGTTACATTAAGGTTCAGACTTGGTGTTGTAATTCCTATATGTTTTGCTAAAAGTATAATGACAGATATCCACTATCACAGTATCATACAGAATAATTTCACTCTCCTAAAAGTCTGCCTATTCATTCCTTCTTCCCCCATCCCCTGGCAACTAAATGTCTTTTTACTGTCTCCATAGTTTTGCTTTTTTCAGAATGTCATATATGAAATACCACAGTATTTCGCCTTTTCAGATGGTTTCTTTTACTTAGGAATATGCATTTAAGTTTCCTCCACGTCTTTTCATGGCTTGAAAGCTTATTAATCCTTAACAATGAATAATACTCTTTTGTCTGAATGTATCACAGTTTATCCACCTACTGAAAAACACCTTGGTTACTTAACTTGTTAAATTTTAACTTTATTATAATTCTTACAGGCAGAGGAAACAGAAAAAGTGGGTAAGATTACGTTAGCAAGAGCCATCATATTATTTTTAACTTCTTTCAGAATTAGCTTCCTTTCCACATAAAATATAAGTAATTCAAAGAACAAAGGTTATTGTGAATAGGCTTAAGTAGAGCTCTGTATGTAACTAAGGGATGGATAAGTGTACATCAGTGTGAAAATACAAGAAGTAAATTTAGACAACGTAATTTCAGCTCCCCAAAAATTATTACCACAAGAAAATGTAATTTGTTTCTGAATCTTGTTTCTGTCTTTTCTTGCTTCTTAATAAGAATGATGTGCCTCTTTTGTGATAAAGAGACAGCAGGTTTCCTTAACAATTTAATCAGGTGATTAAGGAATAATCATTATCTGACAATCTTAGTGTCCTGAGATTGGTCTAAATCAAATTAGTCTTTATTAAAAGATTATAAACAAAATGATAGAATGAAACAGCAAAGGCTCAAGTCTGTGTAAACTAAATCATAACCTATACATACTAATTTCAAAATTATTTACTGAAAAATATTTTAGACTAAATTTCTACTTGGTAAATAATATGTTTGTTTATGCAACTAATAGTCATTCTATTTGAAAGTGACATACATTTTTTTAGTGTTTCCTTTAGGCAAATGTTCATGTCTGAACTCTAGGAGCTAATCAGCTTCATCTGATTCTGAGACTAATTTTGAAAAATATGTTTCAATGCATAACATATATGCCTTCAAAATTATCCTTACTAAAACTGAAATAATCTGCAAGAAAATAAAAAATATGTACTTCTGATAGATCACAACAAAATATTATTTTTTTCTTTGACCTTTCATTCCAAACAGCTAAGACATGAACAGCATTAAGATGTTGTCTTTTTCAATTATAATAAAAATGTTGAGAGATTCAGTGGAACATTTCCTTTTATTTTCTTTGTATCTCTGAAATCAAGAAAAATTGAAAAGTAATATTTAGGCAAGATGGAAATTTGAATGCCTACTTGCATAGTGAGAAGACTTGGATAGAATGTCTGAGTATGTTCATTTGAGGGAAGCTTAGTAAAAATAATAAGTCATTTAATAAAGGAAATTGAAATCCTTTTATAACCTTCACCTTTACATTCGCTCTTGTTACTATTTCTTCCAGTGAGATGGAGAGTGACTAGAATTACTTGGGAAGAAGTTTAAATGTCTAATGGGAGATTATTTTTGGTGCGAGATTAATTAGACTATAAAATAATTACTTATTAATAAAAGGAAGAAAAGAAGACGCATTAGAAATGGCCTTCGTCATTTTCTCTTATACTCTGGCCTCCATCTCTTTGTCTGTTGATTAGCTTTGATGTTCACTCTTACATTCATTTTCATTTATGAAATATTACCTTTTCTCTTTCATTTTATCAGTAGTTTCTTTCACAGTATGAGGTCATGATAACAATAATTATTATTTCATTATCAAATCTATTTGTTCTGGGAGACATATGTGGGTCTAGGTCTCTCGTCACAAGCCAAAGTACTTGAGAGAGAGGTACATGATCACCGAGAAACCCTTGAAGAAGACTGGAAATGAGTCTGGAAAGGAAATAAGACTGAGCTGCAGCTTATTAAACAGAGTCAGTCCAACAGATAACAAAACTGAAATAAAGCTAGGTAAATAGCCAAGTCTATGACATTGTATTAGTCTGTTTCCATGCTGCAGATAAAGACATACCCAAGACTGGGCAAGTTATGAAAGAAAGACGTATAATTGGACTCACAGTTCTACATGGCTGGGGAGGCCTCACAATCATGGCAGAAGGCAAGGAGGAGCAAGTCAAATCTTACATGAATGGTGGCAGGTGAAGAGAGTTGGTGTGGGGAAACTCACATTTTTAAAACCATCAGATCTAGTGAGACCCATTCACTATCAGGAGAACAGCACAGGAAAGACCTGCCCCCATAATTCAATCATCTCCCACCAGTTCCCTCCCACATGTGGGAATTTGGGGAGCTATAAGATGAGATTTGGATGTGGACACAGAGCCAAACTATATCAGCCATCAATCTGAAATAGGAAGGAATGGCAGGGAGTTTTCATCTTATATGGCATTCCCTATAATGCTAGGAGATGCTTAGATTATGGCAAAGCATGTGAGGTTACAGCAAAGTGCAAGGTATTACAGCAGTATGATTAATCAGCTATCACTCTCAGAGATAAAGGATCTTAACAAAATATGCCAGGTGTTTGTGATACCTTACCTAAACAAAGGGAAAATATACAATGGGGACCAAAAAACCTCTAGTTTTCTATATGGGTGAACAGTATTTCTGCCTAAATAAAAACTAGAGAAACCCTCTGCTTGGCTTCACAGCATCCCACCCGAGAAAACATGAACACAAGTCTGTTTTATTTCTGGTAGCCCATTCTTATATACTATTTTTTTCATATTGGAAGTAACTTCTTATTAGGCAATAGTTCTCCATATACTAACAGGTTAATGAGGTATCAAGTCAGGGACATCAAGAATAAAAGCTTTAATGGCTGCAAAAGTTCGTTTTCTGGAGGGAGGTGTTGTGAAAAATAACAAGTGAAGTTTATTGCAGGAACTCCATGCTGTTATGCAAGTCCCTCTCAACCCCAAGGGCTTAGTTGATGTACTTCCAGTCACTAACCACTGATAATGGGCTCAGAATATCAAAACTAGGAATAACAACTGAAGGCCGAACTCAGATATCTGAAGTCTTGAAATCTTGGGGTAATAGAAGGCCTTAATGATAAACAGAATAATAGGGTTTAGTTGGTCAGCACAAAATTATTAAAATGTGCCATATTCATGGGGTGCCAACCACCGGCAGGACAGTCTTGACAATACTTGAGCAGGGTAGCTTGGAGATTGGATCTGGATGAATATTATTCCAGGAATATTTAAAGGATAGGAGGACGGGCAGCAACCTTTCATCACATGCATTGCTTATCAATTTCAGGAGGCCTAAATATGCTCGAAAAAGTAGTTCACCTCACCGTGTTTCACTTGAGGAAGACAAGAGAGGCACCCTAAACCTCCTGGTCCAAGTTTTTCTCTCAAGTTACTTGACACTGTGACCAAAGATCAATTGCTGTAAGTGATGGTAAGTAGGAAGGATTGGAGTCATCATAAATTGTTGCAGGTGGCCTTCAACGTTTTGAAAATGCTGTAACAGACAACTGAAATATGTTGATGCAAGCTTTTCCAAGTGGGTTCTTCTTTTACATTCCATCTTAGAGGAAGACTCCTTAGCTCTTCCTCCTGCACAAAATCGCATGTGGTTGACACTGGTCTCTGAAGTCAGACCACCCTTAGGTCAAATATTAGTTCCACCAGATAGTACCTAAGTGAACTTTGGTTATGTAATGTATCTAAGCCTGAATCTCATACTCAGTTTTAAAGATTAAACGTGATTCCATAGCAAAGTAGATAAAACAGTATCTGGCAAATAGTAAATGGACAGTTAAATATTATATTTTTTAAAAGAAAGGATTGCCCTCAGATGCCCTGAATTTTAAGGTCTGTAGACGTGAGCATTCATGTACCTACTAACCACCTAAAACCGCTTTTGTTGGTTTTAGCCTAGATGGCAAGACCTGTTGTGAGTTGAGATTTTAGTTCATCACAATCATTCTAGGCCAAAGCATACTCTCACGAGGTATCTGAATGTTTTTCAGGTAGCATCTTCAAAATTAAAAGTGGATGTGTTAAGAGTTCCCTGTCTCACCACTGTTTCCATAGAAGGCTTCCAAAAATTAGATATGAGTTTGGGGCCACTAGGTTCCCACTGAAATGGGGACATCAATCTCTGCCCTTAATTCTAAGACTGCTGGGGCAGGGTGAGACAGGATAAGTAACCAAGGATTGGGAAGCTAGAAAATAACTTCTATAATACCTACAGAAATTAGAAAAATATCTCTCCCTGAAAATCAATAGTTATTGGGAGATTCAAGTCAGGAAATTTTACATACTTTGTCATTTAATTGTTGTGATGAAGCTTAAAGCCTCCAGCAGTCATGCTTACCTTTTCATCACATGTACTGCTTATCATTTTCAGGAAGCCTAAATAGGCTCTGAAAAGTGGTTCTCCTCACTATGTTTCACTTCAGTAAGACAAGAGATGCACCCTAAACCTCCTGATGCAGCTTTTTCTAAAGAAGGGAACATTCAAACATTGAATGCTATTTCGATGTTATTTTAACCATTAACCCATGACAAGAAAAAGATTTAAAATTTGTAGGGGTCAGATTGTGACCATTTCCTTCTGTAAGATAAGCAGGAACCTGGGATCAAGAAAGTCCAGCCTGGGTGTTCTAGTCGCTGCAGTGAAAGAAGCTGATTTAGGTAGATTGCTTGGCAAAATCAAAAGCCAATCCAAATAAATCAACAGTCAGAAAGCAATACTTCAGGCATAATTTAATGGATGAAAATCAGAAGAAAGTAAAGATTCAGAGTCAAGGTATTATAAAGTAGGAAGTTATTCAAAGGTTTGAAGAAGCCCAAGACTATTCAGTTGCTCTCTTGTGTTGTTTTGTGTTGTATTACAGTCCTGTGTTCTGTGAATTTGCACCAAACTTGGAAATCTTTCGTCATTATTTCATCAAAGAGTAATTTCTCAGTATCATAAATAAATAAATAAATAAATAAATAAATAAATAAATAAAAGGGTTGGACACCATGAACACTGCATTTCACGTCATTAAATGGAGTAACAGTTTCATTCTTACTCTGTTTGGCATAGCAAGGGAGTATGTCTTTAATTTAAATAATATGAGACTTAGGAGTGAGATACTACTTTATACATTTATGTGAAAAAATTCTTCGAATTAGAGGATTTCACTTTTACCCATGTCCATGCTGACTAGTCAATTCCATTTAACACATGGGTTAGTGTGGAAGTCAAAACAAATCTCTACTTCTTCCAAAATGTTTTCCTTTCCCAAAAGGCTCATGTGTCTCTTTAACATGCCTAAATAATTTCAACTGCAGAAAATAATTTCCACTAGCACTACACTATAAAAATATAACTAGCAACGAGGTAACTGTTGCAAAATGTCGCTAGATGTGTGAGAAAATGACATGGTTGGAAATTCAATGCCACATCATCATCCTTAATCATGAACTAATTAATTTTTGCCATTGAAGCATACAAGGCAACTTGTTTTATGTTATTCTGATTAATTTCAATATGGAGACTAGTTGTACTATGTCAAGGGAGACAAGTGGAGGAGATAAAATGCCAACTTAAATGGAGAAAATTGTTAACAAGTGCTGACTCAGCATGCAAGAAGCTGCTCTACAATTAATCTAAGAACAAAAAGACAGAACTAATCAAAATTTATTTCTAGCCCATTAAACTGTCATTTGTAATGCTGGACAAAACTGTGTCACAATGGCTCTACTACTGGATTGACTTATACTACACAACTGTCCACATAGACTGATGCAAATTCTCCTCTTGCTGTAACAAAAGGGTAAATGAAAGCACCCAGGTATTCTTTACAGTTAACACTGAGATATCAGAAAATGTTCTTTGTTGAAGGTTCAAAACAAACTACAGTATTAGAAGAATCTAAAAACATTTTACCTCTGCAACATCAGTCTTCAGAACAAAAAGCCACAGAATTCCTGAAATATACTTTACCAGGAATATAACATACCAGAATTTGGAATACATAATAAAATGCATATATATATATATATATATATATATATATATGCAGTATATAATAAAAAGCATAATCCAACACTCACAACCATAGGACATATGCCACATAAGAAACAATATGTACTTTTGGAAATTGTATATTAAATTTTTTTTAATAATTAGAAATATATTTCCGTATTCAAAGAATCAGACGGTACATGTGACTGGGCAATTTCTGACTTAGCAGCTTTACACTTGGGGACTTAGAAAAATGATCATCTATTTTCAGAAAAAGAATTAGCCATTGATTCCAGTGATATCTTGTGTTGATTTGATAGCAGAAGACAAGCAGAGTGGAAGAACTTTGGAAGAAGCAATAAATAAAATGAACAGAAAAATAAGTGTCCTATAAACACACATTTTTCAAACATGCATGTTAAAATGCAGATTCTTATTTAGTAAATGACAACCTACAGGTCACATTTGGTAGGCCTCCAAATTAACCACCTGGGGAAGGCCTTATGATTCATGGCTTATGTCTGGTTCCTGAGTAAAGAATCTTACTGTAAGTCCCTTAAATCTTATCAGGAGTTTCTCAAATGGTTCACATAGTGATTAATACATAATCTACTGACATTAAAATGGACACCAATTTGTTTCTGAATCATGAAGTTTAATTGTTTGACTTGCAGGTAAAATATCCTAGCCTGTATGTTTCTATTTGTACCATTGATTCTAATTATTGTTTTGTAACTTCCAGTGAAAAAACTGTGATGTGAGGAGTACCCCTCCCTCTCCTCCACTTTCCTATAAAAACAGTCCAACTTGTAATAGACTTTGGAACATGCCCAAATTTGTCGCTGTGTCTTCCTGAGTTTATAGTCAAATTCAGCTTTCAATAAATCTTTATCATATTATTTCTGCCCCAAGAGCCTTGATTTCAGTTGGCATACATGTGAGACCCAGATTCTTCATGTCTAGCAGCCTCCCAGGTGATATGATGCTGCTTGTCTAGGGAACACTCCTTGGATAGCAGTTACAAAGAAATAAAAAGGTAAATCAGGGTCACTGAAAGAATATAATATTTTTGTTATTGTTTAGACATCTCTAAAGTTTCTCCTAGTCTGAATTTGCCTACATCAGTGGTTTTAAATTTGGCTGCACATGAGAATCACCTGGGAAGCTTTCAGACATCCCACGGCCCAGGTCACATTCCAAGCCACTCATAGCAATCGTGAGAGGTAGTGTGTGAACATCAGTGGTTGTTGAAGCTCCCAAGTGATTACAATGTACAGCCAAGATTGAGAACCACTGGGCTAAATTGACTTTTCATAGCTTAACAAGCAAAATTTACAACCAGTTAAGAAATTTTAGCTCAGTGACCAAGTCCTTGAAACCTATTCCATGATCACTAAAAATATCAGCCCAGGAAAATCAAGTGAAATCCTCACCTCTGTTTTAATTATTTTCCATTGAGATTCCTTAAGTAACTTTGCGATGGCTTTTTATAATGAGGTACATACACGCCCTCTCATCTTTCAGGTAGATACACATTGTGCTGGCCTAAGGTCACTATAGTCTGAGAAAGAAAAACACAGCATTCTGAACATAAGCTACCATTAACTGACATACACACAGTGATTGATTAACAATATATAATGAATCCCTTCTTCAGTTCTATATTGAATATAGAAACAGCTTCAATCTTCCCATCATTAAACAAAAGCAACACTTCATGTAACATTCACATTGGAAAAGAAAAAGAAAATTCTGATAGCTTCCCCAGCAGAGGAAAACAAAATAAGTTATAATTGTGATACTGGCTGTCAATATCTTGATTTGCAAACAATGCAGGACTATAAAAATAAACTTCAATTAGGCAGCAACTTTTCACACTGCTGAACATTATCAAAATAAAAACCCATTATGCATTTGAAACATTTTATATACTAATGCATGCTTCTCTATTAATGTGTGACCATTAAAAAAGCAAGGAGACTTTTGTCCAGTGATGTCTATAGCACATATTTTTAAATGTTATATGGCAATAGCAAGTCAGATTTTTTCTTTTAAAAGTCATACCAATATTGATTGCACTAAAATAAATTCTCCCATCTCCTAAGTATCTGGTCTCTTATTTCTGTCAAATTAAAATTTCACTTATTTCTTCATTAAACATCCCTTTATTCAATGTATTGATTAAAGATTCACTGTATCAGGTACCATGCTACACTTTGGGAATATAGTGGTGAGCAAAACCAGACACTATCTTGTAACAGTTGACAATACAGAGGGGCATACAGACATTCCTAAAAATTTTAAATATCAAACATCAAATCAAAAATTACAGCTATGACAAAGGCTCGAAAGAAAAAGAAAAACAAGTTACATCTGCTATATAAGATTCTAGACGTTATGAACATTTTCCCTATGAAACAATCATTGAGCTATGATTTAAAGAATGGTCAGTTTTACAGAGGCATCGGAGCCAACACAGCATATCAACAACCATACAATCTTCGATAAACCTGACAAAAACAAGCAATGGGGAAAGGATTCCCTGTGTAATAAATGGTGCTGGGAAATCTGGCTAGCCATGTGCAGAAAGCAGAAACTGGACCCCTTCCTGACACCTTA
>CM052654.1:88154328-88170557 GCA_028533165.1 Leontopithecus rosalia
CACGAATGTTCATTGCAGCACTGTTTACAATAGCAAAGACCTGGAACCAACCCAAATGCCCATCAATGATAGACTGGACTGGGAAAATGTGGCACATATACACCATGGAATATTATGCAGCAATCAAAAATGATGAGTTCGTGTCCTTTGTAGGGACATGGATGAATCTGGAGAACATCATTCTCAGCAAATTGACACAGGAACAGAAAATGAAACACCATATATTCTCACTCATAGGCGGGTGATGAACAATGAGAACACAAGGACACAGAGAAGGGAGTACTACACACTGGGGTCTATTGGGAGAAATAGGGGAGGGACAGCGGGGGGAGAGTGGGGGAGGGATAGCATGGGGAGAAATGCCAAATGTGGGTGAAGGGGCAGAGGGCAGCAAAGCACACTGCCACATGTGTACCTATGCAACTATCTTGCATGTTCTGCACATGTACCCCAAAACCTAAAACGCAATAAAAAGAAAAAAAAAAGAATGGTTAGTTTTAATTTGCCAAAAAAAGAAAAAAGAAAAAGAGGACATTCCAAGTGAGCATGTGAGGATGCAGTAGGCATAATGGTAGGTGGCATAAAGAGCATGGCAGGTAGGAGGGATGGAATGGGGTTACCGGAGCAGCGAAGATAGAGGATGTGCAACCAAGCTATCATTCTAAAAAAGGCCACTTTCTTCCATTGAATTTGAATTTGGAAAATATTTATCAAGATGTGAGATAGGTATAATATAGATGAGAGAGGTCCAATTAACAGAGTATAATCAAAAGAGTGAAATACAGTGGGATATATAGAAGTATATATGTCCTCCTCCAATTTCTTTTCAGACTTCTACCTAAATAAATGCATAAGATTATAAGAGGTAAAGCTAAAAGTAATACCAGGGATTAGACTGGTACAATAGTTTTTAATATAATAACCCTATTTTCTATGTATTCCTATATGTTTTCTTTGTGACGTTTTAAATTCTGTGACACTCCTATAATACATATGATGGCAACAATATTAATAAGCCTTATAAATCAAATAGTAACACAGGTTTGTTAATGCCTAAATATATGTGAACATAAACGGAGACTAGCGGAGACAATTTTAACATAAGAGGGATTCAGTTGTAGGATCAGCAAAGTACAACCCATGGGGCAAATCCAGCCCATATTCTCATTTTGTAAATGGAGTTTTACTGGAACATAACCACACTTGTTAATGTGCCTATTGTCTATGGGTGCTTTCATGCTACAGTGGGAGAGAACTGCATAGTTGCAATAAAAAACATGAAGCCCACAAACCCTTTATAGAAAATGTTAGCTGAACCTTCTCTTCTGACACACCAATCTTTCATGGAGAGTGACCAACTATCTTTTTTGTTTGGGATTCTTCTGGATTTACTACTGAAAGTCTCATGTCCTGGGAAATCAGGATGGTTCGTGGCTCTACCTCAAGCCCTATTAATATTTTGGCTAGGCAGCATAGTGCCCTGAGATTCTTGTGAGTGGAGACTGTATCTTAGGCATCCTTTCAGTTGCATACCCCACCACCACCACCACTTCTAACACAGGTACTAATAATTAGAAGAGACTCAAGTAATACAGTAATATTAAATTACAGATTACTATATAATTTGCAGATTATGCCCAAAATCTAAGTCTCTTCACATTGAACAGCCCTCTTCAGATTGTGAGGATTGTCTCATAAATATAAAAACATTTTAACAGCATTAATTCTACTTCTAAACAACCTTCCTGGGAGAATACTCACTCACAAATGCAATAATAGCTTTGTTAGATTCTAGCAACATAGCAGAGAGGCACTCCAGATTAAGCAGATGAAGTCAGAACTCCTGGTACAAACCCAGGACCATGGATGGAAAAAGTTAGGAGGGTGTAAGAGATAATAGGTTCTTATCTTAGTCAATAGTATGTGTATGACTTGTGGTATGGGTTGAGGAGGGTATTGCTTGGAGCAATTCCTGAGCACAAGGATCAGTGAGGGTTTATGTTTTAATTTCCATGAATTAAGTTTGGGGAAACCAAGAGTTCTTAGGAGAACCACCCCAGAATAAACAGTTAAATATAATTTTGAATATATCAAATTATTTTTGTCAGTGCAATTTTAGTTTTTGTTGTATAGTGGTAGCAGCTAGAAACCTATCCCTCTGTGTTTAAACTGTGGGCAAAGTTTCCAAATGTTTTCATTAATGTATATGCTTTTAAATAACTAATTTATACACAAACACAGTGATTCTTATCAAAGACTGTTGGGGGCACTGTACTCTAGAATAGTAGGTATCTGGCTACAATAACTTACCTAGACAGCATAGGTTCTCACATAAAGCAAGAAGCAACATATCATAAAAGACAGAGTGTTGACTCTTAAATCTGATAATTTCCCATCAGATCTGTGAGCTTCCCATGGTGGGCAATCTGCAATTTTAAAGTTGTCACAGTGTGCATTAGCCACTAGATGCTCAGGGTATGGAGGAAAAGTCACCCTAAAGGTCAATAGCTTTTTTACTTTTTTTTGTAGTTGGTGGATAGGGGTGCAGAGGGAGCTTTATAGGCATTTTGGTTACTTCACAGTAAATTGCATTTAGGACATAAAAGAGAACAAAGAGCCAGGCGAATTTGCATAATAATGATATTCTGAGTTCATTGTGAGTACCCTTGTATCATTGTAGGTATTATTACAGGGTTGAATGGGAAAGGATGTATATTTATGAAAACATCTCCTCCTTTCTTTGGGAAAGGCAGAGAGTGAGGAGTCTGGATTGGGGTAAAGGGAAGATACATGGGAGCTTCTAAACAGCTGAATGGTGCTCCCAGCCCTGAGCTAAAAAGAAAATGAAAGGACGGAAGCATGGTCTGTGACTAAGGTGATATTTATGTGGGCAAAAGCATTATTTAAATTAATAATGTTTCTTTTCTGAACATATCAAATTTTCAACATTTCCTATATTTGAGGAGTAACAAGAGTATCCCATTTCGAGAAGCATGGCCCATGGCTAAAGCATAATGGAACACTGTTCCAATTTATTTGTTTTTCTGTCCAGTTCTATAATCCGTCACCTTATGCACAAGCTCTCAATGCATTGCTTTTAGTTTTTATTGAAGTGTAATCTGTGCATATATGTATGTGGTTTCTTGAATTATCACAAACTAAATATGCCAATGTAGCCAAAAGCCAGGTCAGCAAATATTACTTTCCAGTCACTGTCTTTCCCTACTTGGCTTATTAAATTTTTGTTAAATATCACTACTTGGTCTTAGGCAAACTTTAAGGTCTTAGGTAACTACTCATTGCCATTCATTAAGATGAAGACCAGAGGCAACTCAGGATTCTGGAGGAACTGGTGAAAGGACAGGCATAGGAGGATGCTTGGAGCCATGCTATAGAGCAAAGGTCAGCAAACTTTTTCTGAAAAGGGCCAGATTGTAAATATTTTCAGCATTGAAAATCATGAGGTCTTTGTCACAATTCTAAATGAATGTCAATAGCTTTGTTGTAATTTTTAAAAAAGGCATTTGGCTGTACTTTATCAAGTCCCCTGGTATAGAGCAAGCAATATCTATGGAATGTGGGGTACTGTGTAAAGAGCATCGGAATACTTCAGGAGGAAACCTGTGTGAAATCCTGGACTTACTCTAACTAAAAGGCAGTTAACTCAGTCCGAAGTCATCTGGATTCCTCAAGGCAGAATAACTTGATACTTTTAGTTTATACTCACTTATTTCTATCCGTGGTCTAGTTTTTAATTTCAAAATAATGCAGTAGACAGCAGCAAGTTTTGAAAATGTCTAGAAGCAAAAAAAGAAAAAAATACTATTTTTGTTACATTTAGCAACATTGCTTAAGGAAAGCACTATCGATTTCACTATTTTCTAATTCTTATATTCCTGTAAAGCAACTTTCTGCTCCAAAAAATGTAACACAAACAATGGAATTTGTGCAAATCCTGAGAATTTCAATATTTCACAGTTTAACGATTAGTTAAAATTCCACTACATTATGAACTGACAAGAGAAACAAAGCCACACATAACAGCACATATTTTCCATTTTGTTAAACCACATGCCATTTTACTTTGCTTTGATTCAATTCTGTTTCCAGATTACTAATCATGTTTTGGGACATGAAACAGTTTAATTTACCTTGACCTTGATGTGTTAGATTCTTTGTGGCCTTGGCACAGGCTATTCTAATCTCCACCACAAAAATACCCATCATGAAAGAGAACAAATAGAATTTCTACAAAGTCCCTGCTTAACCAAAGAATGCTAAATCTGAAGATTTTGTTTTCTATTATTATTATCAAAAGCTATGAAAACACAGAAAAATATGAAAATTAATGTGATTTGACAAAAACCAAATAACCATTGAACATTACCTGATATCACTTATCAAATGTTCATGAATTAATTTCTGTGATTATCTTGTACAACTGGAAAACTGCCCATGTTATTTTCTTTGACCACAGAGTAGATTAAGCATTAGAACATTAAGAATTTATTTTCTTTTCTCTCTCTCTTTCTGTCCTTTTCTTTATTTTTCCTTTCTTTCTTTTTGCCACAGCACTAAAACTCATAAGATCACATCATGCACCTATATGACATCTTTGACTTAACTTTTTCTCTTATTCTGTATCTAAAATATACTATCCTATATATTCTTTGTTCTGACCTACTGCCTATACTCTAGTCCAAAGCACCATTATGTCTCAATTAGATGACTACAGTGGCCTCCTACCACCCATGTTGCTTCCACAAATATTCCCACTACAGTCTGTGTACAATGCAGCAGCAAGATGAAAGCTGAAACACAGAGTAGATATGGCTATTAATCACTTAAAGCTCTCCCACAGACTTCATTCTCTCCTTGACTTTATGTGCCATCACCTATGTCTTTTTAACCACTCTGGCCACCTTTATGCTCCTTAAGTGTTGCAAGCTTACACCTGCCTCCTGCATCTGCTGTTACTTCTGCATGAGCCATTCCTCCTTTATTTACCCCTGTGACTCTTGGTTCAGATACATGCCCCTTCTCCACCATCCCTGTCATTCTTTCTTTTGTGGTTCAACAAGTTTCATATTTATTTGTTATATATTTAATTGCCTTTCCCACCCATTAGAATAAGCTCAACAGAGGTAAGGATGGCTGAGCTGGAAGGAAGGAAAGAAAAGACAGGGTTGGAGAAGTTATCCTGAGTTGATTTGATATATACATATAAAATCACAAAACAGGCAGGGTATAGGGGCTCACACCTATCATACCAGCACTTTAAGAGGCTAAGGCAGGTGAACCACCTGAGTTTGGGAGTTTGAGACAAGCCTGACCAACATGGAGAAACCTCATCTTTACTAAAAATACAAAATTAGCTGGGCATGGTGGTACATGCCTGTAATCCAAGCTACTCAGGAGGCTGAGGCAGGAAAATTACTTGAACCTGGGAGGTGGAGGTTATGGTGAGCTGAGATCCCAACATTTGCATTTCAGCCTGGGCAACAGGAGCTCAAAAATAAATAAATAAAATAAAATCACAACTCAGAATTTTTCTTTTATTTGCAATATTATCTTACATTAAAATATTCTGATGTGTTCAAATATAATCCAAATACCATGGATAAAAATAATAAGATGATAGTAAAATAAATAATGTGTAACATTTTTCAGTGGTCATTTGGTATTAGCTATTATCAATTGGTATTGAACTTCATGACAAGCACATTTTTCTGGTTACTATGAGAGTTATATCACACAAACATGTTTTAAGTACCTTGTGATCATTATCATAAAAAAGGAAAAAAATATGTATTACTTGTACATGCTATCAAAAATATTTTCATTTACTTCAGTTAGTTAATTGTTTATGGACTATCTTTGGCATTTGAGATTTATGCCATGCCAAAATAATGAAATTCATGGCATCTTTTTGGTAAATATAAAGGATAAAATTAAAAAAAATACAATTTTTTTCTCTTTAAATATTGTGATCATTTTTATTATCAGTTAATCTTCAATGGAATCAAAATTTCTATTTTTATTACCCTAAAAGAGATTTGGGATTATCGTCTGCCCACAAAGTGTTGAAATCTCTCTTGTACATGTATGCCTCTTCTCATTTGACAATTTGTTGTTGTTAGGTTGCAAATCTGCAATCTATTACTCTATAAAATGAGTCTCCTCCATGCTTTAAAAGAGCATGTATTCAATTGGGTAAAAATAGATTTTAAGTAGAGTGTGTTGCAATTGATCCATTTCTTCCCTCTTTGGGGAAGAAAATTTAACAAAAGAAAATATTCATCATACACCTCCTGCAGACAGACAGACACACAAGTCTTTCCCCCAGTATACTTCTGCCACTATCTTTAAGGCCACTGGTATTTCTAGACTTTAAGAAGACTCTAAAATTTCTCTTGTCCATTGCTAAATTGAGATCAACTATTATGTTATAGAGAGCACTTGGAGAAACACTATTCTGTAACTGCTATTTTAATTGTAGTTGTCATAATCAGTTCAGATTCTAGAACAAAAATACCATAGACTGGGTGGCTTAAATAACGTAAATATACATCTAACAGTTTTAGAGACTGGAAAGTTCATGCCTAATGTGGTGACCCATTCAATGCCTGGTGAGGGTCTTCTTCCTATTTCTTACCTCACATGGCATGAAATGTCAGAGAGAGAGTGTGTGGAGTGGGGGAAAGCAAGCACTCTTGTGTCTGACCTTACAAGTACATTAATCCCATCATAAAAGCTGCACCCTCATGACCCACCTACTCCTTAAGGGCCCCAACTCCAAATATCATCACATTGAGAAAGAATTTCAACATATAAATTTGAGGGAGAACGCAAACATGAAGTCTCTAAGAGCAGTTGGCTGAAGATTCCTGGTAATAGAATAAAGCAATGCATATTTACTCATTTATTTACAAAAAATATAGTCCTCAAAGCTCATGCTATTATCTTTTAAAATAAAGCAAAACAATACAAGATTATATTTAATATTTAGAACTTTGACTTAAATTAGGATATGCTGAGTTGTATATACAATCAAAAATAATAGTTACCTTCACATCTATTAAGATGACTATAATAAAAAAGACAGATAACAGAGCATGTTGAAAATTGGAAAAACTGGACCCCTTATGCCCTGCTGATAGAAATGTAAAAGGTGTGGCCACTCTTAAAAACAGTCTGGCATTATAATAGAACTATTTATAAACCTTTGGGTATATACCCTGTAATGGGATTGCTGGGTCAAATGATATTTCTATTTCTAGATCCTTGAGGAATTGCCATACTGTCTTCCACAATGGTTAAACTAATTTGCACTCCCATCAACAGTATAAAAGCTTTCCTATTTCTCCACATCCTCTCCAGCATCTGTTGTCTCCAGATTTTTCAATAATCGCCATTCTAACTGTGATGAGATGGTATCTTAATGTAGTTTTGATTTGCATTTCTCTAATGACCAGTGATGATGAGTATTTTTTTCATGTTTGTGGGCTGCATAAATGTCTTCTTTTGAAAAGTATCTGTTCATATCCTTCGCCCACTTTTTGATAGTGTTGCTTTTTTCTTATAAATTTGTTTAAGTTCTTTGTAGATTCTGGATTTAGCAGTCTGTCAGAAGGGTAGCTTTCAAAAATTTTTGCCCATTCTATTGGTTGCTGGTTCACTCTAATGATGGTTTCTTTGGCTGTGCAGAAGCTCTTAAGTTTAATTAGATCCCATTTGTCTATTTTTGCTTTTGTGGCCATTGCTTTCGGTGTTTCAGTCATGAAGTCTTTGCATATGCCTATGTCCTGAATGATATTGCCTAGGTTTTCTTCTGGGGTTTTTGTGGTGGTAGGTCTTATGCTTAAATCTTTAATCCATCTGGAGTTAATTTTTATATAAGATATAGGGAAGGGGTCCAGTTTCAGCTTTCTACATATGGCTAATCAGTTTTCCCAACATCATTTATGAAACAGGGAATCCATTCCCCATTATGTGTTTTTTCAGATTTGTCAAACATTGGATGGTTGTAGATGTGTGGCATTACTTCCAAGGCCTCTGTTCTGTTCCATTGGTCTATATCTCTGTTTTGGTGCCAGTACATATGTTCATTGCAGTACTGTTTACAATAACCAAGACTTGGAACTAATCCAAATGCCCATCAAGGATAAACTGGGTAAAGAAAATGTGGCACATATATGCTATGGAATTCTATGCAGCTATAAAACAGGATGAGTTTATGTCCTTCACAGGGACATGGATGAAGCTGGAAATCATCATTTTCAGCAAACTGACACAAGAACAGAAAACCAAACACCACATGTTCTCACTCATAAGTGGTTGTTGAACAAGGAAAACACATGGACACAGGGAGGGTAACATCACACACCAGGGCCTGTTGGGGTGGGGGGACTAGGGGATGGAAAGCAGAGGAGTGGGGGGATTAGGGAGGGATAACATTAGGAGAAATACCTAATGTAGATGACGAGGGGATGGATGCAGCAAACCACCATGGCATGTGTATACATATGTAACAATCCTGCATTATCTGCAGAACTTAAAGTATAATTTAAAAAAAAAAACAGTCTGGCAGTTCCTCAAACCATTAAGCAGAGATCTACCATATAATCTAATAATTCTACTGCTAGCTGTATACCCAAATAAAAACATAGGTTCATGTAAAATTTTGTGCATATATGTTCATAGCAGCATTTTTTCTACAGCCAAAAACTAGTAAAGAATAAACAAATGTTCATCAACTAATGAATGAATGGATAAAATGTGTTATATTCATACAATGGAATATTATACAGCCATAAAAAGAAATGAAGTACTGATACATGCCACAATATGTATGGATCTTAAAAACATGACAAGTGAAAAAAGCTTATCAAAAAAAAACAAGACTATATATTTTGTAATTTCATTTCTGTAAAATCATCAAGATAGGCAAACCTTTAGAAGACAAACATGAGTGGTTATCCAGTGTTTAGTGTACTGAGGAGGTAGGGGGTGGGGGTATGGCTAATTGGTAAAGGTTTCTTTCGGAAGTAACAAAATATTCTCAAATTGAATGCAGAGATGATTGCATAACTCGGTGCATTAAACTGCACATATTAGATTGTGCATTACATATATATATATACACATATATAAATATGGATATGTGTGTGTGTATAATGCTATTAAAAATATGGCTTACCAAGGACTGTTCTAGCCCACGAAGACAAATGCAGTCCTTATTCCTATGGACCTTACGTGGGGAGAGGATGAATACCAATAATACGTATATACATAACATATTTTTAGATAGTGAAAATACTAGAGAACACATACATGTTCAGGTAAATGTTCTAGAGGGTGGCAGAGGGCAGACAGATGTTTTCAATAGGATAGAGGCAGCCTCTGTAAAGGTGACATTTGAATTAAGACCTGATTAATGGGAAAAGGAAGGTGGTCCATTCAAGTATAAAGGCCCTGAGTAGAAAATAAGCTTGGCAAGTTCAAACAACCACAGGAAACTATTGTGAGTAAAGGAGAGGAATAATTCATTAATACTACAACTGGGAAAGGTGGAGAAGTCATATCTTGTTAATCTCAAATACTTTTCTTAGCTTTATCCAAGAGTAAAAAGTCAGTCACAATAAATCTTTAGTAGCATCATTTCATGATGTGGCTATTTAGCTGAATATTATATACTATTTGCTTTTTTAAATCGATGCAAAAACTGTCAAAGATTTTAAGTGCCATTAGGGAATTGGTTTTCATAAATACATCACTCTCTAGTTGGAACTAAAATTACATTTCCATGAACAACATTGAATTAACAGTTTAAAAATTAAATCAACATGATTTGGCAATGTAAGAACATTTTCTATATTCAGAATTTATTCCACTGAGATTAGTGTACCAGGTAAAGCACTGGAAGGGAAACAGAAGGCATGATGAAATTAAATAATTTAAAGAGCATTTAACAAAAAACAGTTTAGAAAAGTGTGGGCATGTTTAAAGGAGAGCTCAAGAGACTGCAGGTTACAAGGCTAATAACATCAAGGAGCTAAGCACCACCTCTGTCTTTAGGCCTGATGAGATGGAAATAGAGACTTGTTACTAGACCCTAAAGACAGGGAGAGAGCTAAGGAGAGAGAGGGAGCTAGCTGCCTGACAGAGCTGTGATCTTCAGTTAGGAATTCAGGCAACTGATGTCAAAGCTACTGGAGTGAGTTAGCGTAATAAGTTTTCTGACCCCACTCTCTTCCCCGACACTAATCTGATCTCCTGCTTGAGTTCCCCACAGACCAAATTCAGCTTGAAGCTGGCATGTTAACACGCCTGCTTATGTAGTCCATAGCGTTCACCCTCCTAAAGCATAGGCAGATACTCTATTTAGAAGGACAAATAGAGTAGTGGTAACACAGGCAGCCTTAGAATTTTCCTTATCTGTATATGATATTGAAAAAAAAATACCTGGGTATCAAATTATCATTCATTTATTCAAATGAGCTTGCAAAACGGCAGCCACTCTATAAATCACTGAAAACTCAATGCATAGTCCTTACTTTCAAGTTGTTTACTTACATGAATGGGAAAATTATCATGTTAATAGATGCACATACAATGTGGTCCATAGTGAAGGTGCTAAGATCGACAGAAATGATTTTTCTGTCAATTTTATCTGTGATATATTTATACAGATAAGCCTATACATATACATACATATAATCTATATTTTCTGTAGTTATATATATATATATATATATATATATATATATATATTTCTATGGACTTAATGTCTGTGCCCCTCACCCCAAAATTAGTATGTTGGAATCCTAACCCCCAAGGGTATGGTATTAGAAAGTGAGAACTTTTAGGATATAATCAGATGAAAAAGGCATCTGTCATGAATATGATTAGTACTCATAAATATAGTAAAATATCACAGACTGAGTAGCTCATAAACGTAAGTTTATTTCTTATACTTCTGCAGGCTGGAAAATTTACGATCAGGGCACCAGCAGATTCAAAGTCTGCTGAAGGCCTCTTGCCTGGTTCATAGAAGATACCTTCTTCCTTCATCCTCACATGGTGGAGGGAGCAAGGCAGTTCTCTGAAGCCTCTTGATAGCCAGGTTTGTGACTAATTTCTTTAATTTCTCATCTTTGTGGTATAATTTAAATATTATTTCATACTTAAAAACTGATATCTGAAAGCAAGGAAAAATGGTATAATTGCATTGATAATCTGGTAAATTACTGTAATTTGATTTGGCTTTGCAACTTTCAGTAATATATCTGTCATTGGTGCTTTATATCTTGTGACACAGTGAGTCTCAATTCCATTATTCACAAATGCTAACCTACACTATACCAATACCTACACTACCAAAAGTTCATAAACAAGCAGAGTAGAAACAAACAGATGGTCAATTTTTCAGACAAGCAAATAACAAAAGTCACCTTTCGTTTCCTTGGTTTCTAAATCTTCATCTGCCAATGTTACAATTAAGACCTGTATTAACATTACTGTTAAATGTATTCAGAAGCATAAAGCTTACTGTGAAGTGTTGGATCCAGAAAGGGGAAAATCCAAGCAAGACATTAAAATAATGGTTTGCCAGTCATTTTGGAAAACCTCCATGATAGAAAACCAATCTATGGAATATGTGCACAAAGTATTTGATAGGAGAAAAGAGTAACCCTCTTATCTACCCTCTATCAAGGGCCTCACTTTCATGTTCCATAATGTAAGTGGAATTATTAAAATTTATGTCATCACATTTCCTTGTGGATCGGAGCTTGCTTGCTTTAATAAAAGATAATTCAATGATTTGTGGGACCAGCATTTCTCATTTTACTTTGTCTACTTATAGATCATGCAGAAGTAAAACAAACAAGATATGCTGGGTTGTTCCCCTTCTCTCTAAATTTGTATTGTAAGTTCCAGGGGTTCTAATATTGTTTATTCTATACATAAGAAGATATGGCAACACTGAAATACCATGCCCAAAGTGGTGGTAAAATAAACCTCAAAGAATCTATGGCACAGTGTGTGTGTATGTGTGTGTGTGTGTGTGTGTGTGCGCGCGCGCGCGTGTGTGAGGGAGAGAGAGACAGAGAGACAGAGAAAGAGAGAGACAGAAAGAGAAAAAAAGAGAGAGAAAAAATATAACCAAAAACTCTTACCACATTTCCTCCATTTATATTTTTGTTTGTGTTACTATCACCATTTGAAACAGTTGAATATAGTGAAATGGGAGAGTAGCTATGAAGTAAAAGCTAACTGGCCATCTTCACAATCTTCCAGAAACATGGAAACCTCTGCCTGGTAAGATTTTCAAAACTTAACATCTTTGTTGAGTCAAGTGTTTAGTTATCCCTGAGACTTAGAGAATTATGTTCCAAGTGGAATTTGCCGGCTTAACATAGAATGTTGTGTCAAATTACTAGCTTCCATGAGTGAGTAATTGTACCTTATTTTGTCATAAATGGTTGAGGAGCAGTTAAACATTTGCAAGTTCAGATGATGTTCAGAAGAAGTGATCCATGTTAATCCGGAGCTCAGGACTCAGATAAACCTGAACTTGTATTATCTTTCCAAAAAATCAACATAAGCTAATCAAACCAATCCCTGAATTGTAGTAAATATTTAATGAATAATTAGGCTTTAATTATGTCTTATTTTTGTGATGAATTAATGGCATTTGATTTCTAAAGTTTGCTATTTCAGACTGTATTTTCCAAGATAATTAAAATTGAATTGAGTCATTGATGTTAACTGATTTATTTCCACTTCAAAAAAGCATTTGACTTAGAAGAAAAGATCTAATGAAGGCATTTCTTAAAACCATAAATTAATTAATTTTTAACTCTAACAATTATGGAACTCCTTTTTTGTAAAATAAAAGACAAATCAATTCAATACTTGGCCAAAATTGTTGTCATATAAACTTAGTCACAAAAAAATTTTGACAGCAAAATATATGTGACTTCTCAGGACACCTAGCAATACATACAGGCTAGAAAGACGTGCACCAGGTTTTAAGGCCATTTTGTAGATTCACATTTCCATTCCTTAAAGCTACTTTGTGAACACCACTTTCACACTGTCAGTCAAAATATTATTGCATCATAATTTTTTTCACCATTGAGTAGTAGAGATCAAAATTAAAATCAATGTACTACTTACATTTCATAAATTTAAAAATATGTTTATATTTTCAGTTTAATGATTCATTATTTTACATCTATAGTCTTCAACAACAAAAATAAATGTGCAACAGTATGTTTAGCTTCATAAAGTCATGTATTGTACTTCTCATTACCATTTGAATTTTAAAGCTGTTTAAAACCTAGAACATTTTGTTCTCTACCAAGACATAATAAGGTTTTTATATTTAGAAGTTATATATTCTCCTCTTGAAAATTTGATTATTAATTTATATAGGAAAAATTATTTCTTACTTAGACTTAGTTTTAAATTTTTTTGTCTTGCTTGCAAAAAAACTTTTAAAATCTTTAAACAGAAATAATGACAGTTTTACCAAACATTATTGGGCTTCCAAACCAAAACATTCTCCTCCTAATATGACAAATAAGAGTCATAAGACAAATGGCTATAATTGTATTGACCTGTTTACCTAGCAGAACTATTTAAGCTTGGTTGCCATGGAAAACCATGCTTGGAATGAAAGAGCAGGAGTAATCCAATTTAAGGCCATACCAGTAAGTATCCCCAAGACTGGTTTTAGTCTTTTCCTTAGAATTGTTTTCCAGGGTCACCAGCTATATCCCATTTATCCTAGAATAATAACACTTTAGAGCAACCTGCACACAAATATACATTTTCTCTTTCTTCATCATTTAAACAACTGCAGTACAAATAACCCATTCTGTATTATTGTGGCTGCCTATTTAACTTTTCACACATTATTAATAGCAAGTTGCCATTTTGCAGTCTTTTTTTTTCTTGATTTCTCAAAAGGTTCTATTCTGCTAAACACTCTTCCTTAAAACATTCTCTTTCTTTGACTTAGGTAATTCTATGTTCTCCTTGATCATTTTTACAGACTCATCCATCCCCTGAGCTCTCACGGTAGCTCACAGCTCAGATTTAGCCATCCTCTTTACCACTCCATACTATTTTTCTTCATGGAACCTCATTCCCATCAAAGGTTTTGATTACCACTTATATACTTAAGACTAAAATTTTATCAGCAGACTAGGCAATTCTTAAGAACACCAAGACTACATATTTCAATCCCTAAGTAAGCATCTACTGGGTTAATTTCACGACCCATATCAACAACTCCTCTTCTCTTTCCTGGTGATTTCTATCTGGGTGGTCCACAATCATCTATCCAGTTGTACAAGTCAGAAATCCTGGCAGCATTCTGGATTCCATTTGTTTCTCAAGTCCAATTTCACATTGTGTTCAGGTGGCTTTTCCTCCAGAACTTATCCCCTATCTGTTTTTTTCCTGCCTCTTCCACTAACACCACTGTAATAATAATTACCGCATTCCTTCTTCTAAACTACTGTTAACAGCTTTTTAACTGGATTCCCTATTTATACCCTTATCCCCTTCCAATAATTTTTCAATTTACAGAGACAGCTGTCTTCAAAAAAATAAAAACCTAACTTTATCAGACCATACAACTCTCTTATTAAAATATTTCACTGGCTTCCCATTAAGTTTAGGGTAAGGACCAAAGTCTTTGGCATAAATCTTCCAGGTCCTCCACAAGCTTGCTCCTACCATGCCTCATCTTGTCATGGGCTGCTCAATTCTCGGCACTCTAGCCAGACAGGTTCCTTTAAGTTCTTAAAGAATTAAGTTCTGTTAATTCCTTCTTGGCTCACCACTCTTTTGCCAAGTTTTACCTTCCTGTGTCAGCTCACTAATAATCCTATCAGAGAAGATTTCTTATCATAAGAAAGAAGCACCATCAAATCTTTTGCTGACATGAGAGTGAGAAATCAAAATGGCAATACTTACATTTACTATGTTACCATTATGATTTCAGTTTTTCCCACCTTGAAAATTAAGTTTAAGAAAGGTCTGTTTTTGCAATAAATCTCACATGGCTACATGTCGTCTGAGATACAAAGTTTTCTTTGACTCTAGTAGCTTGTTAATAAATATTTTACTACAGATGGAAAGATTAGTTTTTTAATAAATACAACTACACAGTGGGTACAGATGACTTGTGTATTTTTTTCTAAGCATGACTTGTCAAAATAAAATAAAGTAAAATAAAATGGAATTGAAGTAGTTCATGGTCTCATTTAAAACAGAAAATGGGGAATGGTAGAATCCATCTCAATAAGAGCTAAGTGACTTATAGAGTAGTATATAAAACTATGCTAGGCTGGGAGTCAGATCATTTGAGTCTCTATTACAAACTTGGTGAGACTTGTGCTCATCCCAACCTTTACAAACTTTGGTTCTCCATTTAAAAGACATGAAAGGAACAATCCAAGATGGCCGATCGCTAATATCTCGGGATTGCAGCTCACAGTGAAAGCACACAGAACTAGAGGACGCCACACTCTCAGACAAATTCTGGTCGCTCAGGAGCAGAAGACTCCCAGAGGAGGAGTCATGCGGGTCGCCGGCGCGACTCTTGTGGCCAGCGCAGCAGTTTCGCCGGCACCTCCGCACTGCAGCTCTCGGAGCTGAGTAGGCGGGGCTGGCTCCCCTTCTGACCGAGGTTTGGAGGAGCGACGCGGGTCCCCAGGACGACTCCTGAGGCTGGTGCAGCGGTTGTGCCGGCACCTCGGTGCAGAGTGAACGTGACTGGTTCCCCTTCTGACCGAGGTTTGGAGCTCCGGAAGGCAGAGTCGCCTATTACAGACACAAGAAGGAAGCCAGACAGGAGAAGCCTGGGCAGAAAAACACCATCAGTCTTAACGCCACTATTCTGGCCCTGGGAACTAACAACTTGGACGTCCACTCAAGAGACCTAATCTGAAAGCTGGTAATTTCAAAGACGACAGGAGGATAAATTTACAATGATGGGAAGAAACCAGCGTAAAAAGGCTGAGAATACTCAAAATCAGAATGCCTCTGTCTCTAATGATGATCACAGTTCCTCATCAACAATGGAACAGGGCTTGATGGAGAACGAGCACATCCGAATAACAGAATCAGGCTTCAGGGTATGGATAATAAGAAACTTCCATGAGTTAAAAGAACATGTTGTAGCCCAACGTAAAGAAACTAAGAACTTTGAA
>CM052654.1:88171057-88221559 GCA_028533165.1 Leontopithecus rosalia
AAGTAAAGAGCACTGACATAAAGAAGAATTTACATCAACGAATGGATAAAACAGCCAGTTAACAACAAATGGTAGTAACCCTAAATTTAAATCTACTAAATCCTCCATTCAAAAGACACAGCCAAAACCCAATGGCATGTTACATCCAGACCCATTTCACATTCAAGGATACACAAGACTCAAAACAAAGGGATGGAGAAAGATTTACCAACCAAATGGAGAGCAAAAATAAATAAATAAATAAATAAATAAATAAATAAATAAATAGCAGGAGTTGCAATTCTCGTATTGGATAAAATAGATTTTAAAGCAACAAAGATAAAAGGATAAAAGGTAAAAGGATCAATGCAATAACAAGAGATAAAAGATAAAAGCAACAAAGATAAAAGATAAAAGGTAAAAGGATCAATGCAATAACAAGAGCTAATGATCCTAACACCCAGATACATAGAGACTTAGATTCAATGAGACAGAAAATTAATAAGGATACCAAGGACTCGAACTCAGATCTGGAACAAGTAAACTTAATAAATATTTATAGAGCTCTCCACTTCAAATACACAAAATATACATTCTTGTCAATACCACATCACACCTATTCATAGGTTTAAATGAAACATTGATTAGTCATTATTAATACCCATTTTTTTTCCAGAATAAAGCAATATTTCCATTCACCCTCCCTCTTTCTCTTACTCTTTCTTCCTCTCCTTTACTCATTTTTTTTCTTTCCTTCTCCCAAAAAAAGAAAGAAATCAACCTGTAAACCTCTAGATCCAGGTCGGCAATGTCTCTCTCATTGCTTGATTTCCTTCCTTCCCTTCCCTCCCTCCCTCCCTCCCTCCCTTCCTTCCTTCATCCCTTCCTTCATCCCTCCCTTCCTCCTTCCCTCCCTTCTTGCCTTCCTCCATTCCTCCCCCACAAAAAAAGAAAATAAATAAATAAAAGACACGAGTGAATAAAATGATAAACACCTGCTGATTACTGAACAGACTTCAATAGTGCTTTCTTTCCCTTTCGTAATCCAGTTAGAAGCTGTATTAAAACCTTACCCCCACCAAGTGTAAGTGGCTCACAAACACACAGCAGTCTAAAGCAATATTTCTGCTAAATTTCTTTCTGACGCTTCTTCTGTAACACATCCCTTCCTACCAACTATAAATCTCTGCTTTCCATTTAGGCCTTCCATCTCTTCTAACCTTGTCTTCATTTTTTAAATTTTAGTTTACCTATACCTTTAATTGACAAGCCCATTGATTCATTTCTCATCTCATGACTGATTTAGTGACTTGCAGTTGTCAGTCCTCTGTTCCACCAACTTAAATCCTGTTCCAAGTTTCTAAGTTTCCTTCTCCCATAGGACCTTTCACAGCCCTGCTGAACCTTCACAGAACCTAACTCTTCTCCTCTACTTTGGCTCCAGAATCCTAGGGTTGGAGATTGAAAACTCTTTCTACTGTTTGCCATTATTTCAGGCAGTTCTTTGAACAAGCTTTCCTCTTTTTCCCATCAATTCTTTTAATAAACAATCCACCTTACTGCCAACGATGACCAATAAGTAAGACTTGTTTTCTTCTTAAACTGAAATTTACCAGTTGTATTCGGTTGATTGATATTGGTTGTAGATAGGGTGAATAAATTCTTCATTTTCCTCTTCAAGAAGAAACTTGACCAAACTCTAAGTTATAAAATAAAATACATGATAAACTGATGTTGATGTTAGTAGTTCTCATATCTGTATGATCACCATCTGAGATTTTAAAAACAAACAACAACAATTTTCTCTCAGATCCCCACCTATGGAGACTCTGATTTATTATACATGGATTTAGGACTAGAATCAGTGATTTTGATTATCAACTACATTTGAAAAACCCTGGTCTTGAACATTGCTTAGTTTCTTTCACGAGACTGAGAGAGAAGCAGGTTAATGACACAAACCCTGTTTATGAAAATATGAAGGATTATAGAAGCTGCCAAGAAGCACCAATATTTCACAATGCAAAGTGGAGTTTTCTAAATTATCCTTACAATTTCAGCTCTTTTTTTGTTATATCTCTCTTTAATATTATATTTGGAGCAAACTCTTCCCATTTACCAACCTCTGTATCCATCGGTCACTTTACCAAAATGGTTCCTATGTGTTTCTGAAAATTTTAGCATATAGATGGGCAAACATTCCATTTGAATCACTATAAAAGGGAACTTAGGGGTTAGAAAACACACCTGTTACTTAGAGATAATATCATTGCCTAAGCTGTACTTATCCATTTCCAATAACCCATAAAAAACTGTTTATTTCTCTGTGTATACCTCCAGTTGTTCTGGCACTTTTTCTGTAAACATGTTTTTTCCTTTTTATTCAGTTACTTTCCAACATAACATATTATTTCTCCTCAGCAGTATATTTTGTTGCAAACAACAGAAACCACTCTAGTTTAAGTAGAAATTAAACATATTAGGATATATTTAATTACTCTCCAAATCTCAGGGATGGTGAGATAATTAGGCTTGGAGCACCTAGCCAGTTATGAAGTCAAATTTCGCCATGCAATTTCTCTAAATTCATGTGACAGTGTGATTTCTCCACATATGCAGTAGAATGGCTAACATGAAAAAGACTGACAAGTCTATATATGTTGTCACCACAGGTGACAACAACACAGTTCTAGAGCAACTGACAAACTCAAACATTGCTAACGGAATAGTGGGTTTGGAGACTTGGAAGCAGGATGGTGAGGGCTTCTTGAATGTTTTATTTATGTTTACTTTAATTGCCAACATCAGTTCTTACACAGGTATTTTCACAAAATAATTTATTGAGCTATATACTTATTATTTGTGTACTTTTTCTTTTTCTTTTTTTTTATTGCATTTTAGGTTTGGGGGTACATGTGCAGAACTTGCAAGATAGTTGCATAGTGTACTTTTTCTTAATGCACTATATCCGAATTTAAAAAGAATATTCTGGGTGGTCAAAGAACATGATAAATACCACTACACTACATTTCCAGCTTTAACATAGATGGCTTAGGATGCTGATCCTGAGGTGGGGAGTAGAAAATACCTTTATGGACTTAACTTCATGCATTCTGCACGTAGGAATAGAGGATAGAACTCACTGCTAATGCAAAGTAAAGCCATTTGAGAATCAGTAGCATTGCTGTCATTGTCAAACATATATAAACATAATGAAACTATCACTGCATGCAATTTGGTTGTAACATTTTCACTTCTGTATACAGTCATTATGACCTCTCAATGAGCAAGAAGAGGAAGCTATTACCCAAAAACTAGCCAATAAGAAAAACGGAAAAATAAGACGGTTACAATTCTGAGCCACATTCACAAACATGCATTAAACATGTTGAAAAAATAGAATTTTAAGCACTCATTCTCTAGAAAAGAGTATTATAGAATTATTCTTCCTAAAGATATCCTTATTTTCCATCTAATAGTCATATCCTCTTAGGCCAGGTGTGGTGGCTCAAGCCTGTAATCCCAGCACTTTGGGAGGATCACGAGGTCAAGAGATGGAGACCATCCTGATCAACGTGGTGAAACCCCGTCTCTACTAAAAATACAAAAAAAAAATAGCTGGGCATGGTGGCGCGTGCCTGTAATCCCAGCTACTCAGGAGGTTGAGGCAGGAGAATTGCCTGAACCCAGGAGGCGGAGGTTGTGGTGAGCCGAGATTGCGCCATTGCACTCCAGCCTGGGTAGCAAGAGTGAAACTCCGACTAAAAAAAAAAAATGCAAGATAACTTCTGAATTTCAAACTTGAAATAATGTTTAAATTTTTATTCAAATTAAATGCGAAATAATATCTAATTTCAAATACATATGAAACATACTATATTGTTATTCACATAGTAAATCATAATAGGCCATATCATTAATAAAAAAAATCAGAAGAAGTGGAGGGATTATTCTCTGTGGACCAGATTTAAGGCGTTGTTTTTTCTTAAATCACATTGTAAATTTTAATTTTTTAAGCTCTGTTCAGTTGAATGAGAATTCCTCTTTCCAGATCTTCTATGGTTTTAGCTTCAGAAAGACTCCAAAGGATTGCTGGGACACTGTTGTTTCAAATAAAAACACTGTCTTTTTTCTATGTGCATCAGGATATAAGATATATATGTACATAAGGATGCTGATGGTAGCATAGTTCATTATATATAAATAATGAGTAGGATAACGGATAAACAATTTTGAAATTTGATTACGGTAACATGGTACAGCAACGAGCAGAAATGAACTATCCAATAACACAAACAGAGCATAAAAGCATAATATTGTGAGAGAACAACATGGTTCAGAAGACCGTATAAAGCCTGACACTATTTATAAAGCACTAACCAAACAAACTAAATGATATATGTTTACTCATACACCAATATGTGATCAAATGTTTCTATACAGGAAATAAATTTTGTCTCTTGAATGTGGGATGATTAATTCAGAAGAAGATAAAGTGTTGGCTTGGGGAACAAACACAAAGCAGATTAAGTAGATGGTACTGTTTTGCTTTCTGGCTTGTGTGTCTGACTTGCAGTTCATAATGTAACTGTCTCTAGAATTTAAATAAATATTATTTTGTTTGAATCCGATGTTATATAGAAATAATTAAGAAAAAATAGGAAATACTATTTCAGGCAGAAGAAAAAAAAAAAACATGTGAAACAACCCCTAAGGCAAAAAGTAATATGAAGTGTTAAATAAATTAAAAGAAAGCAACTGGACCACAGAGGGGAAGGCAACAAAGTAGGCTGCACAGGTTAGAAGAAGCTTTCAAGTCCATGATTTTATTTCATGTCCATAACCATGCTGGAAAAAATTTCAGATGGCTGTTATTTTTCATGTTTTGCAGATGAAGGAACAGAAGCAAAAGGCAGAGAAAAGGTGGATGGAAGCTTTAGCAGAGCTGAGAAAATCGAAGATGCTTGCTGAGGAGGCATTCAGCCAGAAGCAAGCTACATCTTGCTGCAGAAGCTCTTGAGGATAAGCTTTTGAGCTTAAAACAAGAGATGTAAATAAAGCCTAGGCGGGGAGATCTTAAATCAGCCAGACCCTTTCCTCCACTTCTCTGGTCCAGGTGACTATACCTCTTTTCTGTGGAGAAATTGACATAGAGGTGCTAGACTGGGAGAGCAAGAAGCAGGAGAGTGAGGGAGATGTGCTCTATTAAAAACAGAGGGAGTGAGAGTCGGCCACTGATTATGTAGGTTCCTTGCCCCCTCATGTGACTCTGAGCCAAAAGGGTTGCCATCCAGGTATACAGCTCCCCAGGTGGGAGAACAGAAGAGATTATTCACTGAAGAAACAAAATAGTCCAAGGCAAAATGTTTATAAATACTGATATTTGGGTCTGCCTCAGTGAATGCCCTGATTCTCATCTGATCAGTCTACACACACAATTCACCAGTTGATATAATTTCTGTTAAGTTTTTATGCTTCAGTCTAAAATACAAACAGGTATTCTTTGAGAAGATACTGCAAAATTAAAAGCAAAGACCAAACCAGAAACAGGAAAGTCAGCATAAAATACATGCAATCTGGGAAAGACCAAAAAAAAAACAACTTTATTTAATAAAAATAGGCAGAATACCCTCAGAAAGGAGAGGATATTATGCACATGAGATAAAAAACAGAATTGTATGTAAATGGAATATTCAAAGAATAAGAAAAATTTCTTGGAAATAATTGGTCAAATACATTTGGCCCTCTCTGTAACCCCAGCAAATTGGTTCCAGGACCGTCATGGATACCAAATCCTATAGATGCTCATCAAGCAATTGATACAAAATGATGCAATAAAGTCAGCCATTATATCCATAGGTTTCACTTTTGTGAATTTAGGGAATTAAAAATTGAGAAATTAGTGTATAAATAAAATTTAAAAGTCAAAGAGAAATATAATAGGAATAGTCTTCCCTGAGAAATGCACATCAGAAATCTTAGTCCTTTACCTTCTCATATCTTTACTCAAATGGCAACTGATTAGTAAGTCCTTCTCTGATTAATCGACTTAATACTGTGGTTTACTGTCTTCCTCACGGTACTTTCTTTTGCTCAGCCTCACCTTACTATTTCCATAGATCTTATGGTGTAACATGTATTAAATTTATGTATTGCCCATATCTTCTCGCTAGAATTTAAACTCCACCAGACTTATTTTTCTTGCTTTGTTCACTGCTGTATCCTCAGCAGCCAAAACCTTGAATAGTAGGAGAGATGATAAAAGACAAACTAGAAGATCTCAGAATATAAACTATTAAAGTTGGAGGGAATGAAAGTAAGAAAAAAAAGTGACTGTATATGTTATTATTAACATAAGTGGCTCAGTACTATCAACAAATAGAAATTTTAATATATTTCACAAAATCATAAAGAAAAGCAGAAAAATAATCACCAATCTTAAAACGACCAGCAGGAAAATTTAAAAACTGCAAATAGAAAATATGAAGTTTTATTTTAGTTGGCTATAAACTGATAGACAACTTTCAAGATGCATTTTAGTTAAAAGCATTTAGAATGTAACAGTGTATACAATATGCTAACCTGATTTTTTAAAATCCATTTACACATGCTTAAGAATACAAAGAATATTTATATAAATACATACAAGCAACTGATAGGGGGCCCCTCTGAAAAAATCTACATAATCCTTTTAATTTAGTAATATAAGCATTCCAGTATGTATATTAGCTTCTTGAAAATGTTTAGGTTAATGAGAATTTGTTTTGTACTGCTTGGCTAGGAGGGATAGATTTACCCCCAGTGGGGTCCCTCAGTAATGGCACACATTGGACTAAGGTGCCAGATAACACTACATATCACTCCACTAACCTTCCACTGTGTGTAAGTTATAAAGGTTCTAACCCTTACTGTGTACCTGCCCAAAAACAAGTATGGCTACATCATGGCAAAGGAAATGCTTCAACATTCTTATCTGCAAACAGCCTCAAACCGGGCAATGCAATCAATACTGCTTTCCCAAACATTCCTTTCTGTGCTATAGAACAGAGCCAAGAAAGTAGTAAGTTTCACTTTAGCTAGGAGGTCTGTCACAGGAAACAAGCCCATAGCCTCCAGTTAAGCAAATTCAACATTTTATACTGAAGAAGTCCCCACGGCCAATTTCAGGGAAGCCTTACTAATGTCTTCATCCATCATAGCATTAATCATAGCCACATCTTGTTTCCCTATAATTTGGGCCAATAGAGGGGATAAGATACCCCAGACCCTAAGTGAATTCCCACAACAAAAGAGCCCCTTTCCTGATGGACATGGTGGCTCATGCCTGTAATCCCAGCACTTTGGGAAGCCAAGGCGAGCAGATCACTTGAAGTCAGGAGTTTGAGACCAACCTGGCCAACATGGTGAAACCCCAGTATCCATTTAAAAAATACAAAAGTTAGCCGGGTGTGGTGGTGCATGCCTGTAATCCCAGCTACTCTAAAGGCTAAGGCAGGAAGGCAGGAAAATTGCTTGAACTCAGGAGGTGGAGGTTGTAGTGAGCTGAGATTGTGACACTGCACTCTAACCTGGACAACAGAATGAGTAAGACTCCCACTCAAAATAAATAAATATATCTTCTTTCCTTCTAGGCACTATTTGTCATCTCTTCACTGATGTCTCTTCCAGGCAGCCTTTTGCCCCACACTTACTACATAGCCCTTACTACATTATTTTATGGTTGTCAATCAAAAAGATAGAATCCCTCAGTACACCATGAGCTTCTTGACAATGAATATGCTTTCATTTTGGAATGTTTTAATATGTTTTACTTTATATTTATAGTAGCTCACCACATTTTACCATCCATCCAAACCATAGTCACCTAAAATATAAGTTTGCCTGAATGTATAAGCACTAGAGGTTCTCTACAATTCAGCTTCCCATTTGTCCTAAATTTTCACAATCTCTGTTATCACAGTTTTATTCAGGTATAATTTATATGAAGTAAAACTTACACTTTATGATGTACAACTCATGAGTTTTGTCAAACATATATAATCATATAACAAACATCACCAGCAAAAACAATATAGAGAATGTGATCATAAAAACACCTGAGAACCCCTTAATGCACTATTATAGTGAACATCTTCCTTCACCCATATTTCTGGGTATCCTCTTATTTGCTTCTGTTCCTTTGCTTTTGCCACTTAAGGAAGGTCATAAAAATGGAATATACATATGAAATCCTTTAGGTGTGGCCTTTTTTCATTTAATAAACATGCATTTGAGATTCACTGATGTTTTTGAATATGGGATAAATGTATTTATTTTTATTCCTGAGTATTGTTCAATTATCTGCATGTATCACATTTTACTTATTAATTTACCTGTTGAAGGACATTTGTCTTGCTTCTAGTTTTGGGCCATTATAAATAAAGCCATATACTAATGTAAAGATTTTTGTGTGAACGTAAGTTTTCAGTCAACTTGGATAAATACCTAGGAATAGGATTGTTGGGTTGAATGTTAAGTGTATGTTCAACTGTAAAAGAAAATGATAAACTGATTTTTCAAGTACTGGAAGCATTTTTATTTCCTTTTTGTTTGGGGGGGTGGATTGTGGCTTCCCACCACCATCCCCAGTGAGGAGGAAGTGAATATTTATTTATTTATTTATTTATTTAACTATTTATATTTTATTGCACTTTAGGTTCTCGGGTACATGTGAGGAACATGCAGGATTGTTGCATAGGTAAATACACAGCAATGTGGTTTGCTGCCTCCATTCCCATCACCTATATCTGGCATTTTCCCCCATGTTATCCCTCCCCAACTCCCTACCCCCAACTCTCCCTCCCCTAATTCCCCCCAACAGACCCAGTGTGTGTTGCTTCCCTCCCTGTGTCCATGTGTTCTTATCGTTCAACAACCAACTATGAGAGAGAACATGCGGTGTTTGATTTTCTCTTCTTGTGTCTGCTTGCTGAGAATGATGGTTTCCAGGTTCATCCATGTCCCTACAAAGGACACAAACTCATCCTATATTATGGCTGCATAGTATTCCATGGTATATATGTGCCATATTTTCCCTTTCCAGTCTATCATCAATGGGCATTTGGGTTGGGTCCAAATCTTTGCTATTGTAAACAGTGCCATGATGAATATACACGTGCATGTGTCTTTATAATAGAACAATTTATAATCCTTTGGATATATACCCAGTAATGGGATTGCTGGGTCAAATGGAATTTCTATTTTTAGGTACTTGAGGAATTGCCACACTGTCTTCCACAATGCTTGAACTAATTTACACTCCCAACAACAGTGTGAAACTGTTCCTATTCCTCCACATCCTCTCCAGCATCTGTTGTCTCCATATTTTTTACTGATCACCATTCTAACTGGCATGAGGTGGTAGGGTATCTCAATGTGGTTTTGATTTGCATTTCTCTAATGACCAGTGATGATGAGCATTTTTTCATATGTTTGTTGGCCTCATATATGTCTGCTTTTGAGAAGTATCTGTTCATATCCTTCACTACTTTTGAATGGGTTTGTTTGGTTTTTTTCTTGTAGTTTCAATTCATTGTAGATTCTGGATATTAGCCCTTTGACAGATGGGTAGATTGCAAAAATTTTTCCCATTTTGTTGGTTGCTGGTTTGCTCTAATGACTCTTTCTTGTACTGTGCAGAAATTCTGGAGTTTAATTAGGTCCCATTTGTCTATATTGGCTTTTGTTGCCAAAGCTTTTGGTGTTTTAGTCATGAAGTCCTTGCCTATGCCTATGTCCTGAATGGTTTTGCTGAGGTTTTCTTCTAGGGTTTTTATGGTGTTAAGTCTTCTGTTTAAGTCTTTAATCCATCTGGAGTTAATTTCAGTGTAAGGTGTCAGGAAGGGGTCCAGGTTTTTTCTGCACACTGCTAGCCAGATTTCCCAGCACCATTTATTACACAGGGAATCCTTTCCCCATTGCTTGTTTTTGTCGGGTTTGCCAAAGATCAGATGGTTGTAAATGTGTGACATTGCCTCTAAGGCCTCTGTTCTGTTCCATTGGTCTATATCTCTGTTTTGCTACAAGTACCATGCTGTTTGGATTACTGTAGCTTTGTAGTATAGTTTGAAATCAAGTAGAGTGATGCCTCTGGCTTTATTCTTTTTCTTTAGGATTATCTTGGCTATGTGGGCTCTCTGTTGGTTCCATATGAGGTTTAAGGTAGTTTTTCCAGTTCTGTGAAGAGGGTCATAGCTAGATTGATGGGAATAGTGTTGAATCTATAAATTACTTTGGTCAGTTTGGCCATTTTCACAATATTGACTCTTCCTAACCACAGGCATGGAATGTTTCTCCATCTTGTTTATGTCCTCTCTTATTTCCTTGAGCAGTGGTTTGTAGTTCTTGAAGAGGTCCTTTACATCCTTTTTAAGTTGTATTCCTAGGTATTTTATTCTCTTTGTAGCAATTGTGAATGGCAGTTCATTCTTGATTTGGCTCTCTTTAAGTCTGTTATTGGTGTATAAGAATGTTTGTGATTTTTGCTTCTTTGTATCCTGCGACTTTGCTGAAGTTGCTTATCAGTTTTAAGAGATTTTGGGCTGCAACAACGGGGTCTTCTACGTATACAATCATGTCATCTGCAAATAGAGACAATTTGACTTCCTTCTTTCCTAATCAAATACCCTTTATTTCTTTTGATTGCCTGATTGCTCTGGCTAGAACTTCCAATACTATATCGAATAGGAGCAGTAAGAGAGGGCATCTTTTTCCAGATCTCAAAGGGAATGCTTCCAGTTTTTACCCATTCAGTATGATACTGGCTGTGCGTTTGTCATAAATGGCTTTTATTATTTTGAGATACATTTCTTCAATACTTAGTTTTAGAGTTTTTAGTATAAAGGGCTGTTGAATTTCGTCAAAGGTCTTCTCTGCATCTATTCAGATAATTGTGGTTTTGTCTTTGGTCCTGTTTACGTAGTGAATTACGTTTATAGACTTGCATATGTTGAACCAGCCTTGCAACCCTGGGATGAAGCCTACTTGACCATGATGGATAAGCTTTTTGATGTGCTGTTGCAATCGGTTTGCCAGTATTTTATTGAAGATTTTTGCATCTATTTTCATCATGGATATTGGCCAGTTTTCTTTTCTTGTTGAGGTTTAGTTAGAACTGCCTCAGTAATGACAGTCTGCCTCAGTAATGATGGACTGTCTCTGTAATGGTGAACTGCCTTGATAATGGCAGACTGCCTTGGTAGTGATGGGCTGCCTCGGTAATGGCAGATGCCTTTCCCCCACAGAGCTGGACCATCCCAGATCCAACTGTGCTTGCTGTGAAACTCTCAGTCCAGAAGATTTCAGATTGCTGGTCTTTGTGGGGGTGGGACCTGCTGAGCCAGATCACCTGACTCCCTGTTTCAGCTCTTTTTTTTTTTCAGTTGAATGGGGAATTCTGTCTCCCATGCATTCCAAGCACCAGTTGAAATGACGTCCAGATTTGTGTGAGTTTTTGTGCAGAAACCCACTGCGCTGGCTGAAACAGCCATGCTGGAGAATTGTGGTGCTTTTCCACCTGGGAATCTCCTGGTCTGTGGGCAGTAAAAATTCCTTTGGAAATGCGGTGATTAGTCACCCTCTGCATTCTTGCGGGGAACTGCACTCCAGAGCTGTTCCTATTTGGCCATCTTGGATCCGCTTATTTTTTAAATTTAATTATTTATGGATTGATTGAGACAGGGGCTTGCTCTGTCCCCCAGGCTAGAATGCAGTGGCATGATCACAGCTCACCGCAGACTTTAAATCCTGGGCTCCAGGAATCCCAGACCAGCAGCATCAGTGTCAGCTGGAAACGTGTCAGAAATGCACCACATTTTTATTTTCAATGGCAAAGTATGAGAGTTCCAGTTGTTCTGTATCTCCTCAACAATTCATATCGTCAGTTTGTAAAACCATTCTAATTGGGCCATCTCATTCTGATTTTAATTTACACTAAGGACTATTACATTTACCCAAGGACTAGAGACGTTGAGCATGACATTTTTTTTTCCATCTTTATACCTTTTTATAAAGTCTCTGTTCAAATCTTTTTGATATTTTAAAAATTTTGAATTGATTTTTGAAAGTTCTTTATGTATTCCAGATACAAGGGCTTTTTCAGACATGAGATATGTAAATAGTTTCTTCTAATATTAGGTTTGGTTTTTATTCTTTTTGCATTGTCCTTGTGCCTGAGCAACGTTTTTGGCATTTTTTTATAGTTTAGTTCTGATAGTGATTATTACTTTCAGCTTTTGCATGTCTAAAAAAGTCTCCATTTTACCATTTTTTATGAAAGATTTTTTACTGGAATAAAATTCTAGATTAATCATTTTATTTTTCTTTCAGTAATTTTAAAATACTGATCATTCTTATTACATTGTTTCTCTTAAGATACCTCCTGTCATTTTTTTCTACTCTTCTACAAACACTGTGGTTTTTTCTTTGGTTGCATCTGAAACTTTCTCATGACTGTATTTACCTTGGTATAGTTTTCTCCCTGTTTCCTGCAGTTGGAACTTCTTGAGATTCCTAAAATTCTGGGGTTAGAGTTGCCATCAAATATGAAAAATTATCAACCATTATTAATTCAAATATTGTATCTGCATATCCTTCCCTTAGAAAATCCAATTACCTACCTATTAAGGTACATAAAATTGCCCTACTGATTATTAATGCTCTTTCTTCAAAAAATATGTTTTCCTTTGTTGTTTAATTTTAGACTGTTTCTACTGATACATCTTCAAGTTCCCAATTTTTTTCCAGGCTAATTTCTCACTAATGTCATTTAATATACCATTTACTTTACACATATTATTTCTAATCTCTGGAAGTCTGATTTGGGTTTCTCTATATTTTTTCTTTTCTCTACTTTTAGAAGATTTTTTAAAATTTTAATTATGATTGACACAATAATTGTGTATATTTATGGAGTACAGTGTGATGGGGTACAATGTGATGTTTTGATACCCATGTAAATTGTGTAATGATCAGATTATGATAATTAGGGTATCACCTTAATCATTTCTCATTTATTTGTGATAATAACATTTAAAAACCTTTCCCCTAGCTATTTTGAACTATTCAACAACATTACTGCTAACTCTGGCCACCTTATTATGCAATAAAACACCAGAACTTATTCCACTTATCTAACTATAATTTTGTACCTATTGACCAATCTCTCACCATCTCCCACTTCCCTCTACTCTCCCCACCCTCTGAGAACCACTGTTCTCTTCGATTCCACATGTGACTGAGATCGATTATGCAGTATTTCTCTTTCTGTGACTGGCTTATTTCACTTAATATAATGTCCTATAGGTTCATCCATGATGACAGTTTTCTTTTTAAGGCTGAGCAGTAGTCCATTGTGTATATATACCACACTGTCCTCATCCATTCATTCATTGCTGGTCATTTTGGCTATTAGTTCATTTGGATTCTTGGATTTATATATTAGTATTTTTTCATGAAAGTTGAAAAGCTTGTAGGCATTATTTCTTCAAATAGTCTTTCTCCCCATTTCCTTCTCCTCTCCCTTGCATACATACTCTCCATTATACATATAGTGATACCCTTGATGTTGTTCTATAGGTCTTTTTTCTTTTCCCTTTATTCTTTCTTTTTTCTGTCCCTCAGATTGGATATTCGCAATTGACCTATGTTAAAGTTTGCTGGCTCTTTTTTGCTGACATCTTCTCTTGAGTCCCAGCTGATACCTTCTGTTGAGTCCCTCTCAGTAAAATTTTCACTTCAGTTACCCTTTTCAACTACAGAATTTTTATAAAATTTGTCTCTATATTGATATTCTGTATTTAGTGAGATGTTATTCTCATTCCTTAGTTTTTACATGATTTTTTCTTCTACATTGACATATTTAAAATCACTAATTTTAATTTTTTTTAGTAAATTCAACACCTTGGCTCCTTCATGGATAGTTTCTATTGACAGGATTTTTTCATTTGGATGTGCTATATTTGTGTTTTTGCAAGTCTCTTAATATTTATAAAAAGTGGACATGTCAAATAATATAAGTAACTCTGGAAATCAGATCACCCTCCACCAACCAGAGTTTGTCATTCTTTGTGTATTATGCTGGTTTTACTGAGTTATTTTTCTGACTTTCTTGAAGCAATTGTGTAAAGTATGTATTTTTTTGTTATTGTGCATAGCCATTGAAGTGCTGCTAGCTTTCCTTAGTTGTCAGCTAATCACTGGGCAGAGATTTTCTTAAGTGACTGTAACCAGTATGTCTCATAGCTTTCACTGATGGACACTATTTTGATGTTGGAGCACACGTTCAGTGCTCAGGCAGGCAGTTAAAAATCCTACCTTAGTCTTCAGTTTCTGCTAATGAAAAACTTCAAAGTCAGCCAGAGATGAGTGCTGAATGTTTTATCCAGTCTTTTCTAGCATGCACACAACCCTGGTCATGTGTGCCACTCCCTCTATGTTTGTGTCCTTCTAGACTCTCTGGAAACATCTGAAAATTTTAAAACCCACTGTAGATACTTCATTCCCCCAGTTGTTTTTTCTTTTATATTTTTTATTAAGCGATTGTTTGTCCCACTGTTGTCACAACCTTTGGCAGCTGTGATGTTAAAGAATTGCCCCTGAGAAACATCCTCGGCAAAAATATTATTTATAAATAGAAAGTATGGCCAAGATCAAATAAGACAAGCATTGTGGGTGATGATTTCTGCTTTACCCTTATATTTCAATCTCCTTTTAAACTGGTACCACAGTGGGTGTGTCTCTCCATGCTCTTGCCCCTCTCAAATACAAGATTGATGTTTATAATTTGGTGTTTGTCATTTTAATAATGCAGCCTCAGTACGAATGATGTATTGTAATGATGCATCATCAGTACAAGTTCTCTATTTGCCTGGCTTCGTTTTGCTCCAGCAGGGTTTGTTTGTCTGAGATAGAGTTTCACTCTTATTGCCCAGGCTGGAGTGCAATGGTACCATCTCAGCTCACTGTAGCCTCTGCCTCCTGGATTCAAGTGATTCTCCTGCATTAGCCTCCCAAGTACCTGGAACCCCAAACATGTACCACCATGTCCTACTAATTTTGTATTTTTAATTGAGATGGGGTTTTAGGGTTTTGCCATGTTGGCCAGGCTGGTCTCTAACTCTTGACCTCAGGTGATCTGCCTGCCTTGGCCTCCCAAAGTGTTGGGGTTGCAGGCATGAGCCACTGCACCTGACCTGAGGGTTGATTTTAATTTTGGTGGTAGTGTTTTCTCTTCCTCTAGTTGTAATTGACCTTCATCAGTGCCTTGATTATCCCCACTGACAGAGTTTACTTGATTATCCCCATTGACTAAGGGTTTGGTGGTTAGTTTTGTTTTCTATAGGGTAAAATATTCCAGTTATAGGATCCTGCTTTTCCCACAATGATGGTTCTCCTATCTCCCAGTTCTGCCACATTGATGGAGTTTTCCCCTGGTTTCCATCTTTGTTCCCAGTCTTTCTCATGAGCATCTGTAGAAGGTCCATGAGGAAAACCCTGAAAGCTGATTTGGTCCCCTGATGTCTGTGGCTTCAAGAAGCTCTATACCTCATTCCAATTCACTCAAGCCTTCTAGACTTTATTAACAATGTTATTTAAATCCTTTCATTTATTTTATAGTGTCCACATCTTGTTTCCATTCTCTACTAGAGGTAAGTCCCTGTGACATCCTGTCCCTCAATTGAAGTGTTTCTGTTTCCTAAAATTTCAATATAGTAGGTTTCCTACAACATCAGGTCTTTGATGAGTTCTATACAATTATAATTTTATAGGTTATCTGGAGTTTTCTTATTATTAGGTTGGGAGTTATTCTCTTCCTAGCATCATACATCCTAAATACAAGCTTGACTTACAAATTGAACAACTATTAAACATATGTTTTCTTACCAAAAAGTAAAATTGAAGACTAGTTTCAAGGAAAATGATAGAAAAATAAACAAATATTTCCTGTTTTAACGTATCCTATAGCCAGCTCATGACAAACTGTATTAGCTCTGTTTAGTAATGCCTCAATGAATAAAAACTTACCTCAATGTATGAAAAATGGGACCAGCTTTCATCATCCCTAGTATTAAAAATGTGATGCTGGGGAAAATTTTTATATTTTAAGGTAGCTAATTATATTCCTGGTAAAACAGAAACAGAACTCATGCTGTAATTTCCCATTAAAAGTTAAAAAAAACAGGCTGGGAACAGTGACTCACACTTGTAATCCCAGAACCTTGGGATACCTAGGTGAGAGGATCACTTGAGGCCAGGAGTTTGAGGCTAGCCTAGGGAACATAGCAAGACACCATCTCTGCAAAATATAAATAAGTAAATAAGTTAGCTGAGTACGGTGGCACATCTTAGTTTTAGCTACTTGTAAGTCTGAGGCTGGAGGATTGTTTGAGCCTAGGACTTCAAGGTTATGGTAAGCCATGACTGCAGCACTACACTGCAGCCAGGGGACAGAATGAGATCCTGTGTCTAAAAAAAATAAAATGAAATTAAAAACTACAAAACAAAAAAGAATACCTTTTAATGTGAATTAATTTTACATCATTCTAACACATTATATTCTTAAGTTACAGACTACTCACAGGGATAAAACTTCTTCACATAGTAGTTACATCACATGCTAAACTGTATTTAAGGGTGGTCTTTAACGCTAACCTACATATGTAACACTGATACCCATTTTACATTGGTACCCTTTCTTAAAACAACATATGAAATAAAAAAGAAAGCACTTTGGAAAATGTGAAGTTACATACACATTTAAGATGATAAATTTGTTGTTTCAAATTCTAAATAACCCATATATATCCTACTTCATACATTATCTATATTATTTCCAAGTAAAAGCTGTTTTAAGAAAATGCAAGGTTACACAGAAGTGAATTTCTACAAGGAAAGATGATTTTATTGGATTTTATGGATTGTCTACATAGACATAATTAGTTAGAAGATTGCTAAATCTCATCTTCACTTAGTGCAGTTTAGGTGGAACTCCAGTGCCAATTCATACCAAAAAAATCATTTATCGAAGTAGAGGAGAATTAGCCTCAAATGTCACACTTAACAACACTACCTCTCAAAATACCAAAGTTGGTTATTAAGATGAAACACTTCACAGATGTTCACAAAACCTACCTAATCACACCAGTGTTACAGTTCAAAACAGAGAATAATTGATTTCTTGAAGTAAAGGCTTTTGAAAACAGGATGAACCTGACAAAATGCAAAATCTTTACTAGTAATGAATAACTCAGAAGTCCTCAACTCAGCTACAGCTAAGAATAAAGTAAAGGTCAGTCTTAACAGAATATCTGACAGATGCCTAATAGTTTTCAAAACAGTAACTTATAACCAATAAATAATATTTTAATGGCAAAACATAGAGAATTTCAAAGCACTCGAGAAATAAGATTTTCTGCCTGTGGTGGCATTTTATTAAAAGTGTTATAAACAGAAAAAATCAAAGCACACTGAAAACTGTATACTTCACTGTCCTGAGAGCAGCAGCCTGTATCATTTTCAATAGATGGATCACTCTGACCATCAAGAAATAAGTCAGTAATTTTAAAAAGAAGAAAATACCACTACTTTACATTTTTTGTAGTATTTATCTGCCTTCTACTAGTTCATGGACAACTTAAAATATTTGATTTCATTTTGTTTAAAATGTATATTTAATTGATAACAAAACACTGTGTGTGTATGTATATGTAATATAAAGCATAGAATTAATGCTAATCATACCATTACCTAATTTAACAGCTAGAAGATTAAAAATACCATTGAAATTCTTGGTGTACTCCTTCCAGATTCAATTCATCTGCCCTCCCACAGCCCCAGCTCCACCAAGTGCAAATCGTATTCATTTTAAGAGATTGTTATCTTCAGTATGGTTATCATCCCTAAACTATACATTATTTTTTGCTGTTTTGCACTTAATAAAACAATAATACTGGTATGTGTTAATCTGAAATCGCTTATTTTACAAATATACTTCTAAGATTCACATAAGTTATTGTATATAGTTTATTTTTACTGATGAGTTCTTTCTCTATTTATCTACTCTCTTGTTAATAAACATAAAAGTTGTTTATATATTTTTGATTTTCATTGTGGGAGACAGTGTGGTGATTTCTCAAATACTTAAAGAGAGAAATACCACTCAACCCAGCACTCCCATTACTGACTGAGTATATACCCAAAGAATGTAAGTTGTTCTATTATAAAGACACATGGAAGTGTATGTTCATTGCAGCACTATTCACAATAGCAAAACATGGAGTCAATCTACGTGTCCATCAATGATAGACAAGAAAATGTGGTACATACACCATTAAATACTATGCAGCCAAAAAAAGAACAAGATCATGTTCTTTGCAAGGACATGGATGGAAATGGAGGCCGTTGTCCTTAGCAACTAAGGCAGGAACAAAAAACTAAATACCACATATTTCCACTTACAAATGGGATCTAAATCATGAGAACACATGTACATACAGAGGGGAACAACACACATTGGGGACTATTGAAATGGGGAGGGGGCAAGGTGGAAGAGGAGCAGGAAAAATAACTAATGGCTACTTAATACATGGGTGATGAAATTATTCTGTGACACAAACCCCCCTGACGTGAGTTTATTTATGTAACAAACATGCACATTTCCCAAAACTTAAAATAAAAGTTTAAAAAGTTATTTCTATAATATTTACTTCAATGAATATCCTTGGATTTTTTTAAATATTCTGACTGATGCATATTAAGAGTTTCTGTAGGATGAGGCTTTTCATACTGTGGATCACATCCTAAAGAAATCAACACTTTGGGAGACCAAAGTGAGAAGTCAAATCAAATCAAAACATAGGTTTTTATGTAGGTAAGAAAAAAATTAGGACAGTATTAATTAGAATAAGATAGAATAAAAATGTTTCATGAAAAAATATTCCCGTTAATTCTGTATTCCTATACATATTTATGAGTATCTCAGATAACAAAATAAAATGTATTACTTAATGTGGGTCAGATTCATAAACATTTGAAAATTCTATATGCTAACGTGGAATTACTGTGTTACAAGATATGTTCACCCTTAGTTTAACAAGCTAAGGCCTGTATGTTTTCAAGTTGGTCATTCAAATATATAGATTTACCTGTTCTATCCAAGAATATATACATTTTTCATATCTTCACTAATTATTAGATATTTTAATTTTTTACAATCTAGTTAGTGTAAAATTGTCACTTATTTTTTCAGTTTGTGTTTTTCTGATAACTATGAGATTGATTATATATTTACTAACAATTCAATATACTCCTCTAAAAAACAGCCTTCATGATTTTATTTTTCTATTGGGTTGTCTTTTATTGATTTGTTGGTGTTCTTTATACATTTTCATTATGAGTTTTTTGTATATTATATGTATTCTCATAGTTTATGACTTATTTTCACTTTCATTTTGGTATATTTTGATTAACAGAAGTACTAAATTTTATTGTCAACTTTATTAATCTTTTTATGGTTAATACTTTGCTTATGATAATTACTTCTTTTAAGATGAGCATCTTGATAAGAGAGTATTTCTTGTCCAGCAGACAAAACGTTGTTGTCTGATACAATTTTTTCAATGTTTTAAAATTTTACTTTCATGTTTATTTCCTTATATGGAATGGATTTTTGTGTATGGTACATAAAATGGAATATTATATTTATTCCAAGGGATAACAACATCCTTCCAACATTCTGTGGATTGACGATCCTTTTCACACTGATCTTAATCTCTAATGCCTTCCCTTTAATCAAATTTACCTGTTTGTGGACCTCCCAGCTTACATCTTTCTCCCTTGCCAGATGTTTCCTGCCTTCTAACACTGAACTCCAAGTTCTTCAGTTCTGAGACTCAGACTGGCCCTTTTTGCCCCTCAAGCTTGCAGACAGCCTTTTGTAGGACCTTGTAATTGTCTAAGTTAATACTTAATAAACTCCTTTATATATATATATATCTTCAGTTAGTTCTGACTAATGCAGTGGATTTGATTCTAGATTTGTTATTTGGCACCATCATTTTTTTCCAGCACTGATAACATATTGTTATGCTTACCAGAGATTTTAAAAACATTTTATACTTTTTAAGGGAAGTATTCCCACCTAACGTTTCCCTCCTAACCTAATTTGGTTATCCAGGTTTTGCTTTTTTCAAATTGCAACATCAAGATAGCACAAAAATTTAGTAAACAGTCTTTCAAGCTTCTCAAGAAAGTATAGTTAGGTTTTTATTAGACTTCTATTAATGTTGGAATCAGTTTCCCACATATAAATATAACAAATTATTTTCCAATCTCTCAAACCCTATTTTAGTATTTTATTTAAATTCCATTAAATCTATGAATTAATTTGTGGGGAAATGACATCGTTAGAATATTGAGGCTTCTAATCGAGAATCATCATATGTCTCGATTTTATTGAGGCCGCCTTTAATTATTTTTCAAAATGCTTAATGTTTTTCAGTCTCTAAAAAATATGGGCCTGTAGTTTTTCTAGGAAGATTTTATACCACTGATTCAACTTATTATTCTTAAGACTATTCAGGATTTCCATTTCTTCTTTGTAAATTATCGTTTTTAGAGGTTTATCTATTTAAGTTAGTTAGATTTTATGTTTTTTACCAAACAAAATTACACACAAATATTTCTTTCTTTTTTTTAATTACATTTTAGGTTTGGGGGTACATGTGAAGAACATGCAAGATAGTTGCATAGGTATACACATGGCAGTGTGATTGGCTGCCTTCCTCTTCTTCACCTACATCTGGCATTTCTCCCTATGCTATCTCTCCCCAACTCCCCATCCCCCACTGTCCCTCTCCTATTCCCCCCAACAGACCCCAGTGTGTAGTGCTCTCCTTCCTGTGTCCATGTGTTCTCATTGTTCAACACCTGCCTATAAGTGAGAACGTGGTATTTCATTTTCTGTACTTGTGTCAGTTTGCTGAGAATGGTGGTCTCCAAGTTCATCCATGTCCCTACAAAGGACACAAACTCATTGTTTTTGATGGCTGCATAATATTCCATGGTGTATATGTGCCACATTTTCCCTGTCCAGTCTATCATCGATAGGCATTTGGGTTGGTTCCAGGTCTTTGCTATTATCGTAAACAGTGCTGCGATGAACATTCGTGTGCATGTGCCCTTATAGTAGAACGATTTATAATCCTTTGGATATATACCCAGTAATGGGATTGCTGGATCAAAAGAATGGAAATCATAACAAACAGTCTCTCAGACCACGGTGCAATCAAGTTAGAACTCAGAATTCAGAAAGAACTGCACAGCTTCATGGAAACTGAACAACTGGCTCTTGAATGTTGACTGGATAAGCAATGAAATGAAGGCAGAAATAAAGATGTTCTTCAAAACCAATGAGAACGAAGACACAACATACCAGAATCTCTGGGACACGTTTAAAGCAGTCTCTAGAGGAAAATATATAGCAATAAGTGCCCACTTGAGAAGCAAGGAGAGATCCAAATTTGACACCCTATCGTCAAAATTGAAAGAGCAAGAGGAACAAGATCAAAAAAACTCAAAACCTAGCAGAAGACAAGAAATAACTAAGATTGGAGCAGAACTGAAGGAGATCGAGACACAAAAAACTCTTCAAAAAATCAACAAATCCGCAGGGCATGGTGGCTCACGCCTGTAATCCCAGCACTTTGGGAGGCCGAGGCAGGTGGATCAGGAGGTCAAAAGATCAAGACCATCCTGGTCAACATCGTGAAACCCCGTCTCTACTAAAATTACAAAAAATTAACTGGGAATGGTGGCACGTGACTGTAATCCCAGCTACTCAGGAGGCTGAGGCAGGAGAATTGCCTGAACCCAGGAGGTGAAGGTTGTGATGAGCCAAGACTTCGCCATTGCACTCCAGCCTGGGTAACAAGAGTGAAACTCCGTCTCAAAAACAAACAAACAAACAAACAAAAATCAACAAATCCAGGAGCTGGTTTTTTAAAAAGATCAACAAAATAGACAGACCACTAGCCAGATTAATAAAAAAGAAAAGAGAGAATAACCAAATAGATGCAATAAAAAACGATAAAGGGGATATCACCACAGATTCTACAGAAATCCAAACCATCATCAGAGATTATTACAAACAACTCTATGCACATAAACTAGTGAACCTGGAAGAAATGGATAAATTCCTGAACACTTGCCTCCTCCCAAGCCCAAACCAGGAAGAAGTTGAAACCCTGAATAGACCAATAAAAGACCTATGCAACTATCTTACATGTTATACACATGTACCCCAAAACCTAAAACGCAATAAAAAAATAAAAATAAAAAAATTACCCATTTATTTTGAAGAAACTTGTACAGTTCCAAGATAAAACATTCTCATGATAAATTTGTGATAAGTAGATTTCCTTTAATAGCCAGGAAGGTCTGAAGAGAAAAGGCTTATTTCAAAATAAAATGTGTGCTATTATTATTTATAATATGGATTAAAAATAAAAATTTTAATATGGATTAAATTTTAAATAAATACTATAATATGGATTAAAAAAAGATCTGAAGTTGGCACACAAATATTTCTGATGAACATACATGTAATAATCCTTAATAAAAATTAAATTAGGCAATATTAAAAAAGCACAGTATCTCTATTCCCCATAAACCCTGGCAACCATTAATTTAATTTTACTCTCTGTCGATTTGACTATTTTGGACATTTCATGCAAATAGAATATCCTGCAACTGTTTTTATCTTGTATTTTTTAACATGTTTTTAAGATTCATAAATCTCATAGCACATTTAGTACTTTATCCCTTTTTATGATTGAATTAACATGCTTTCATGTTTTCAAGATTCACAAATCTCAAAGCATGTTTAGTACTTTATCCCTTTTTATGATTTATATATACCACTATGTGTATATGTAAGTATATATGTACACACACACACACATACATATATACTCAGTGGTATACATATACCACTAATATATATACATCAACTAATGAATATATATATTATCTTTAGTATATTTATTATCCATAAACTATACATAATTTTTTGCTGTTTATTTCAGACAGATTAACACATACGCATTATTGTTTTATTAAGTTCAAAACTGCATTATGGATAATGAATATATATATTAGTTGATGGACATTTGAATTGTTTCCACTTTTTGGTTATTATTAATAATGCTGCTATAAACATTTGTGTGCAAGTTTTTGTGTGAACAGATCTTTTTTATTCTCTTGGGTAGATATATAGGAGTGAAATTAATGGGTTATATGATAACTCTGTTTTACTTTGTGAAAAAACACCAAACTGTTTTCCACTGCATCATTTCATATTCTCACCATCAATGTATGTGCCTATCAGATTTTAAACTTCAGGAGAACAAGGGCAATGTCTGTTTTGTTTACCATTATATACCCAGTATCTAGGGCATGAAGCTTGACACATTGAATACTTTTGACATAGATTTGTGGATTAAATTATTTTTAAAAAATGAAATGGTTCAGTTATTTGTTAAAGCTGTATGCCTAGAACACATAGAAAGTGTTTGGTAAATTTTATATTTTACTATTATTACTTTTTAAATTTATACTCAGGAGTGTAAATTCACTTCATGCCTAAGTTAATGGCTATATCGTACAGTTAAAATTCAGGTCAAAATAGGTTTGAACTATACAAATGGGTGCTGATTTTAGGAACAAATGTCTGATAAAATTGATCAAATACTTACAATGCAAAATACTGAAATATTGAATTATTTGTCCATTCTCCAAACTGCCCACATTGATATGAGAAGAGAAGGAGTATACAATGTGGCTCAGGGAAATCAGCACTTGGCCTCAGCATCTTCTTGGATAAAATCTTGAGGTGGATAATCAGCTAATCCCAATGCAGCTATTGATAAGTGAATTTAAGAATGTGTTTGATAACAGAGTATTCTACCCATTCCAATAGCCTGCTGCTTAATGTCACTTTCTCATCCATTCCATCCATCAGCCCAAACTATCTTTAATCATAAAGCTTGATTTTTCTAATTTGCTGTTGAAATCATTTAGTGGATTTACCATTGCTTTTAGAATTAAGATTAAACCTTTGATTTATTCTACAGGAACTATATAAAGGCATTCTTACCTAAGAATTAAAATATTCTACAGGATTAAACCTTTAATATATTCTACAGGAACTATATAAAGGCATTCTTACCTAAGAATTAATATATTCTACAGGATTAAACCTTTAATATATTCTACAGGAACTATATAAAGGCATTCTTACCTAAAGGTTATAGGCATAGCTAAAGACTCTGATTCAAATTTTGATTCTAATACATATTAGCTATGTGAATTGAGGAATTACTTAAGAGTTTTCATCTGGAAACCCAGAAAATAGTAATAATGCTCTCCTCATAGATTTTTATTGTTAGGTTGTTTATATAATACTTCACAATAATACAGCAGGATAACTTAAAACAGTACCTGGTGCATATTAACCATTTTATAAGTACTAGCTGATCTCATTTGAAATTATTTTTATTGCTTGCTATTGGCCACTGTTAACCTCTCCAATCTTGCCAAACCTCTCCAATCTTGTCATTCACTTATTGCTTGCTCTGCCACAGTGACAATGAACTTATCCTTGCTCCTCAAATATGACATACATGACCTTTTTTCCCATTTTCTTTGCCTGAGGCACATATTCCCTCTTTGGGGTGGTTAACATCTCACACTCAGTTTCACCTTCTATAATTCTTCTTACCAACCTTAGAACATGTCCTGGACCCCCAAGGGTCATGCTTACCTTAACTCTCCCAGATTTCTCTGATCCAGCTTTCCTCATCTACCAACCCCTTTGATTTAGATCCTTTGGCACCTACTCTGGTTTCCACACCCCAGAACTCTTTGCCATCCTGTCCATTTGGTAATCCTATTGGGTAACATTTCTGTTCAAGTTCAAGCTGAAAATTACACCCTTGACTTATCTTGCACTATGCTGTAGTTTGCATTTCCCACATCCACATCTAAAGACTCTATCTGGGAAAATCAATTACAGGTATACCAAGATGTAACCTGACAGCAAGAAGAATATGAGAAAACTATCAAAGCCAACCACCGCAGCCTGGGTACCAGATCAAAGACAAGTGACTTAACTCTAAGCCCCAGAGGACCACCTTTTATTGGCATTGGCTCAGAAATCGTATCTGAATATGGATCTCAGTGGAACATATGAGGCAAACAGAAATGTTGGAGGGGCTCATGTAGGTCAAGTTATGACTCAGCAAATGACACAATCTTTTTCTCCCTTACAAGTTATTCTACAGCTGACCCTATACATGTCAACTATAAGCAGTATGACCAAGAAATCCATCTTTTTCATTGTCTGGAGCATAAGTCAAATTTGACAACAAATATAGCACATGCATAATATATGACCAAGGATTATTTGCAAAATGTTTCAATTTCTTGATATTTCTCATACTCAGGTTATCTGAGGTATTATCAGGGCTCTAGTCTCCTAAACCAAACTAACTTGCTTTGCATAAATACTTTTAGTCTTGTTTTATTCTTTTTAATATTAGAATCTTTGCCCAAATTGTAGTGGGACAAGTTTCGAAAGTGAGAGAAACGTGCTTACAACTGTCCCAGACACTTTGATTCTATTCCCTTAGCACATCACATTACTTTTTCTGGGATCCTAGTTTACTTCCCTTTTCTAAAGATTTAATAGTAATGATAGTCATTATTTAGTATCATTGTGAGAATATTAAATAAATGAAAGAAATGCCTAAACTATCTGATGCAAGGCCTGCAACACCAATCATAATGGTATGATACATGACATTAGGCATCATCAAATAAATAAATATTAGAGCTCAGACCAGGGATGTGGTATTGTGAGGAGGATAAGGACAGTTGATCTGCAAATGCTGCCCTCCAGAACTTTCAGTACGGTGAGAGATATAAGACATGTTTAACAACTATGGCAATACCAGCAGTAGTTATACCTAAGAGCAGTTCTGAATTTATAAAGATACAAGGGGCACTTTTCCACAAAGATAGTTAAAGAAAATGGGATTTAAAGATGACCTGCAAGCATACGTAGCAGGAAAAGCGGAGGCTGGGAGACAGCAAAAACCAGGAGAATGGAAAATTAAACAATAAGGTAAATAGACATTGGGTATAATACTTTGTGTTGAATACCAGTTAACCTAGAAAAATATGAGAGATACGGCTAGGAAAGCAAGTGATAGCCATATAGGGTTTGGGATATCAGACTAAGATGTTTGAAATATATCCACAGGCAGTGGGTATCAGTGATGGTGTTTGAGGTATGAAGGGACATGCTCAGAAGTTGTCTTAAAAGATTAGGCTTCTTGCTGAATAAAATTGAGGGTCAGGATCATATTGAGGGGTGTTGTTAGAAAGCTGGGAGGCCTTGATACCATCTAAACCATAAATATCTATGTCATAATGGAGACAATTAGAATGGTGACATAACATTGCCTGTATTTCCTTCTTCATCCATCATAACTCAGGGTAGCAAAGCACATGAGAAACGTTTCATTCTATTCCAAAGAGAAAAATGGTTAGATAGAGAGAAAGGACCTCTGGATCAATAATAAAGTGGAAGAGTACAAGTGCTCTGAGAGGGTAGCCCCACTTTTGAAAATGATCCCTGAGGACTTTTGTGTTGAATGATCTTATCTTCTAAGAATGCCATCCTGTATCCCTAACATGCTTTCAGAGACATCATCTTAGATATTTACACTTTAATGAGAATAAAGTCAATATTTCAATGAACTTAAATAGTTTCTCCTTCTTTCAATAAAAGAGCATAAGTTAATAAGATGGTGCCAAAAACTTTTTTGCAGTTTATGATACTACCCCTAGAATGTCACATAAAAATATGAACTTTTCTGATGAGCACTGAGATTTAGGAAGAGAAAATACCAGTATGTATTTAGAATCTCTCTCTCCAAATAGTCTTAAAATATTTTGCAAAGATTATCTCAAAGATCATCTCAAAGATCCTCACAAGAAGGCAGATAGATAGTAACCACTGCCATTTTATTTAGTAGATATGGGTGATCATGTGTAGAGCGAGAAAACTAAGCCTGGCTTCACAAATCCAAGCATAGAATCATTTCCAAACTTGATCAATACAAAGAAAACATTGAGAGCCATTCAAAGTTATACTTTAATGAGCACAGGGAGGAAAAGTTGGCAAGAACTAACCCATCCCATGCTTGCACGGTGATGTTTTTGGTGGCTGCCAAGAGAACAAAGTTGACCTCCTTATATTTTTTCTGGGAGTGGAGTGTTGAGTAACTTGATCAACTAATACATTGGCTCTTCACAAGATGCCATACCATGATAGGTACAGAAGCGTTCAGGCTTTCTTAATTTGAAAGCAGTAAGATTATCCATTGAGTGAAGGGCAGTCAGCTAGGCACTCCCTGGAAGATGCAAAGATAAATAATGATCAATGTCATAATTAACAAGCTACAGGAAGTAAGACAGAGAAAGAAAGAAATTTTTACTGGACTGAGATAAATAGACTGGCTCTTTATGGAAGTATTAAGTATGTGTTACGTGAGGGGAAATGTTGGTGCTCCAAAATTTGAGAGCTGGAAATAAAATTAGACACCATATCATCAAATTTCAGTCTTAATATAATTACAAAAGTACACAAAATATATTTTGTTAACATACAAAATGTTTCAAGTATGTAGGATTTTAAAAAATATTTTCTTAAAACCCCAGTAAAGTATAAATTATCACAATCTCCATTTTATAGACAGGAAAACTAAGACCCAAAGAGAAAAACTCATATTGCAATTATTAAAACAAATTATCATACAGAAGCACAACTTTGAATGTTAAATAGAATTTATTCCAATAAAGATCTTAAAATAGTTATGTATTAGTCCATTTTTACACTGCTATAAGGAAAATGATCCCTGAGAACTTTTGTGTTCTCTGTCCTGCTACAAGGACATACCTGAGACTGGGTAATTTATAAACAAAAGAGGTTTAGGCCAGGCGTGGTGGCTCACACCTGTAATCCAAGCACTTTGGAGGCCAAGGCGGGCGGATCACCTGAGGTTGGGAGTTCAAGACCAGCCTGACCAACATGGTGAAACTCTGTCTTTAAAAAAAAAAAAAGAAAAGAGGTTTAATTGACTCACAGTTTACATGACTGGGAAGGCCTCAGGTGGAAGTCACTTCTTCACAGGGTGGTGGGAGAGAGAATGGGTTCTGAGTGAAGTGGGACACCTCTTATAAAACCATCGGATCTGGTGAGAACTTATACACTAACACAGGACCAGCATCGGGGGAACTGCCCCCATGATTCACTTACCTCCCACTGGATCCCTCCCACCACAGGTGGGGATTATGGGATTACAATTCAAGATGAGATTTTGGTGGGGACACAAAGCTGAACCATATCAGGTATTTAAGGAATGAAGGCATAAAGCAACTCTTTCACATTAATTCATGTTTCCATTCTATATTTTTTTACAGTCCTGTCTCTGAGTTCTTTATTTTCATATCCTAGCAACTTTCAACAGAAATGCAGAAGGTAAATATTCCAACCAAAGGAGTATAAGGCAGCATGTGTTAAAAATGCAGAATGAAGAGGCTGTGATTTTTATTTCCATCTAAGTTCTCTTCAGTGTACTAGAATTGTATTAAATGTCTCTATATGATGGGGTGATGGATGCAGAAAACCAATACCATGGCACATGTATACCTATGTAAAAAACCTGCACAATCTGCACATGTACTCCAGAACTTAAAGTATAATAAATAAATTTTTTAAAATATCTCTTGAAATAACTCAGGCATCTGCTTTCTCTTGTTCTTAGCATGCATATGAAGCTATGACAATTGAACTGTTTGATTATATAGGTGATTGTAGCATGACATCTATGTAGACTATGACTTTACTTCAAGTCCTACGTGATTCTGGTGTTTGAAAGGTCTAGGGAGGGGGCTCCAAGGAGCAGGAATAGAACCACTGTAACTTTTCATTGGTTAAAACAAGTTCTCCACAGAATGATGCTAGCAGGAAACCTGAATCTCTGTATGGCATAAAAAGAAAGGAACGGGTTATCTGCATATGTAAAAAGTAAAATATATTTTCTACAAATAATTAAGATGAAAGGACCTAACATTGATATCTGATGATTCTGTAATTGTATATTAATTACATTCATTGTGAGTCTGCACCAGATCAATGAGTTGACATTGAACTATCAATATCGCTTTGCCTTATAATCTCCACATAATTAGATTTCTAAGGAAATTTTTGTAGGTCAGATATGTATTTTCAAGGAGAGGTGTGCATTATGCATAATACGGTAAAAAAGAAAAAGCAAGAGATGTGGTTACAACTTATTTTAGCAATAACTGGCTATATAACCTTGGAACTAACCTTCACCTCTTTGAATCTCACTTTTATCATTTGTAATGCCAGAAATTGAGATAAATGGCCTTTAGCTTATTCTACCTTTAGTATAGCTATGATATTTAGGCATAACTGCTATGATTCCAAAAAGTATTTATTTTCACAAGCTTAGCAGGTAGCCAAAAAAACTCTGCTTTTCCACTTTTATAGTATTTGGGATGATGTTACTATTAAATCTTCAGAATCTCAAATATTCTCAATTAAGAATTTGAGTTTTAAAAATAGTTATAGCTTCCTTCAAAACATTGATCAACAAGAGAGACACAATTGAAAATATAATCACATACCAAGAATGACTTCAGAACTAGTTGTTCCTTAAAATAAGTTTGCTATAAAACCAAAGATGCAACTCTCATAGCAGAAATGGAGCCAAGTTGCAGCAATGCAAACCATATTCGCTGTCCAGGACAAAAATCTCTTTATTCCTTAATATAATAGCCCCCGGCTTCATTTAAAATTCATGGGAAAACACTAGGTAGATATTACTGTATTATATTTCAGAAAAAGTCTTGTAAATATTATAAGGAGGTAGAAAATCTTCCTTCCAATTGACCCTATGTAAGAAGACATTCATATATATATATATATATATGTTTCTATCTATACAGATATATATATATATATATGTTTCTATCTATACAGGTATATATATATATATATTTCTACCTATACAGATAGAAATCTATATTTCTATATTTCTATCTATACAGATAGAAACATATATATTAATCAGCCATGAAGAAAAATAATTATTTTCTAACAACTTCAGAGAGTATCACCATCTTCTTAAAATGCCTGGAGACCTTACACTCATCTCACTGTTATTCAATATATCTGTACCAAATATATCCAGGCAAAGGTAATTCGTATAGAAAAAAAAATTGGGGAAAGGTAATTAACTTATATAAAGCTAATATTATATTTATTTATTAAACATCCTTTAAGATTAACAAATATGCATCTATGTGGGTAACATCTTGAATCTTCCAAAGAAATAGAAAAAAAATCAAATTTGGGAATATTCCATAGCAGGACACATGGCAATGCTTTCATTAATGTGTGTGAGAACTGAGTTAATATTAATTACTAATGATGCCGTGCTATTTCTGTGGTTTTTACAATTTAACCCCAGGGTCTGCTATATATCATTAAAGCATCTACTGTAGGTTCTATGTGGAATATAATATTGGTAGAGTAAGAAAATTTGGAAGAATAATGTAGAATGTCTGATACAACATTTATCTATATATCATTATTAGTCTCTATTTCTCTTCTTCAATATCAAGGCTCAAATTTTCTTCTTCAGGGGTTAACTAGCTATGAATTAAACAACTATTTAGATTGAGAAAATTTAAGGCATTGAGATATTTTTCTTATATACTGTACATGAAACAGATACTCTATAGATCAATGGTTGTTAACTTGTCATTATTTAAATTTGACTTACTATGAAGTCAACGTGGCCTCTCTCTTTGAAAATATATCATTTACAGTAATATAATACATTTTAATTTCAAAGTTTAATAATTTCAAGAAAACTTTTAAAGCATAGCCTCCTTTAGTATATCTCCTTTAAGGGTTTATTTTCAATAACATTTTGTAAGATAAGATTTCCAAATATGATGCAAAAGATGAAAGTTTCAAAATTGTTAAAATTTAAGTCTGGGGCCAAAGAGCTATATGTTATCTACTTATTGTGGGAGGTAGAGAAGAGAACAGTTAGGGTAAAAGAAAAAACACCATATACACAGAAAGAATGGATATCGATGGTTGGGACAAGAACTGAGTGTAAAGAAAGCATGGGTTCTGTTGCAAATATTAAAGGTTTCAGATCTCATTTTCATGATGTCTCTTTTCTTACTACTTACAAATATTTATATAATTTGACTCTTTTCTTTAAAAAGTGTACTAATTTCTGTAGATGTCCTCTTACACACACATTGGAATAAACTAGGTAATAGTAAAGCATGAAGGGAACATATTTAATATTTTATTAACTATTTCATCCCACTGTGTTCCATGACCTTAACCTAGATGGCATTTCTTTCCCCAAAGAGTCAGAGCAGGACCTGTAACCTGAAATGTCTGCCTGAAGAGCACAGACAAATCGTTACACTCTAAGGCAGCCATAATCTTTTCCCAAACATATACTAGAAGAGAGAATATCCCATGACATCTGGCATCTCTCACAACTGTAAAACAAAATTAGACAAAATGTGAAGTAGAACCATAGAAATATGATTTAGAAACTAAGAAATTGCAGAAACAGACTGAAATAAAACCTGCAACAGCTCTCTAAATCTAGCTTCCGTCAGGGTGGAAGCCAGAAAATTTGTTTTAGATGTCATACAAAGAAGAACACGACAGAAGTACTTCCCTGGACTTGACACAGGTGAGTTTCACCAATCTCTTAGTGAAGAGGAATTGGAAATATTAACCAAACAACTATGCTTGCTAATAAGTATTATTCAAATCTTTCTATCCATATGCACAGAAGTTGACTATTTAGTAAATCATGTGTTATTTATACCATGGTATAGTTTAATTCATCAAGTAATTCATTTGTTGGTGCAATAATTCTAAATTAAATACATTCTTCCAGGACAGCTGTTTATACAAGCCCAAAGTCTTCGTATTATGTTTACACAAATATAGCATCAATATGCTTCCAAAGATTCCAGGAAGGATTTCCATACCATTTTTTAGTTCACATTAAAATATTTTGGCCCTAAATAATTAAAGTTGATATAAAGGATGAGAGATTCATGCCTTTATAACCGATAGACCAGTATTTTAAGCTGATGACTCAAGATTCACAAATCTTTCCCTAAAAAAAAAAGTTAAACAAGATAAAATCCTATGCAAATTCAAACTGGTAAACATTTCTACAAATTTTTTACAATTTGATTTTGCTCATCTTAATGTCTAAAACAAACTAAGAAATTTTGAAATTCACCGCTATGATAATCTTTAAGATGACTGAAGGTGTAAATTCAAATGCCTAAGTGTAAACTCCAGGTAAGGAATTTGCTATTTTCTCACACAATTTTTCTCCCTCTCAAAATATCCCCCATAACTCAATTGCTCTGCAATCAAATTCACAGGAATGAAACTTAGTCTTTTTTTAAATTAAACTACTACTGGGAAGGCAGTTATCTTTCCGGGGGAGAATTTTTCTTTTTCTGCTCTGGAAACTAAACTGCTTTTGTTTTTAAAAAACCTATAAATAAACTGGAGATTGTGGGAGAAAAAAAGCCCTTATAGGCTTTGAGATGATAGATGCTCATCTGTTCTTGTCTTCAGAAATTGTACTTCTCCTTCTAGATTTGACCCTCATAAGGCTTGTAAAGATCCTTTTTTATTACTTTTTAACTTAAGTTTATTATTATTATTATCATGCTTTAAGTTCTGGGATACATGTGCAGAACATGCAGGTTTGTTACTTAAGTATACACATGCTATGGTAGTTTGCTGCATCCATCCCCCCATCATCTACATTAGATATTTTTCCAAATCTATCCCTCCCCTAGTGTCCCACCCCCTGACAGGCTCTCGTGAGTGATGTTCCCTCCCTGTGTCCATGTGTTCTCATTGTTTGATTAGCACTTATGAGTGACAACATGCAGTGTTTGGTTTTCTCTTCTTGTGTTAATTTGGTGAGAATGATGGTTTCCAGCTTCCATGTCCCTGCAAAGCACAGGAACTCATTGTTTCTTATGGCTGCGTAGTATTCCCTGGTGTATATGTGCCACATTTTCTTTATCCTGATTATCATTAATCGGTATTTGGGTTGCTTCCAAGTCTTTGCTATTGTGAACAGTGCTGCAGTAAACATACGTGTACCTGTGTTTTGCAGTAGAATAATTTATTATCATTTGGGTATATACCCAGTAACAGGATTGCAAGGTCAAATGGTATTTCTGGTTCTATATCCTTGAGGAATTGCCACATTGTCTTCCACAATGGTTGAACTAATTTACACTCCCACCAACAGTTTAAAAGTGTTCCTATTTCTCCACATCCTCTTCAGCATCTGTTGTGTCCTGAGTTTTAAATAATCGTCATTCTAGCTGGTGTGAGGTGGCATGTCATTGTGGTTTTGATTTGCATTTCTCTAATGACCAGTGATGATGAGCTTTTTTTCATATGCTGTTGGCTGCATAAATGTCTTCTTTTGAGAAATGTCTGTTCATATGCTTTACTGACTTTTTGATGGTGTTGTTTGTTTATTTCTTGTAAATTTGTTTAAGTCTCTTGCAGATTCTGGGTATTAGCCCTGTATCAGATGGACAGATTGCAAAAATTTTCTCCCAGTTTTTAGGTTGCCTGTTAACTCTGATAACAGTTTCTTTTGCTGTGAAGAAGCTCTTCAGTTTAATTAGGTCCAATTTGTCACTTTTGGCTTTTGTTGCCATTGCTTCTGGTGTTTTAGTCATGAATGCTTTGTCCCTGCCTGTGTTCTGAATGATGCTGCTGATGTTTACTTCTAGGTTTAATATGGTTTTAGGTCTTATATTTAAGTCTTTAATCCACTTTGAGGTAATTTTTGTATGAGGTGTAAGGAAGGGATCCAGTGTCTGTTTTCTGCATATTGCTAGCCAGTTTTCCCAAGACCATTTATTAAATATGAAACCCTTTCCCATTGCTCGTTATTGTAAGGTCTGTCAAAGTTCAGATAGTTGTAAATGTGTGGTGTTATTTCTGAGGCCTCTCTTCTGTTCCATTGGTCTGTGTATCTGTTTCAGTACCAGTTATACTGGTTTACTGTATTCTTGTAGTATAGTTTGAAATCAGGTAGCATGACACTGCCAGCTTTGTTCTTTTTGCTTAGGATTATCTTGGCTATATGAGCTCTTTTTTTTGTTCCATATAATATTTAAAATAATTTTTTTCTAATTCTGTGAAGAAAGTCAATGGTAACTTGATGGGGATAGCACTGAATCTATAAATTACTTTGGGCAGTATGGTCATTTTCACAATATTGATCCTTCCTATCTATGAACATGGAATGTTTTTCCATTTGTTTGTGTCCTCTCTTATTTCCTTGAGCAATGGTTTGTTGTTCTCCTTGAAGAGGTCCTTCACATCCCTTTTAAGTTGTATTCCTAGGTATTTTATTCTCTTTATAGAAATTGTAAATGGGAGTTCACTTATGCTTTGGCTCTCTATTTGTCTATTTTTGATGTACAGGAATGTTTGTCCTTTAAACTCATATTTTCCAGAACAGTAGGATTTACTGAGCCAGTTTGAGTGGGTAAAGCATGAACAAATAGTGTTAGGTTTACATCATTACATCTTTATTATTCTGGTGATTGTGGTTTGTTGATTTCTTCGATTTTACTACTTTTGGCTCTGGTTTACTAGATTGCTGTTATTGTTGTTGTTTTATTTTTACCATACTTGGAACTAATATGTGAATTAGAAGAGCAAACAGAAAAAACATTTCATGGCAGGGTATATTTTGCTGTTATAACAGAGAGTAGATAACATTAAATCATCATTAACCAAAGTTAATATGCTGATTTGAGAGGAGACTTGGGAAAGAAAAAAAATTAAAATTGCATAAATTCCCATGGAAAACAGATTTTAACATCAATATGGTGGTGTGCGTCTGTAGCCACAACCACTCAGGAGGCTTAGGCAGAAGGATCACTTGAGCCCTGGAGTTCAAGATTACAATGAACTATGATCATATTACAGCACTACAGACTGGGCAACAGAGTGAGATTCCTTCCCTCAAACACATTAAAAAATCAATTTAAATTAAATTTAATTTAATTAAAAAATGATCACAGCCCTGTGATCTCTGCTTTTTGCTGTTGATATCCTGCTGTTAACTTTCCTTCCCTTGAATGTGGGGAGTACCTGTGCTTTGCTTCTAACCAATAGGATATGGTAAAGGTGATAGACTTCACTTATGTAATTATGTTACACTATATAGAATTTGATCTTACTAGCAGACTTTCCCTATTCTCTTTCTGTCCCCTTGCTGGCTTTGAAAAATCAAGCTGCCATGAAACATAAAATCACAGGGAACTGAATGTTGCCAACAACTATGTGAGGTGGGCAGTGGATCTTTCCCTGGTTGAGCCTCCAGATGAGAACCCAGCCCGAGACAACACCTTCATTGCAGCTTGTCATACCCCAAGCAGAGGACCCAGCTAAACTGGGCCCAGACTTCTGACCTACAAAAACTTTAAATTGTCTTGTTTCAAGTCACTAAGTTTGCGGTAGTTTGTTATTTATACAATATTGTAATCAAAAAGTAGATTTAAAATACAAATACCACATTAAAAAAAGTATGTTAGTCTAAATTGCTTTTATAAGAGCCTTTCTTTCAGTGGATATGATAGTTAAATGGAGACTAGAAATGATATAGAAAGTAGGACAGAACTAGGAGAAACTTGCATTAATTACTCCAGAGGAAGAGTCATCATTTAAAAATTTAACTGAAACTACTGTATTATTAAAACCAAACATCTAAAGCATCTATCAACCTAGGATCTCTGCGAGAATTTCCATCCCTTTGTAGTATTGCAAAGTCACTCTTTCTCCAGCTGTTCTTAAAGATCTAGATTTCTCTTGGACACTTTATTTTAACACCAAATTCTGGTCACTTTATCTTTTTGGGCTTGCAACTTCTGACCTCTCCTTTTCATATGGTTTTCACTCATGGAGTCCTCATGACTTCCAATCTGTATAACAGCATATCAACTAATCTTCAAGCCTCATTTATTGAACAAAAACAGGAAGTTCAATGTTTGTGCAATGTGGCAGACTGCTCAATAAAACATTGTAGAAACTGTCATTGAAGTATCTTTATATTGACAGACCTATTTAAATAAAAATATCAATCAATCAAAGGCAAAGTATTATCAAAGAGATTATCTAATTTTATATTTCAGTAAATATTCAATTAATCAATTCATTAAAAATATTCTAGAGCAGTCAAATATTTTACTTAGCTAAGAAAACTAAAATATCTATTTTTATAAAAATGCAATATATTTTAACACATAAAAGTAATAAACCTTTAAATACTGTTTGACTAGTGTTACAATGCAGACATTAACAGTATTTACCTGAGAGGGTCATTATGAGAATAAGTGAAAGAATTAGCCTAAAGCCCTGGGAACACCACATGGAACACAAAAAGTATTTAATAAATTATAGTAATTTCTATTATTTGTATTCCTTTTTAAATTTTCACCATTATCATATTATTTTTAAAATAAACAATAGAAAGTTAAGATAGATAAAACCCTCAGTATGAAAGAGTCTTTTCAAGAAAAAATAATTGATCACTTCATACTGATATACATATGCCCAGAAGTTACGTGAGAAACTATTGCAATAATTGAGCAACAGGAAGTATGACCTCTGACATGAGAATGAAAACTCAGGTTGTAGACATTGAAGAAATTGATTTAAGATAACTTGATTGATTGCCTATCAGGGATAGATGAAGAGATGCTTCAAGAATGACTTCTTGAAGTATTTCAGGCTTGGGTGACATCTTGAGACATCACTGACATTAAGGTAAGAATTAGAAAGAAAGTGCTGCTTAATTCAGTCTTGCACATGTTAAATTTAAGATTATATACAAATTCTGGATGGTAAGAACCAACAGGCCATAGAAAGATTCCTCTATCTGTAGATTAAAGAACTGGAAGGCAGAGACCTTGTCTTACTCAATTTGTCATGCTTCTTCAAGTACAGGCCCTTGCACAAGAAAGTATTCAATAAAAAAAAATTAATACAATTGACAGTTCTATTTTGTAAGGCTCAGAAGGTCCAAGAAAAAAAGAGGTAATAAATATCTAAATGCCTGTTATTTACTTTTTATTCAAAATTGAGCAAAGATCAGACATATTCACAAATGTTTACTGCCTCACCAATCAAGAACAAAAGCAGCGAATGTTGAAAAGAATGATTTTTAAAGTCCTAGAGTTTTGCCAAAGTTCTTAAAGATTTTTAAATAATTTAATTTTATTGTATTTGAAAAGTTCCTGATGTCAAATATTTAGCTTACTTCCATTCATCTGTCACTTAAAATAAACTAAAATACCCAGTATTTTGAAATCCTTCTAAATGAAATCTCTAAGTACTGTCAGGTCCTTCCCCTGTTGGATAGATTGCTTTGTGCAATTCACATTATATCTATGAAATCCAATTTCTGAATAAAGCTTGTGATCAGACTCTATAATCTATTTTCCACATTAGCCAGGCTCTTTAATATTGCTTTCAGTCAGAATTATTTGATCTCTAACTTTAAGCTTTTGAAGATCAGCCCAGGGATCCAACCTTTCTTAAGCTGTCAATTGTCATTTAAATGTAAGAACTTTTTTTAGCAGTCATTATCAAACCTTGAATACAGAAAATTCCCTAAGCTACTTTTCCACCTAAAAAAAACTAATAGCATTTCCCAGACCATTTCTAAAAAAGAACTTTCACCAATTTAACCATCATACTCCCTGTAGAAATTTTGGGGGAATGTGATAGATTAGGTTCAGAAGAAAACAACCCCTTATATTTGTCCAAACAAAATCTCCCTTATATAAATAAAGTCACAAAAATTTAGTCAATATGACCTATTTTTTAAAATGTACATGTCCCTAAGATAATAATCTGAAGCATGTTCTACTCTACATTACAAAACATCTTTAGTTCTTCTGGAGTTAAGTATATTTACGAGATTATAAAAGGTAGTCAAATTAAATTAGTCTTGTCACTATAATTCATTGACATTCCTAATATTCATTTCCAAATATCCAAAAACAAAGGTTTAGGTCAATGTTAAGTGATATTCTGAATCATCTGTCTTTTTGTGCCATACACATCTATCTTTCCAAGTGCTTGAGAGTGGCAGAAATGGTGTCCAGTAGGACAAGACATTCTACAGAGATTATCAGCTACTCTAGGTTTCCAACTGGGGAATCAAATTTTTCACATTTCTTCACACTGGGGTAATCTATAAAATCTGAATGCCCACCATTTATTAACTTTATGCCAAGCACTAAGAGCAAATACAAAGTAAAGGAATTGTCATTGCTTTCCAAGGAAAATGGGTTTTCATCTAAACTAGGATCCTCAGATAGCCTGCTGAGGTGAAACTCCTGCAGGTGGCCCATCACAGAGTATCTTACCCTAAAACATCCTCATCTTGGATGAGACTGGGTGATCTTGTTATGTGCTTTTAATCTTAGTCTCCCAGACCTTTGCTGGAAGGGCTTAAAGTTATTCTCTATAAAATATTCTTAAAGAATTACATTCACACAATTTCTTTGTAGTTCTTTCATTCTCTTTCCAAATATGCTAAATCAGCTTTGCCTTTACTATCATTTAATATTTAAAAATAGTCAAAGGTATTAACCAAACTTGGCTTCCGCCTGTTCCTCAAAAACATTCTCGCATTAAATTTTCATTAAAACCTTACATGAGCTATTCATGCTTCCTGGAATAATTCTCATCTGTAATCTTCTAAAAACTTTTAAAAAACTTACAGTTCAGAGTACTTCTGACAGAAGTCTACAGTAACTACCCATTCCTCTGTTCTACTTTAGTGTTACAAATAGGCTTTATAACTGATATGTTCTTTATTTGTTTATTTGGAGGTTCTGTAATCAGAACACAGGTTGAAAGCAGGGGCCTCATCTGTCTTCTTCACTTGCTCATTCTTGTATCCACATATTGGTAGAACAGTGTCTGACATACATTGGATACTTAATATTTTTTGGATAAAAAATGTGTGTATATAATACAGACTTAATCTGCAACATGGTCCACTGAAGAAATGTATACTTCTGATTAAACGATGAGATCAATACTTTGACCTTCAGTCTTGTGGTTGGTGAAGATTAATAAACAGTAATGAAACAACAAATCTGCCACAAGAGAACTGGCCTTTTGATACTGTGAGCATCAGCATTTGCTCAATCTTCAGAAACAGAACAATTTTCTGACTGGCATGTGACTTTAAGAAAGGCTGTCAACTTGATTACTGGAAAGCGTCCCCTGAACTGAAAAGAACATCACAGCATAAAATTCTGCTCCTGCAGCTAAAATGACCTGGCTGCTTCCTCACCAGCAGCTGACGCCAGGCATCCTTTTACTCCACCAGATAGGTGGCCAGCTGGGGGAAGCTGAGAGTGCTGTCAAGACTATATAAAGTGTTAAAGATAAAAGGATTAGGTGCTGCATTTGAGAAGGGGGAGAGGATTCAGCCATATCCAGAGAACACCTGGAATGGTTTTCCAGTCTGGGGACTGAACAGGGAAGACTTGGAGTTATGTAGATTCCAAAGTAGGGAATGGGGAAAGAAGGGTGGTAAGCAATTGAGTACACCTTTACGAACATCCTTTTTCTAAACCTCTCACGGCTTCCCAGGCATGTTGCCAGTTTGGGGTGATCACATCAATATTTATAGCACACCGTGCCAGGGTGCCTATGTTCCCCAGCAGGGGCGATTAATATGTTATATCAACACCTATGACAAGACACATTTTATTTCTGTCAACAAACAAAGAGGTTTCTACTTTCTCTGTCAGCTGAATACTGAAGCCTTTTATTTTGCACAATAAACCATCTATAGCTGGAGCTGAAAGATAGATGCTGAACTGCAGTCAATTCTTTAAATAGGTTTCTTCAACTGGCAGGTAGCCTGTATCAAAAATGAGGAATTCTGCTTTTGGTGGGGATAGGCAGACATGATGGGGGACATGCAAGGGAAGAGGAGCCTGCTATGGTTTTCAACACAGATACTTGGCACTGAACTGTACACAGTAAGCAAACTAGGCAGGGTTTCTGTCCTCAAAAAACTCTTAAATAATGCTAATAAATATGAGACACATTATGCTAATCTTTTGAGATTATTCTTAAAAACATAGTAATATCAAAAGCCTACTCTATAATATCGAGTGACTAAAGGCAAAGGATGCGAAACAATTTAGTATGCTGGAAATCGTTAAAAATATTAGGTGTATAGGTGTATGTGTTTGCGTGTGTTTAGAGAAAAAACAAAAACTACATCAGTCTTTAATGATGGTTGATGCTGAGGGTGTAATTTTGTATGCTTTTTATTTTCTGTGTCATTTTCCATATTCTGAAATATTCTATCATGTATGTATATAAAAGATACCAATATAAAAATAAGAAATACAGGACATGTTATTTGTAAACAGTGCTTTATTCTTAAGACTTTGAGGTGCCAAGCAAGTGCTAATTTCTAGAGTTATGATGAGATGGTAAAATGGATGCCTATGAGTTTCATTTACAATAAAAACAGCTTTTGTAATTTCTCTCTTAAAACAAGAAAACGAGCATTAGTTCTTAGACAAGAGAGGAGCACAGTTTAACATTTTGTAATGTGGAAATGACTTTACTAAGAAATGAAAGTTGGTTGACCCAGGGCTGCAGATAATGCCACAAGTGTTGCTGAAGGTTTTCTCTATAAAACTGAGTGGGCTGAGGTGAAGCTGGGTCTATAGTTCTCCTGTTCATGCTAGCTGAGCCCACCTGAATGCTGCATCACCACTTCCAGAAAAGAGTACGCATGAATTTTTCATGATCCACAGGACTCCAGTTAGCAAATTCTTGGCATCTACTGAGTTTTTACCACTAATGCTAATGAAGAAATAGATCCACTGGAGCTGTAAACATCATCAAAATATTCATGGAGTTAATGGGAACAACTGACTGCATTACACATATACCAGTCCCAAAGTGAGTTCTTGCCCGCTTGTCAAGCAAATTGACTTCTTAGTAAAATGGCAAAATACTATCTGGCTTGTGATTTCTGAAATTTGATTAGACAATTATGATGGTGCTAGCTGGCATATTTATTAAGAGCATCTTTTGTTGTCAGTGTGTTACCTACATTATATCATTTAATTGTTATAATCATCCCATTAGGTACATTTTTCTACTATGCCCATTTTAGAGCTGAAGGAACAGTCTTAGATTGAGCACTTTGCCCACAGTCTCACAAATAGAAAGTGGTGTTGCAGGAACATTAAGTATAGGTTTCTTTCACTCTGAAGCCTTTTTGTCTGATATAGCAGATTATTATCCCAAAGAAAAGGTTATGCTTTCCAATAACTTATTCTGAGCATCTATTATGTTCTCAGTGTTAGTCTATGCGCCTTGGGAGATACAGTACACTGGCAATGTTTGACTTTGCCCTCAAATGTTTACAGTCTTAATAGACAAGGCAAATAAAAACAAGTAAAACGATTAGCAACTAATTCAAGAGGAAGTAATTGAGTGATAATAAAATAAAAACAAGTGCCAGCCTAATATCACATACAGAGTTATAGAATTGAAGTCAAAAACATGGATTCAAGCTTAGTTCTGTCACATTTCCATATGACTGTAGGCAAACTACTTTACTTGGATCTCTCTCTCTCTCTCTCTCTCTCTCTCTCTCTCGGATCTGTCTGTCTTGGATTCATATCTGAGTCCTGGGAAGTTTGTATGTAAAATGAAAAGAGCTATTTTACCCAATGTATCTTCCAAATACCTGGGCACATGCAACGCTGCTTGGATTCACCTCTGAGAGTTGATACATGAAAGACAAACCTGGAGCAAAGCGTGCCTTTCTACTAGGAAGCTTCTAGTACCCACTAAGAAAAGCAGCAGTAAAGGGTCTGATGCCTGGTGAAGTAGCTACAGAGCCGCTGAGGAGAGCATCGGTGGGACCTAGGAAGCAGTTAACAGGCAGTGGGACCCAGCAGAGCAGGGAGCAGAACAGAGGTAGCACTTGGAAAGGCACTATCAGAAACATATTAAACTTTTGTGGGACTGGGGGCAAGATAACAAATGGAATCAAGGTAACCTACATCTAAATAATAAACATAAGTAGAGCTACTAGACTGCCAAATCAGATATGTTCTATCCTCCTGTCTTCATAAGATTCTCAGCTTGACAGCACTAGAAGTGGCTGACCAGCCCCTGGCCAATGGCCTGCAGCTCACCCATTCTTTTTTCTACCCAGGCTCCGTCCAATATTGCAGGTAGTCTCTCAGATGCCATGTGGACACCCTAGCCTAAGCTCTTTTATAGACACCACAAACAACTACCCTGGGCAATCCCTCAGGCTTAGCAATGTGCCTTCCACAGACAGCAAGATCTTCCTTGGAGGGCCAGAAATGGGTAGGTAAGAGCTGGCAAAAAAGTGATGCTTCTACAGCTAGCAGAATTCTGCAGGGAAGGTAAGTTATGACTGCAAGAAGTATAACCATTTGCAGTAATCTTTCCAAAACTTAAAGAAAGGTAATAAGTCCTCAAAGCTAAACATTAATTATGACATGGGCTGTTATACCTTTTGCATTTGGTATATAAATAAAATCAAAATAAATGAGCACATGAATAAGTGAATAAATAAATATTCAAAAGAAAGTTGAGGTATTGTCACTCTTTTTCCATTATCACTATTGTATTGTGAGTAACCAAATAAGCAAGATCAAGTCAAGAAACAAAATACTTACGGCTTGAGCCAGAAGTTCAAACATAAAATTAAAATATAAAAATCTTTCTAATTGTCTATGGAGTCAGAGGCAAGTTCTTTGGGCAAGGGTCTTCCAGGTGATTGTACTGTGCTGGTGCAGGCAATGCCTAAGAAACAGCACTTACAGTGTCTTTTAGAGCTTTACAACACTGAGGCAATTCACACTAAATAGCATGAGCTTTATTATTTTTCCAATTTTCATTATTTAGTTATTGTTTCATAACTATGGACTTAACTCTGTAATCCAGCAAGATGTTAAGGGGAATAAGGAAAATATGTAACCCAAAGAATTACAGCAAAAGCACAAAGATTATAGGATATTGCCAGCTACAGAAGGTGTGGCGCGGTGGTTAACATAAAACACAAGTCAGCATTATTAGAGTTGTCCACAGTCAGCAATGGTAATCCTGCTGGTCTTGTCATTCCTGAACTGAAAGCCCTCTGTGGCTTCTTTGATATTCATGCTCTTTTACCTTGCCAAAAACCTCATGATTGCTATCCAACCACTCAGTCTTGGCAGTGTAATGAAAAACTAGGCACTATTTGTGTTGGGTCTGCAATTCTCCATGGACAAGATTCCAGGACCTGTATGCTCAGGACAAAGTTCTCACCATCAAATTTCCCCTGATAGAGTGACTTGCTGCCAATGTCATTATGATGTGTGAAATATCTACCCTGGCAGAGAAATCCTGTAATAATTACTGCCAGGTGATTATTGTGAAAGCAGGAACCCTTACAAGCAAAGTTTTTCTCTTCAGTATGCAGAACACAAAAGTTTTCTGATTTCTTTGAAATTTTTCAAACAGCTTGAAGGAGACAGGGACTAAGGACTCACCATAGGCCACAATGTTAAACACGGTGGATTGACAATAGCTGGTGGCACGCAGCTCCAAGCAGTGGTGGCATCTGCAATGTCAAACAGCATGAGCTTTGTATAAGTCATGTGACTCTATAAATGTTTTGATTGTCAAGTTTATTAGCGCTACTAGATTTTCCCATCCATAGTAGAATGGAAGTTCTATGAAATGTAATCAATCTAAGCAATCCTTTCTTGTATCCCACAAAAAAAGATTAAAAAATTGTCTTTTCATGATAAAAAAAATCACCCCAGATTATCTATCTCAAAAATTTTTCTACCTTACCCTTGGAAGAAGTCATGTGAAAAGACCTCTGGGAAAATTGGTGACAGGAAACTTACACATTTTAAATACATTGTTCTCTTAACTAAGAGTTAATCCTTGGCAGCCTCAGAGTCTATAAGCAGATATCCTCTTCTTCTATATCAGTTTGATATATAATTTTATTGAGATTCCAAATCACTAGGATTTAAAAGGAGACACTTAAGGAAACCAGAAGATTCTTTCATATCCCCAAATCACCTCTCTGAAACATTCTTTGCTATCAAGGGCACTAACACTGGAAAGCCATGGAAAAGGCTGGACATTAGGTGATGTTCTCAGCAAAAAGATCACATGGCAGCAATTCCCTGGCCATCCTCTTCATGTGCAAAATAAACCAACCATCTTTTCATCCTATGTGATGTTCCCAATATAAGCACTGCTGGAAACCCTGGCTTAACCATCCTGAATAAATTTAGCCTATGCAGCCATTCATTGTGTTACATTACTTGGCTTCCCTTTGCCTGCTACATATTTACCTTCACTGTTTATTTTCTATTCAATATCAAAAGGTTACTGAATTAGTAACAGGTGCTGGTTGACCAAGAACTTTGTCAATTTATCTTCTCCCAATTGCTCCAAAATCAAATGGCTTACAAATATGTTGTTTCTATCAGTTACCACTAGATGGAGGTACAAATTTTGAAGTGCTGGATAAATGTTACTTGTTTGCATTTCCTGAAAGGTAATGGTACAAAGTCACATACTATTGTGTTCTTACAGGGCTATACATCCTACTGCCTTGTATAATGCTAAATCCACATAATATTTTAACTCACATTAAGGAAAAAAATATATATATATACTCACACATACACACATACACATATAGTATCTAATATATATGGGTATATGAATAACAGCAAGTCTAAAACTTGTGCATTTTTTTAATTGCATTTTAGTTTTTGGGGTACATGTGCAGAACATACAAGGTAGTTGTATAGGTACACACATGGAAGTGTGCTTTGCTGCCTTCTTCCCCTTCTCCCACATTTGGCATTTGTCCCCAGGCTATCCCTTCCCCGTTCCCCCCCTCACTGTCCCTCCCCTATTCCCCCCAGAAGACCCCAGTGTGTAGTACTCCCTTCCCTATGTCCATGTGTTCTCATTTTTCATCACCCGCCTATAAGCAAGAATATGTGGTATTTCATTTTCTGTTCTTGTGTCAATTTGCTGAGAATGATGTTCTCCAGATTCATCCATGTCCCTACAAAGGACACGAACTCATCATTTTTGATTGCTGCATAATATTCCGTGGTGTATATAAGATGTATATACACATTGAAAGATGGTTAACAATGAGATAACTGCTTCTCCAACATGACCATAGAGAAAATTCATGGCGTATTATTTTATTTGGAACACATTCAATGCTTGACAAAGTAAAATAATGTTAGCTGAAATTAGACTGAAGTAAGGGATGTACCTAGGGGATAGTAGACAATGCTTAGGTTGAGAGCCCCCATGTCCCCTTTCTGCTGCTCTGGGTTTCACATAGGTCCTCATGTTTTCTCTGCACTGCCCCCCACACCAACTCACCCCTTATAAAAATCTACTTTCAAAATATCTGGCAATCTTATTCACACTGTAATATAAATGATTAACTGTGTTTTGTGCTACCCCACACAGGAAAATTGTTCTTAAATGGGGCCTATAATATTCTCTTGATCCCTGAAATCACTCACTAAGGAGGAACACCAGCCCATACAGAAATGCAGGAAGAGTCTGATTTTCTTTATCTTTACAGTGGCATTTGGTGCAATGCAGAAGGATGTCTTCAGGCTTGTGATGACTTGGAGAAGCGCAGTTATCTGCATAATTTCTCAGCCTGTGGTGGCAGGTGGCAAGAAGGAAACTGCACTGACTGCAGTCCTTCAAGAAGAGCAACGGATGAGTCCTTGAGATCTGGGCATTCAGCTCCATGCAGGGAAGAGCTAAAGCAGGGTGGGGGCTGTGAATTGATGGAATGAGGAATGCAAACAAAAGGAAGACTGATGCCTTTTACAGATCTATAGGGGCATCTTAACTATCCCCCAAGCCTTGGACTATAAAGAAATCAAAATTCACATCCTGAGGAATTGGATATTAAAAATGGAGCATTATCTAAAGGAGTTCTCACTATTTATTCTACCTTCAAATATTTGGAGCAATTAAATTGTTTTCCTTCTAATCAAGGCTAGCAATTTAGAAACTGGTACAACATTTCCAGAAAGATAACTTTCTAGAAGTTGCTTTCATTGCAGCAAATAAAAAAATAGCAATCTTGGCAAGTTTACCTCATAAAAATGTGTAGCACTTTGATTCTGTACAGGAAAGTCTTTTAATTTAAGTAGGTGTCTGCTAATAACTCTGATTAGAAATACCCTGGAGAGAACAACAGGGGAAAGATGGGATCCCATTGACCTTTTTTCAATTTATTGGAAAAATGTAAATGGAATTTGGAGTTCAAGCCAGCACCAGTCTTTAGTTGCCATGCAATTGTTCTTGCATATGGATTATTACTTTAGAAATTATTGACACTTTGTTCAACAATAAGTTTTTGTCTTCTCTCTTACAGCAACTGTCTCATAAAATAAGCAAGCATCTTTGAGACAAATAAGTTAATTACTTTTAACCGGAGACATTTAAGTCCATGTGAGCATTAGTGTAATTGGTCAAATGAAAAAAATATATGTTTATAGAAGCACTGAAAATGACATATGTATGTATATATATATATATATATATATATATATATATATATATACACACACACACACAGTATAGTTTATAGATATTCATAATTTTTCCCAGGGGAAAAAAGCCAACTTAGTGAACTTTTCTAAAATACCTATATTTTATTTATTCACATATTAAACAAAATTTGAGTAAGCACCAGCAAACGGAAGGTTTTGTTAGAGTCCTCCTAGAGATTACAGTCAGGTGTGGTAGGTAACCCAGGGATAATGTATGAAACATTATTGATAATATGGATGAGTACAATAAAGGAAACAGAAAGTATACCATGAGAAATTATAACAGGAAATGGTTTTGGTGGGAGGAGCCACTGAAGGCATCTCTGAGAAATTGGTCTTTAAAGTAAAACTTCTAAAATGACTAGGAATTAGCGAGACAAACAAGTCATGGAACAGAGTGTTGAGTAGGAGGAAAAGAACATCAGAGAGTTCCATGACAATAAGGGGCTTGTCGTATTTGATAAACTAAAACTTTGTTTGCTGAGAAAATGATGACTCCTTTCCTTTTGCACGCTGACATGTAACATTTGGTCCTGTTTCAGTAGGGTCCAACGAGAAAACAGATGTCATAAGAATGGTTTAAAATGTATAAACATGTCAGCGCTTTCCAGGAAAGCAAACACAAAAAAAATTGTAGTTAACCTTGGGTTAGCAACCACAGAGCTGTTACCATCCTTAGACCAAAAAGAACAAGGCAAAAGTGTATAATAGAACCTGACAGTGGAGCATTATGTAGAAAAGAGTACCTTGGGTAGAGCAACGACTTTCAGTCTAATGACATAGAGTTGGCTTCACAGTTAAAGAGTCCCACTCTCCTCCCTCCCTCTCATTTTCTGCTGAGGCACGCCATTGAAAACCCCACTAGAAGCAGGAGGGCAGAGGAGCCTCCTGTTGCAGTCAATATGGTTCAGCCTCCCCAGGGGTCTAACGGAAAAGGAGGAGAGGGATGGAGTTTAATCTGGAGGAGCAAATATAAACGCCTGGCACAGTTTGCCATTTCCACAATGCAGAAGGGGTGCCAAGAAGGCAGATGGCTTTAAGAGCAACCATATTTTCATAAAGCAGAAGAAAACTAGCAGCTTCCATCCTAGTTCCCATTATTTTAATGAGTTTCTTCATCTCTATTCATTCTTTGTCCCCCTTAAATGATTCTACTTCTTATTAGAAAGATTGTTTTCATATTAGCTTCCAATGACACAGCATGAGGCCACAGAGACTCTACTTCTCTGCTGGAGTCTCTACACCTTGTTTGTCTATTCCTCCAAATTTATGCCCCTAGTATAGTTGTGAATATTCTCACCCATGATGTAGCATGAAATTCTCATTCTACAAGGTGCAGGAGATTCACCTGGTGAACTTGTTGAAAGACAAAACCTTGAACCCTGCCCTCAGAGATTCTGAATCAGTTGGTCTGGTCTATAACCCTGGAATCTCTATTTAAAACAAGTATGCTCTGTGATTCTCCTGCATGTGCTTGAAGGAGCAGATGTTGAGAAACTCTGGTATAGTTGCTACATTAAAAACAGCATATTACTGAAGTGATACATTTCAGAAAATAATTAATGTATACAACAATATTTTAAGAAAATATACATTTTGGCAAAAGCTATATGATGTCAAAAATAGAAACAGAACTATGCAGTGTTTTTGCTTAATTTACAAGTAAAACTAAAAATGAATGGAGTTACGACAATAAGTATTCAGCTGTTGGTGATGTCATCTGCAAAGGTTTTACATTTTCCTATGGTTAATCAGTGAATTTTCCTATGAATAATCAGTTTGTGGTACTTTGGATTTACATTTCTCTAAGCACTGACCCCCAGGGTTACCTAATTTTAATTTCTGACACATAATAACTTTTGGAATCATAACCTAAGTGTCCAATAATAGATGAATGAATAAAGAAAATGTGGTATGCATACATAATGGAATAGTAATCAGCCATAAAAAATGAAATTCTGTCATTTGCAACAACATGTATGAATCTAGAGGACATTATGTTAAGTGAAATAAACCAGACACAGAAAAACAACTACTGCATGATCTCACTCATATGTGACTCTTTAAAAGTTGATCTCTTAGAAGGAGTGACTAGAACGGTGATCACCTAATGATTTTTATACCAACATTTCAAGTCACTGGGGAAGCTTTTACCTTAAAACAACCTTGTAAATTGTTTTGTATTGTTACAATATTTTTTAATGTGAAAGGGAATTCTCTGCAGGATCAATCAGATTTGTACATTTATATTTCTCTATCAGGTTTTTGTATAGAGAGGAAGTCAATAAACTTTTTCTGTAAAGGGCAAGATAGTAAATATTTGAGGTTTTGCTGGACATATGGCCTCTGCCAAAATTAATCCTGCTATCTTGTGAAAGGAGCCATAGACAACCCAAAAACAAATGAGTTTGACTGTTTTAATAAGATTTGATTTGTGGTCACCAAATTTATTTTATATCATTTTCACAGGTCATGAAAGATTCTTCCTTAATTTTTTTCAATATTTAAAAATATGAAAAACATTCATTCTTCATAGGTGGTATAAAAAATAGATGCTGGGTTATTATTTGTTGGCTCCTAATCTTAGGCAATCTTGGGGGTTATAGTAATTAGAAAATATGCAATTTATTTTTTCTTATTCCTAGATACAGTCATAAAAATTATTAGGTCCTCAAGTGATCCATGACACCTAGCTATAATTTCCAACTGGCCTTAAAGGAAAGATAAAGAAAAAGACAAATCACATAGACCTATGATTTGTAGTTTCCCCTCTAAAACAGTGTCACCCTGGGCAAATTACTTCTCTGTAAGCCTCACTTCCTTCACCTGTTGAAGGGGTTGATTATTCCCACTTCACAGTGTTACTATGATAATGAAAAAAAGTTAATATTATAAGTATTCACCACTGTGTCTGGTACCTTAAAAATGTTTCTTAAAGGCCAAGCATGATGGCTCACACCTGTAATTCCAGCACTTTGGGAGGCTGAGGTGGGCAGATCTCCAGGTCAAGAGTTCGAGACCAGCCTGGCTGGCCAACTCCAGCCTGGGTGACAGGGCGAGACTCTGTCTCAGGAAAAAAAAAAAAAAAAAAAGAACCCTTAAAGATGAATCTCTTTCTCTTTGGTTAAAATAAAGATAATTTATTGACTATAATCAAATCCTGGTATTCACTTCACACTTTTCAACCTTGGCAGAATATGAGAACTTTCTCGGGAAGTGTTTTAAACTTTTGATGATAGAGCAGCAATCCTGACCAAGTAAAACAATATTTCTGGGGGGTTGGGACCCAAGACTCAGTATTTTTAAAGCTTCCCTGTGTGCAGCCAAGGTTGAAGGCCTTCACCTTTCAGCTAGCTATTTTTTTTTTTAATTTTTATTGCATTTTAGGTTTTGGGGTACATGTGCAGAACATGCAAGACAGTTGCATAGGTACACACGTGGCAGTGTGTTTTGCTGCCTTCTGCCCCCTCACCCATATTTGGCATTTCTCCCCATGCCATCCCTCCCCCACTCCCCCCCCCGCTGTCCCTCCCCTACTTCCCCCAATAGACCTCAGTGTGTGGTACTCCCTTCCCTGTG
>CM052654.1:88222059-88271659 GCA_028533165.1 Leontopithecus rosalia
GTCTTTGCTATTGTTAACAGTGCTGCAATGAACATTCATGTGCATGTGTCCTTATAGTAGAATAATTTACAGTCCTTTGGATATATACCCAGTAATGGAATTGCCGGGTCAAATGGAATTTCTATTTCTAAGGCCTTGAGGAATCACCACACTGTCTTCCACAATGGTCGAACTAATTTACACTCTCACCAACAGTGTAAAAGTGTTCCTATTTCTCCACATCCTCTCCAGCATCTGTTGTCTCCAGATTTTTTAATGATCGCCATTCTAACTGGTGTCAGGTGGTATCTCAATGTGGTTTTGATTTGCATTTCTCTAATGACCAGTGATGATGAACATTTTTTCAAATGTTTGTTGGCCTCATGTATGTCTTCTTTTGTAAAGTGTACCTTTGCCCATTTTTGAATGGGCTTGTTTGATTTTTTCTTGTAAATCTGTTTGAGTTCTTTGTAAATTCTGGATATCAGCCCTTTGTCAGATGGGTAAACTGCAACAATTTTTTCCCATTCTGTTGGTTGCTGATTCACTCTAGTGACTGTTTCTTTTGCCGTGCAGAAGCTGTGGAGTTTGATTAGATCCCATTTGTCTATTTTGGCTTTTGTTGCCAATGCTTTTGGTGTTTTGGTCATGAAGTCCTTGCCTACTCCTATGTCCTGAATGGTTTTACCTAGATTTTCTTCTAGGGTTTTCATGGTGCAAGTTCTTATGTTTAAGTCTTTAATCCATCTGGAGTTAATTATTTAAAAAAAAAAAAATTGAAACACCTTCTGTTGTCATCATGTAAATGTTGCAGACATTGGTCTGCAGCTTATTTGGTCATTTTTTGGGGGGGTGAGGGGAGGAAGGGAGGAAGGCAGAGGGGAGGGAAGGAGGAAAGGAGGGAGGAAGGAAGGAATGAAGGAAGGAAGGAAGGGATAAAGGGAGGGAGGGAGGGAAGGGAAGGAAGGAAATCAAGCAATGAGAGAGACATTGCCAACCTGGATCTAGAGGTTTACAAGTTGATTTCTTTCTTTTTTTGAGAGAAGGAAAGAAAAAAAAATGAGTAAAGGAGAGGAAGAAAGAGGAAGAGAAAGAGGGAGGGTGAACGGAAATATTGCTTTATTCTGAAAAAAAAATGGGTATTAATAATGACCAATCATGTTTCATTTAAACCTATGAGTAGGTGTGATGTGGTATTGACAAGAATGTATATATTTTGTGTATTTGAAGTGGAGAGCTCTATAAATATTTATTAAGTTTACTTGTTCTGATCTGAGTTTGAGTCCTTGATATCCTTATTAATTTTCTGTCTCATTGAATCTTGGTCATTTATCTCCATGTCTCCAACAGACTTCACTTCTGCTCCACTTCCTGCCCAGCCACCGCTTCTTACATCTCACTGCAAGTTGTCTGTGTTATTCTTTGTCATTGAGCTGCTACAATTCCCTGTCTCCTCCCACTTTTTGTTATCCTTCCCTCCAACCCCACTTCATAATCACACAAACCGCCGAGGTGGACCTGCCTGGAAAAGCCTGTGGCACGAGCAGATGTCTCAACAGGGAAAGGGAAGGAGAGACTGGGGACATGACCATATCTCTGGGATGCCTTTGAAAGAAATCAAAATTGCTGAAATTGAACCCTCTATCATGAACATCCGGAGAGGCAACAGTAATACCTACTCTATACAGGACTGCTAAATGACAGGAAGACACCAAAAGTCACCTGGAATGGCCACACCAGAGGATTCCACTCTGAGTGACCTTAGTGGTTTCAGACAGGAGAAGACTGAAGTTATGGCAAACAGCAGAGTACAGAGTAATTAATGTATATTTGAATGATATTTTTGATATAACTTTTATATTTTTCATAACCTCACATTTGATACATTTTTTTCAAATATAAGCACTTGAAAAGCATAAGGCAAGGAGTTTGTTAATTCTGTTAAACATCTTATATTCACTTTTTCCTTTACAAAATGCCAGGATTGCAATATCACCCCCCTCCCCACCCCACACACACAAACAAAAATGTTCTGACATTTTTCCCAGGATTGGAATCACTGCTTCCCTCATCTCCTGATGCATATGCAGTTTTAGAGGATCTCTTTCTGGCCACCCTCCTTGTAGTTTAGGCACCATGACCTAGAACTCTTTCTCAATGGGCATTAGTGTTCCAACCAAACTGGGCCAGCTAAACCTTACCTCCCTCACTTGCCAAGCCTTCCTGCACATTCCCAAGGTTAACAATATCCTCTCTTCCAAGGGCTACCAACAGTTAGGTAAGGCAAAGACTCAGAAGACAAACCATATTTGATTGATGGACTCTGTGTTAAATGTAAAATCATCAGTGGCAGAGCACTGTTGTGAAATAAAAGTTAGTATTTTCCCAGATTCCTGACAACCATATGATACATGTCATGATTTTTAATATTAGATAAAATCTTGGCACTTATCATGTGCTTAAAGGAAGCCATTTTTTCTTTTCTTCAAAATGTTCTTCTAAAACAAATGCATTAACTGAAGGGAACAATCTCTCATTTCTTTTTCCCTTCTGCCTTCCCATCCTATCTCTCATAGCTCACTACTTTCTCTATTTACCATTTTTTTCACATTACTAAGAAAATTGGCACAATTTTGTTTTTAATAATCCACAGACTTAAAAATTTATAGTTGGGTATGTATCTATTGACAATAAGCTAAATTAAATAACAAATTTAAAATAAGCAGTTTCCTTTCACTCACTTGGAAGCTAAGAATGATTGTGCAAAGGCAACATTTGTTTGAGTAGGAATCTGTTGCCTGCTGCCACATGCCAGGCTTGCTGTAAACATGTACACAATTTAACAAATGAAGATGTATTTGCCCAAACATGACCTCTATTCAGGGTCTCACAATTCTGTTGTTCCCATTACATTTCCTTGAGAATTAAAAGCTACTTTAAAAGCCATAGACAAATTCGCATCTTAAGAACACTGCTTGATTTTTGCTCTCCATATTCCACAGAAATACTGAAGACCTAAAGTGATTATGAAAACCTCAGTTACTATGTTGCTATATATATTGCATTATTAAGGGATGGAAAATAGTTCAACCATTTGTGGTCTCATTATTTTTAAGTTTCTATCAAGCTTAATATATGCCTACTGATGCTAAATCTGCAGAGATAAGCAAAACCTCCACAAAAGCTTAAAACAACTATTTGAAACAACCACAAAAATATGGAAACTTCATAAATAAAGCTTTTGTGAGATCAAAAAAATACAAAAATCTGCTCCCTCGCTCCATAACCCAGGAGAATGCTATTCATGAAAAAATAAAGAAAATAATTCCTCACTTTACTCTTGTCAGGGAAGCAAAATTTACCTCTGCCCTCCCAGGGTTTTAGGCAGAACTTAATAATTAAATTGACATAAGTAAGATTAGCCAGAGAAAATTTAGAAATTTAATATGAATTTTATGTGGCATAGGAGCCTCAATAAGGAAATGAAGACCCAAAAAAATGACAAAACCTAAATGCTATTATATTAGGTTGAAAGCAGAGAGGTAATTGTGGAAAAGTAGCTAAATTGTGTGGGGAAGCTAAAAGATAGTAAGAATGATTTTGACAAGGTCTATTTGTACAAAATTATCTGGGGTATGAATTCCCACTGAAGAATGCTTACCTCCTCATAGTACAAGGAGGAAACTTTCACAAGGGAGTTTTTATCTCCTGTTTTCAGAAAAGGGGGGATTGGGACATCTTTCATGCATTGGCTGTTTTTCAAGTACATTTAGCTCAAAGTTACTCTTAGGCCAAAGTGGTATATTTTGGGGTAGCATATTCTGCCAGCCTTCACGCTCATTCCCTCAGTCAGGTGGTATTGAGAAATATAGAATATGTGTTCAGATTTTCAATATGCACTATTCCACCCACTGCAGCTACTCTGGGAGTGCCTGAGAGAACACATTGGCAGATGTGTCACAGCTGTGAGCTCCCTGGCCCACACCAACATGTAACAGGCTGTCTCACAGGAACAGCAGTGAATTTTGGAGGTCCTGGAGGCTCCCCAGCTTCCCACAAAACACCCAACATTTCAGATTCAGAACTCAAAGGTCTGTGTGTCATCCGCAGCTAGGGAATCCATATCCCCAAAATAACAATAGATGCTGACAAAAACCAAAGTTGATGGACAATAAAGATACTTCCTCATACATGGATGACCATTGCTAATTTCATGACTGCCAAAAGAGAGACTTAAAAACTGCAAATTATAGTGTTTTAGACAAGCAGTAGTGGGAAACAAAAATCACCACATTCATTTCCTACTATCTTCTTACAGGAAAAGAGAAAAAGATGAAGTCTGCATATCATTCATTTGAATATCAATATGGCAAGAAAATTGCCTTTTTAAGTTTTCTCCTAGCAAATTTTATCATAAGGTTTGTACCTGGTCTAGGAAAGTAGCCTTTTTGGCTTCTGACAGCCCCATAATATCATACTAGGAAAGATGGCCAAGCAGCAAATAGGCCTACCTTCTCATCTAGCACAATCATCTGTCTGCACACTTCTTTCAGAGCACAGATCAACAAATGCTCTTCTCTAGAAGTAGGGAATAGTATTTAAACATATGTAAGCTCCAAAATGATAAATTAAAGAGCAAATATTGAGATTTCAAATTACTTGCCCAATATCATAGTATCAGAATCAAACTCAAGCCAAAGCTGCATGTTGCTAAAGTGTACTTTCTCTTATTCTCTTATTTCTCTTATTCTCTATAACTTGCTATATCTCATCTATAGATCTCACTCCAAAGTGACTGAAAGTAAAAAAAAAAAAAACCACTGGAAAGAGTATTTATTTTCTAAAAAGAAGGGAAAGTTAGATGTTTCTTTGTGGGTTGAACCAGAAACTAAATTACGTTAACCTTTATCAAGGAGAATTTTCACTGCACTTACTATTTAAACAGCTTTAAGTCTTCTTCCTGGTCTTTAGTGTTCAAGATTATCACAATAACAAATATAAAAGAATAAATGTCAGACTTCATTTTGTGACTACCATGAAATTCAATTAGAAATTAACAATTTTGTGCCAGTTTTCAAAGGCAATGCTTCCAGTTTTGCCCATTCAGTATGATATTGGCTGTGGGTTTGTCATAAATAGCCCTTATTGAGATATAATCCATCAATACCTAGTTTATTGAGAGTTTTTAGCATAAAGGGCTGTTGAATTTTGTTGAAGGCCTTCTCTGCATCTATTGAGATAATCATGTGGTTTTTGTCTTTGGTTCTGTTTATGTGATGAATATGTTTATAGATTTGCAGATGTTGAACAAGCCTTGCATCCCCAGGATGAAGCCTACTTGATCATGGTGGATAAGCTTTTTAATGTGCTGTTGGACTCAGTTTGCCAGTATTTTATTGAAGATTTTTACTTCAATGTTCATCATGGATATTGGCCTGAAATTTTCTTTTTTAGTTGCGTCTCAGCCAGGTTTTGATATCAGGATGATGTGGGTCTCATAAAATGAGTTAGAGAGAATTCCCTCTTTTCATATTGTTTGGCACCCCTCCTATTCAACATAGTATTAGAAGTTCTGGCTAGGGCCATCAGGCAAGAGAAAGAAATAAAGCGTATTTGAATAGGAAGAGAGGACATCAAATTGTCCCTGTTTGCAGATGACATAATTGTATATTTAGAAAACCCCATCATCTCAGCCCAAAATCTCCTTAAGCTGGTAAGCAACTTCAGCAAAGTCTCAGGATACAAAATCAATGTGCAAAAATCACAAGCATTCCTATACACCAATAACAGATAAACCAAGAGCCAAATCATGAGTAAACTCCCATTCACAATTGCTGCAAAGAGAATAAAATACCTAGAAATACAATGAACAAGGGATATAAAGGACCTCTTCAAGTAGAACTACAAACCACTGCTCAAGGACACAAACAGATGGCAAAACATTCCATGATCATGGTTAGGAAAAATGAATATTGTGAAAATGGCCATACTGCCCAAAGTAGTTTATACATTCAATGCTATCCCCATTAAGCTACCAGTGACTTTCTTCACAGAATTGGAAAAAAACCACCTCAAACTTCATGCAGAACCAAAAAAACTCCCCATAGCCAAGACAATACTAAACAAACAACAAAAAAAGCTGGAGGCATCAGGCTACCTGACTTCAAACTATATTACAAGGCTACTATAATCAAAACAGCATGGTACTCATACCAAAACAGAGATATAGACAAATAGAACAGAACAGAGGCCTCAGAAGGAACACCACACAACTACAACCATTTGACCTTTGGCAAACATGACAAAACAAGCAGTGGGGAAGGGATACCTTATTTAATAAATGGTGTTGGGAAAACTGGCTAGCCATGTGCAGAAAGCTGAAACTGGATCCCTTCCTTACACCTTATACAAAAATTAACTCTAGATGGAATAAAAATTAAAATATAAGGCCTAACACCATAAAAACTATAGAAGAAAACTTAGGCAATACCATCCAGGACATAGGCATGGGCAAGGACTTCATGACTAAAATGCCAAAAGCAATGGCAGCAAAAGCCAAAATAGAAAATGGGATCTAATTAAACTACAGAGCTTCTGCACAGTAAAAGAAACCATCATTAGAGTGAACCAGCAACCAACAGAATGCAAAAATATTTTTGCAATCTATGCATCAAAGAGCTAATATCCAGAATATACAAAGAACTTAACAAATTTAAGAGTAAAAACCACATAACCCCATCAAAAAGTGGGCAAAGGATATGAACAAGTACTTTTCAAAAGAAGACATACATGCAGCCAACAAACATATGAAAAAAAGCTCATCATCACTGGTCATTAGAGAAATGCGAATCAAAACCACATTGAGATACCACCTCATGCCAGTTAGAATGGTGATCATTAAAAAGTCAGGAGACAACAGATACTGGAGAGAATGTGGAGAAATTTAGGAACATTTTACACTGTTGGTGGGAATGTAAATTAATTCAACCATTGTGGAAGACAGTGTGATGATTCCTCAAGGATATAGAACCAGAAATACCATTTGACCCAGCAATCCCATTACTGGGTACATACCCAAAGGATTATAAATCATTCTGTTATAAAGACACATGCACACCTATGTTTACTGTGGCACTGTTCACAATAGCAAAGAGTTGGAACCAACCAAAATGCCCCTCAATGATAGACTAGATAAAGAAAATGTGGCACATATATACCATGGAATACTATGCAGACATAAAAAAAGATGAGTTCATGTCCTTTGCAGTGACATGGATGAAGCTAGACACCATCATTCTCAGCAATCTGACACAAGAACAGAAAACCAAATACTGCATGTTCTTACTCATAAGTGGATGTTGAACAATGACAGCACATGGATACAGGGAGGGGAAGCTAGGGGAGGAAGAGCAGAGGTTGGAGGGGTTGGGGAGGGATAGCAATAGGAGAAATACCTAATGTACATGATGGGATGATGGATGCAGTAAACCACTGTCATCATGCACACTATCATCATGCACACGTTACCTATGTAACAAGCCTCAACAATCTGTACATGTACCCCAGAACTTAAAGTATAAAAAATAAATTAAAAAAAAGAAATTAACAAGTTTTTAAATGCTCATATTTTAGAAACAAATATAAACAAACTTTTAATACTCAGATAAACTAGAAAATTACTATGAAAACAATAACACATTTAAACTTAAAGACTTGCATAGCATTATAAGTTTTCTATAACAAGCTGGCTAAAGTCTTAATTAGAGGTAGTATAAAATCGTAAATGCATTTATTACATAATAAGAAATATTACAATGAGTAAACCTTCAACTCAGTGAGTCAAAAGAAAATTAACAAAATAAACCTAAAGAGAAATAGAAATGCTAAAAGCAAAAGCAGAAATCAATGAAAATACAGAAAAATACTAGAGAAGATTAATAAAACAAGTTGCTTCTTTAAAACTATTAATATTAATAAAATATGGATGTTACTAATAAAATGAGAAATGTTACAAGGAATATACAGTTTAAAAACTGGGGCTTATCAACAGAGTAAAAATTTTTAAATCAGAATAATGCAAAAAAGTTACATACAAATTTGATAACCAAGATAAAATTAAATATACGTAAGAGATTCTAAAATTGACTTAGGAGAAATAATCATTAAATAGAATTAATAGCTAAAATTCCATTTGCCCAGCCCATTACAAATGATTCACCCATACCAATACCCCGAGTCCCCCTGACATATACACACACACATACACACACACACACACCCCTCTTCAAAAAGCTCACATAATTTTAAGAAAATCTTTAACAAATCTAAATCTCTAAGAACAGAAATTCATACAATGCAAATTACTTCAAAGACTAAAAATCAAAGATATCCAACTCACTATATAATGAATTTATAATCAAAAATCAAAATTATGCAAAGAAATACAAGAAGCATACCTGACCCAGTTTTTTAAAGCACAGCTAAATTCCTAAATAAGAGCAAATCAAATTTATCAGAGTAAAAAAAATAGCAATGCCTCATTATCAAACATTGCCAGTATCAGAAATGAAAAAATGATTCACTCATTCAGTATCAAAACTATTAGCAAACGAGATAGTAAAGAATTTCCTTAACCTGACAAAGGGAATAAACCTCAAAACCCACATTTAATGGCAAATAAATATTATTTATTTAAGCTAGAAGGGGAACATAGTAGGCGTATCTGTTACACATTCTACATTTTATGTTTAAAATGCTTCTTCATAAAATTACAATCAAGGTCAGGTTTTAGATAAAGAGGGAGAGAAGGGAGGGAGGCAAGGGAAAAGGAGGATGGAAAAAAGAAGGGAGAAGGAGGCTGAGACAGGAGAATTGCCTGAACCCAGGAGGCAGAGGCTGCAGTGAGCCGAGATCACGCCATTGCACTCCAGCCTGGGTAACAGGAGCGAAATAGTCTCAAAAAAAAAAAAAGGGAGAAATGAACAAAGGAAGGGAATGAATGGGAGGGGAGAAGAGGGGGAAGGGGAAGGGGGAAGGGAAGGAAAGGGAAGAGGAAAGGAGGTAGGGAATGGAGGAAAGGAGGGAGGGAAGGAGGGAGGGGGAAGGGAAGGGAAGAAGGAAGGAAGAAAGGAAGGAGGGAAGGAGGAATGAAGGGAGGGAGGGATAGAGGAAGGGAAGGGAGAAAGAAGGAATAAGGAGAGGCAAAGGGAGGAAAGACGGACTTCACTATTTATTGTATTCCCTTCTGAAGAATCCTATTAATATTAACAAAAGATTGGACACAAGGACACTAGAAAAAAGGAGAGTAAATAATGAGATTGTACCCCTGTTCATCTAACACTGACTAAGGCGGGGTAAGTATGAACCTGGCACACTCCTATGCCTGCCATACAAGATGCTAGTTATAAAAGAATAGTAATGGTTTTAATTGAATTTTGTTGTTTTATTAAGTGAATTAAATAAGTCTTAAAACAAATCATCTCTGGTGACATAAATAACTTATTACTAAATTCAATTCCCAGAAACCATGATATGTATTGACATCGCCCTAGAGAATAAATGCAAATATCTATTATAGGAGAAGAAAACCTCACTGCCTTTTGTAAATCCTTTTGTTTGGCTAAGAGTTATGTTAGTTTCCTCTGACTTTGTTAACTTCTGTCATTCTCCCTAAATGTGGCCATACTGCATGCACTGGCAAACTAGATTTTTCAGACAGTAAAACTTAGAAGGAGATTCTCTAATGTGTTTCAGTGCTGTGAGGTTCTGCCAAGAGTCTAGTTTGCCCCCTAGCAACTATCTTGGTACTTTTTAATACCAATAACACCTACTTGAAAGGAAGTTACCTAGCGTTGTTTAATGAGATCCTTCAACTTTTTGAGACAGGCTTGGATGCACTGGAACTGGTTCTGTGTCTTGCAATTCAGCAGTCTCTACACTTTTGCCTCCACATGTCATGGTGTAATTTATTCCTATTATGAAAAACTTTTACAACTCCCATGGTTTTCATTTTGGTTTTATTGTCTTTTTCTTCAAAATCTTCTGTGTGTTTGAGAAGAAAAGACATGAAGCTACAGTCCCTAAGGTTATTGATCAATCTAGCAATGAAGAGAATTATTGTTTCTCTAATTTTATGATTTTCTCACTTTTGAGTTCTCATAGCAATCATTAATAAGTGTAAACTGCCACCCAGAAAATTGCTAGAAATGTCTCAGGAGCTGTTGGACTGTAGGAATGAGAACTCATTTTAAGTTTTAGTACACCCAAAGGAATAGGCAGTGTCTCTGCGGGGAAGAACCCCATACCATCATTCTTCTTTTTTTAATCTTTCGGAGGATGTGGCAGAAGTTGGCTATAACACTCCAAGTGACTTTCTAAATAAATACTAGTGAAAGAACAGGCTATTACCTTGCTTATTCCCATGTTTGAAACTACCTAATACCGATTCATTACCTCACTTCTTTCCAGAGTAGTTTCTTTCTCAGAACAGTAAGGTAGCAATGTTCAAATAAGTAAGCCAGTCATATGGGAATAGGTGGTTGCAAATGGGATTCTTTTCTGTGTCTAGGAGAGGGAATGTACTAATTGCTCTCAGTCATCTTGGAGGTGAGTTAATTCATAAAGATCCACTACCATGCAAACATTTACATGACAAATAGCCCAAGTTCAATAACAAAATAGCAAAGATATCTCAGGATCACAGAATGGGTTTGCAAGTTTCAAAACAACAGTTACTCATCTCTCTGGAAGTGTTTAGAGAAAAGGACGAAAGAGCAAAAACTCATTTCTATTATATCGTCAACTTCTGCTGTGCCACCAACCAGATCTCATAAATATGCCAATGTTGTAATTGCTCTTAAGGAACCCATACTTGTAAATTCTGCACTTCTACCCTCCCCCATCCATTGAAGTCCCATCACATAATCTATTACCTGAATCACATGCCAGGGTATTATGCATATGAATATTTGTAACACATATATTTGCTCTTCACAGTCATATGCCTTTAGCTACACATGGGTTTAACTTAAATGGGGGCTACAATGAATCATGTAAATAGTCCAGTGACTAAGTCTACAAAACACAGAATTGTGATTCTTGATTGTGTTAAGAATATAGCATATCAAATTTGCAAAGAAGGTAAAATTAAGAGAGAGATCTTGAGTGAAGTTTAAATTGAGGATCTCACAGAAAAAGGGATCCACTGTATCTTGTGGCAAAGATATTAAGGAAAAAGGAATACACACTACTTAATAAGAGAACAGATTGAGAACTTTTTATGACCATTAAATTCCTGTCTATGACACTTCTCAGAAAGTTTCAACCTAGACAAGATATGGACCATAGTAGAGAGGAAGCCATGTTTGTAGACTGATGCATATTGAAATGGCCATTTTTGGAATGGCCATTTTTCACCCAGTCCTAAGTTCCCATTATGACTGTCAAATAGTTCTGAATTAGTGGTCCATTATTAGGCATATCCTGGAAATCCAGATAAAATATTAAAATTATTCATTATATATTACAAAATGTAGAATAACTTCAAATATGCAAGTTCTAGGAGAATACGCTTAAGTATATAACAATATGTCTGCTACAATCATATTTCAGTATTTACATTATGCACATTTGTGTAAAAACAAACAATGCATTAGTTTATATCCATATATCCTTTTATAAAGGGTGTAAAAACAAACAATGCATTAGTTTATATCCATATACCCTTTTTTAAAGGGTAGAAAATAGCCTAATATTTTAGAAAGATGCTTTGTAATTTGATTTGTTAATTGTTTACTTCAGTCTGACAAACTTTGTTGGACACAAGACAGATGCAAATGTACAACCAACTTAATAACTGAATAAGGTAAGTGTCATTAACAGAAGTATAAAAGGATATATTGTATGGGTAGCAAAGTGGATGAAATTGTTCATTCATAAAGAGTTGGGCAGGTCGAGAAACTAAAAATGGAAGGGCAAACATAAGTAAAGAATGACACACAAACTAAAAAGCCTAGAACATGGTTGGGAGTGTTGATAACTGGAGTTAGCGGGAGTCCAAGGAATGACTGGGAAATAATATAAGATGAAGCTGGAGAGAGAGGACAAGACTATATTACCTGTGATGCTCCTAATCCCTAAATTGAAAATCGTATGCTTAGCTCAATGACAATGAAGAGTTAATGATGATTTTTAAACACAGAGAGCTATCATTTTAAGCCGTAAGGATAATAACAATAGCTTCAGTGTTACCTATTGTAATAATGACAGGCATACCTTGGAGATATTGAGGGTTGGGCCCCAGACCAAGACAATAAGGCAAGTATCACAATAAAGAAATATCATAATGCAGTGAGTCACATGACTTTTTTGTTTCCTAGTGCATATAAAAGTTATGTTTGCACTACACATTAGTCCACTAAAGTGGAATGGCATTATGTCTAAAAAACAGTGGACATACATTCATGAAAAAAACACTTTATTACTAAAAAATGCCACTCCTCTGAGTCTTCAACATTAATCTTTATTGCTAGTGGAGGGTCTTCCTTCAGTGTGAATGGCTGTCAAATGATCAAGATGATGGTTGCTGAAAGTTAGGGTGGCTGTGGCAATTTCTTAAAATAAGTTAACAATGAAATTTGCTGCATTGATTGGCTCTTTATTTTATGAAAGATTTCTCTGTAGCATGTGTTGCTGTTGAATAGCATTTTATCCACAGTGGAACTTCTTCAAATTGGAGTCAGTTTTCTGAAATCCTGCTGCTTTATCAACTAAGTTTATATAATATAATATTTGTTGCTATTTCAACAATGTTCACAGCATCTTCATCAGGTATAGATTCCCTCTTAAAACACCATTTTTCTTGCTCATCCTGAGCTTCCATCAACTCAATCACTTCTTTGGGCCTCATTTCTAATTCTAGATCCCTTGCTATTTCTACCACATCTTCAGGTACTTCCTCCACTAAAGTTTTAAGCCCCTGAAAGTCATCTGTGGGGATTGAAATCATCTTCCAAACTCCTGTTAATTTTGATATTTTGACCTCATCTCATGAAACATTAATGTTTTTAATGGCACCTATAATTGTGAAACCTTTCCAGAAGGTTTTTAATTTACATTGCCCAGATCTGTCAGAGGGGATCACTATCTAAGGGAGCTATAGCCTCCTAAAATATATTTCTCAAATAAATAAGACTTGAAAGTCAAAATTACTTTTTGATTCATGGGCTACAGAATAAATGTTGTATTAGCAAGCATGAAAACAACATTAACTTCTTTGCACATTTCCATCAGAGCTGTGGAGTAACTAGGTGTACTGTCAAGCAATAATATGTTGAAAGGAACCTTTTTTTCCTAAGCAGTAGATCTCAACAGTGGGCTTAAAACTTTCAGTAAAACATGATTCAGACAAATATCCTGTCATTCAGTTTTGTTGTTCATTTATAAAGCATAGGAAAAGTAGATTTAGCATAAATCCTAAGGGCTTTATTATTTTTGGAATGGTAAATGAAAATTGGCTTCAACTTAATGTCACCAGCTGCATTAGCTCCTAAGAAGAGAGGCAACATGTCCTTTGAAGCTTTGAAGTCAGAAATTGACTTCTGCTCTTTACCTGTGAAAGTCCTAGATGGATTATTTTTCAACTATAACACGATTTCATTTACACTGAAAATTATCATTTAGTGTAGCAACTATCATCAGTAATCTTAGCTATATCTTCTGAGTAACTTCTTTCAACTTCTACATTATCACTTGCTGCTTCACTTTGAACTTTTATATTATTGAGATGTCTTCTTTTCTTCAAACTCATGAACCAACTCTGCTAACTTCAAACCACACGTTTTTCATCTCTCTCAGCCTTCAAAACCTAATATAGAACAAAACTCTAAATTGAAGATATTTGGGTTTTGTTCTATATTAGGTTTTGGTGTAAGGGACTGCCATGGCAGGTCTGATCTAACTAGATCACTAAAACATTCTCCATGTCAACAATAAGGCTCTTTCACTTTGTTATCATTCTTGCAATCACTGGAGTGGCACTCTTAATTTCCTATAAGAATTTTTCCTTTTCATTCACAACTTGGCTAAATAATGATACATGAGGCATAGCTTTTGGCCTATCTTGGCTTTATACATACATTCCTCACTAAGCTTAATTATTTCTAGTTTTTGATTTAAAGTGAGAGACCTGTAACTCTTACTTAACCACATGAAGGCCACTGCAGCACTATTAATTAGCCTAATTTCAATATTGTGTCTCAGGGAATAAGAAGGCCAGAAGAGAAGGAGAGTGATGGGAAAATAGCTGGTCAGTGGAGTGTTCAGAACAGACACAGCATTTATTGATTCAGTTCATCATTTACACAGGTGCAGTTTTTGATGCCCCAAAACAACTGCAGTAGTAAAATCAAAAATTCCTGATCACAAATCACCGTAATGGTTATACTAATAATAAAAAGATTGAGATATTATGATAATTACCAAAACATGACATGAGACCCAAAGTGAGAACCTGCAATGGGAAAAATGGTGCTGATAGACTGGCTCAACACAGAGTTAAGCCTTCAATTTGTAAAGCACACATCCTCAAAGTGTGATAAAGTGCAGCACAATAAAACAAGGTGTTTCTGTACACAGATAGAGAACATATTGCTGGTATAAATCTATAAAAAAGCATTACATCTTGAAGAAGCTTATAATCTACTCAAGGTTTCAGTAGGTCTCCGCCTTTATATGACCACAACCCACTTATTTTTTTTCTTCCCTGTACTCAAATAAGAATGCTTGTAAAACAGCATGGGTTAAGGATGAGCTGAAAAGATTATTCAGTCCTCAAAGAAATGGTTAACTTTAATACTATATATTGGTAAGGCCAGATAAACCAAAAAGTAAACTCAAGATGAGTAATTAGTATTAATTAGTGTCAATTGCTGTTTTTGTCTTGAAAACAGCTCATGCTGAGGAAGCAATGGTATGACAGAGACTGACTGTGCCAGCAGCTTTCTTGAATTTTACCAATCTTTTATTTTTTAAAAACTGAACATCAGTTTATTTTATTCAAGATGATTGATTGGGGGGAAAACAGCTTTGCTTAATGAGATAATGGTGCATTGAATTGTTGGCTTTTGTGTAGTTGTCTGAATTTGGAAGGGACTGTTTTCACTTGGCTCTGTTTCCCGACATGAAATGAGCCTTGAAGATTAACCAGCCATGTGGTGTATGCACCCCCAATATCATATGTTGTCTTGTACTTACTGTCAACAAGAATCTTTCTCCTTTTTTTTTAATCTGCTCATAGCATTTGCCTCCCATTTATATTGAAATTTTACATTACAGAGCCAGAAAACTGCAGTAATTGATTTTGAAAGAAGGTTCACTATGTTTGCAAAATTTTCTACCAGTCATTAAAATACCTGTCCTTGTAATCCTGTCACAGCTAATGCATTGGACAGCATTTCACACCCAAAATAATAGCTCATTCTCCCTGGGGCAAAGTCCAAAACAGCATGAAATTCAGGAATGTGCCACAGGCCAATAGAAAATTTTCAGGTTATTTATTTTTTCATTTTTCTAATTTAATATGATGAAATTACAGCTACATCATCAACTCATTTTGGATTTAAAGAGAAATTGCATGCATTTCAAACAATATCAGGATGTTATTATTATCATTACTATTGCTATTATTACCACAATAATTATTAAAGTCTTTATCTATGATTTTCACAAAAATCAAATAATCTCACCAAAATCAGTCTGTTTTGCAAATTACTCAATAAATTTTCTATATAGTCATTCTGCTTGTATATCTCCTTCAATGCACTTATCAAGAGTTTTACTTTAATTAGAATGTGACTCTATTTATTCTCTGTCTCCTGGGATTGGACAATTTTGTCTCAAAATGATCACTGCGATGTGAATTGAGGTATGTGCACCAGCTTGCTAAGCCAAACATGACTTCTGTTACTTCATGGTTGCTGGCTATAATTGTGTTAATTCAATTTTAATCCCTACCCCAGACTCTCTTCACGGCTTCTCAAACAGAATTTAGTTAAATCATTCATTTAAATATTTTTTATGGGTTTTTTTGGACAATGCACAAAGTTTGCAAAAATGTATCTGAATGAGGAGCTGTGTCTGGTTTTTATGTACTCATGTAAAAATTTACAGTCTGAAAAATGTACAGTTTACCCTCAAGTATTAGTTTACATGGATTTAGTAAGTTAGATTTTGTAAGCTGAGCTTATAAAAGTTATCCTAAAAGTTTATTTTAAACTCAGGTATTTGAAATTCCAGATGTGGTCCCTGTTACCACCCAAACCCACTTCAAGTATAGTTTAAATTTATGGTTGGAGAAAAAGTTTCTGGGAATTTAGGGTCTTAGGTCATTACTAGGACCCTAAAACCTTCTGAGAGGTCCACACCTCATGTAGATGTTCTGGTGGGAGAATGGAAACTCAAAAGCGTGTGGTGGCCTTTATAGACCGATTTCATAGCTTCAAAGATGTGAATTTCTGGGGCAATGGATCCGGAGCAGCACTGTGGTCCTGGAAGTAGAGATGTAGGAAGCCAGGCATGTGAGTATGCAAGGGGATTCACGTTCAGTAGTTGAAGCTTCTTGGAAGAGTTGACAAGCATTGTGTGTTAGTCAACAGAAAATATAATGTTTTTTACTTACTTACCCATCAAAACATTCTATTTTTCCACCACTACAATTTTTCCACTCACAAATATAATTGTATTTTGAAGTTAGCCTAAACAACTTACATCTTAAAATGTAAACCAACATCAATTTTAACTATTCCTGAAACATCTTTAATTTTGAATTTTCCTTATACTTTCTTTCTTTCTCATGGTGAAATGATATTGCCTCATTTTTATATAATATTTTGTTTCCTGAAAGCATCTCATATTCAACTAGATTTTACTAAGTGTGTACTAGGTTCCTGGCTTCATAGCAGCTTTTGAAAATATAAAGATGAGTAAGTTCCTGCCTTTGCCCTCAAATACGTTTTAAATGTTATTGGATACTGGAGTATAAAGAAATAATTATAATTCAGACTAATATGTAATAATTGAATTCACAAGTTAGTAACAATAACTATAGTTATATTTACTGATATCTTACTGCATAACAAGCACTCTTCTTTTTTATTAATTCATTATCAAATTTACAATGACGTGATAATTGTACTTATGGGGTATAGCGTGATGTTATAATACATGCATGCATTCTATAATGATTAAATGAGATTAATTATCAAATCCATCACTTTAAACATTTATCATTTCTTTGTAATGACATTAAAAATCTTATCTGGCTACAGTGGATTACATTTTTATTTGCTATTGTCACCCTCCTGTGTAATATAACACCAAATGTATTCTTTCCATCTAAGTATAACTCTTTACTCATTGATCAACTTCTCTGGAATGCCCCTCCCCAACTCATAGCCTCTTATAACCACTATGGTCCTATAATTTTATAAAATCAACATTTTGAGATTCCACATATGAATGAGATCATACAGTATTTGTCTTTCTGTGCCTGGCTTATTTCATTTACCAAAATGTCCTCCAGGTTCATTCATGTTTCTACAAATGACAGACTCTCATTCTGTTTTATGATACAATAGTATTTCACTATATTAGTGGAATATTTTTATCTATTCATCTGTAGATGGGCGTTTAAGTTGATTCCATACCTTGGTTACTATGAAGAGAGCGCTGCAATAAATGTAGGACTGCAGATGCCTCTTCAACATACTGATTTCCTTTCCTTTGCATATATACTCATTAATCCCATTGCTGGGTCATGTGGTAGTTATTTTTTAATATCCAGATAACTACTCAATGGGGGAGGCATTATTATTATCTCAAATATAAAGTCTCACTTAAGACACAGAAAATAAAACAGCTTGTGTAAGGTACCATAGCTACTAAAATATGCTATTAGAATTTGATCCTAGGCTGTCTGACTCCAGAGCATACGCTTTTAATCACCAAGATATATAGTACCTCAATACAGAAGAAGGATTGATGCATTACTTCCCAGAGCAGGTGACACCTATGGGGAGTTTTGAGAGATGAATCAAAGTTAGCAAGGTCAATGGGGTGTGAAACAAAGGGACTGGAGAAAGTGTCTCTCAAAGAGTGAGCAGCCTGTGGAAAGGCAAAGAACAGGATAGAATCTTGAAATTACATGTAGTTCAGTAATTCTAAATCTAAAAGTATGAGGAAGGAAATAGTAAAGGTTGCAACTAGAAACCTGTAGAGCCTTACATGCCATTAAGATGAAGGGCTAGGAAGACAAGGAGGTTTGTATGAAGATGAGTGAAGTGCTTGCACTTGCATTTTTGAGAAATTACTGTGGCTGTAATATGAAGAATAAATGGGAGTGCAGGTAGAGCTAAGACAAGAAAAAGTAAGAAGCCCGTTGCACTATCCAGCCAAGAGAAGATGGGGACCTTGTTGATCATGAGTGCCGTGATAATAGAGGAAAGGGTACAGATGCAAGAAAAATATCATAGTAAGACTAACAACAAAATTGGAATGTAATATAAAGATGAAAGAGAAGCAGACTAAACTGATTTTAGGAGTCCACCTGAATGACTTTGCTCATTGGCGGTGCAACTGGAAATGATTAATTGCAGGTGACCTCACTTTCACTGAAACTAGAAGTTGGAGGTCACTTTCAAAGATGCAACAAAAATAATGAACTGTTTTGAGTTCTTCTGAAAGTCAATGCAACTTTTCTGACATGGTTATCTAATAGCTAGGAGACTGTTACAAAACTGCAAGGGAAAAACACAGGACCATTGTGCCAAAATAACTCCTCTTACTTGCATTAGTCATCATTATATAATGCTTTTTCCCCTCCCTTTTAAAGGCTTACATGAAACAACATTGACTCCTTGTTTCTTTATCCACAAAATAAAGACATACTGTCTATAAGACCACAATCATCTATAATGCCACAATACTACAGAGTTTTAAAACCTTGGTGCTAGAAGTATTCCTTTTCCTGTCTGTAGAAGTCCAGATTTTCCTTAGGTCATAGCCAGTTTCAAACGAACACCCAACTGGATCACTTCAGCTTACAAGTACCCCAGCTATGGAAGTTTATGGAATACAGCCTAAAGATCAGTATACCAGGAAACTCAAGAATAATTCTCTGTGGGATTCTGTTAAATGACTCTTGATTGTAGGCAAAATTCAGTTCATTTTGCTTCTGAAAAATATCTGGGAGTAATGTTTACAAATCCTGGGAATAATCAATCATAAGACAATTTACTCATCACCTTATTCAGAGAGATGAGAAGGGATAATTACTTGTTTTATTTATTTTGGAAGGTGTGGACTCTGACTGGAAATAGGACATTTAATTAGGATGATCTTGCAATAATCCAGGTTAAAAAGAAAAGTGGTCAAAATAGGTGAGGGGAGAGAAGCAGGAGGGAGTGACAAATTAAAAACACCCAAACAGTAGTCCCATTCACATCATATTTAAACAATGAAACACATCTTTCCCCTTCCCAACAAATTTCCAATATGCATGCTTTCCCAAGTTTCTAATGCACCAATACTCTAAATGTAAGCCTATCCCACCAACTTAAAAGTTAGAGAACCTCCAAAGGCAGCAGATTTGAAATGAAGAATTAGTTTAATCAAGAAATAATTCAAAGAGTGGTTCTCAGTAGAGAGATGAGTATATGAGAGACATTTCTAGCCACAAAATCAAACCAAGAGCCACACACTGTCCCTGTTTCAGAAGCAAGCCTAGTGATTTGTGTTTGAGAGTGTGCATATAAATATATATATATATATATGTGTGTGTGTGTGTGTGTGTGTGTGTGTGTGTATTCATATATATACATGCCACTATATGCACATAGACACAAGTGGTCTTTATCCAACTGTGTTTTCAAACACACTTATTTTTCCTCTTAGGGACTAAACTGACCCTACAGGAAAATTTAATATATTTATTAATCATAGACTGGGTAGCTCTGCTTTAAGACTCCGTCCCTGCCATGAGTAGGAGAGTATATATTCCAAAACACTCTTCTGCACAGCCTCTTTCTAATAAAATACTTGGATTAAGAAAAGAAAATCCTTCTGGATGTTAGACCTTTGTTGGATACAGAGTTTGCAAATATTTTTTCCATTCTGTCAAATATTTATTTACTCTGTTGTTGGTTTCTTTTGTTCCACAGAAGCTCTTCAGTTTAATTAGGTCCCATTTGCAAATTTTTCTTTCCATTGCAGTTGCTTTTGGAGTCTTGAATATAAAACTTTGCCAGGCACTATGTCCAAAATGGTGTTTCCTAGGTCCTTTTCCAGAGTTTTTATAGTTTCAGTTTTATAGTTAAGTCTTTATTCCATCTTGAGTTGATTTTTGTCTGGTTTCAGTCATCTGCATGTGACTAGCCAGTCCTCTTAGCCCCATTTGTTGAACAGGGAATCCTTTCCCCATTACCTGTTTTCTCAGTTTTGTTGACGATCAGATGACTGTAGGTTTACATTATTTCTGGGCCTTCTATTTTATTTCATTGGTCTAAGTATCTGGTTTTGTACCAATGCCATGCTCTTTGGGTTACTATAGTTTTATAGTATGTTTTTAAGATCCAGAATATATAAGGAACTTAAACAATTTACAAGCAAAAAAACAAGAAAACCCACTAAAAACTGAACAAAAAGCATGAACAGTATGTTGAGTCTTTTGTCATATACTTGTTGGCTGCATGTATGCCTTCTTTTGAAAAGAAGGCATACATGCAGCCAACAAGTATATGACAAAAGCTCAACATTATAATCATTAGAGAAATGCAAATCAAAATCACAATGAGATATTGTCTCACAACACTCAAAATGGCTGTTAGTAAAAAGTCAAAAAACATTAGATGCTGATGAGGTTGTAGAATAAAAGGGAACCCTCATACAACACTAATGGGAATGTAAGTTAGTTTGTAGAAAGCAACTTGGTGATTTCCCAAGGAACTTAAAACAGAATTACCATTCAACTCAGCAATCCCATTACTGACTATATATCCAAAGGAATAGAAATCATTCTACCATAAACAGACACTCACACATATGTTCGTTGTAGCAGTATTCGCAATAGCAAAGACACGGAGTCATCCTAAATGCTGCTCAACAGTAGACTGGATAAAAAACAATGTGGTACATATAGACAATGGAATAGTTTGGAGCCATAAAAGATAATGAGATCATGTTCTTCCCAGCAACATGGATGTAGCTGGAGACTGTTATCCTAAGCAGACCATTAATATCACAGGAACAGAAAAAAAAAAAACCGCATGTTCTAACTTAAAAGTGGGAGCTAAACTTTGAGTACACATGGACACAAAGCAGGATATAACAAACACCAGGACCTACTTGAGGGTGGAGGGTGAGAGGAGAGTGTGGATTGAAAATCTACCTACCAGGTACCAGGCTTATTACCTGGGTAGCAAAATAATCTGTATACCAAACCACTGCAACACACAATTTACCTATATAAGAAACCTGCCTGTGTACCCCTGAACCTAAAATATAAGTTAAAAAAAGTAAACTCTTAATATTCACTATCAACTGGATTTGGTAATTTAAAAAAAGAAGATACACATATAATTTACTAATTGATGGTAACTCTCCTGCTGCTCTTAGTGGGTAAAGGAAAGCAACATTTAATTTACTTGATAATTCTAAAGAACTAGACACCACCAAAGGGCAATGCAGATAAAAACTAGATTCTAGACTTATGTGAGATGACAAATAATTTATTATATGCAAAAGAATTTGAGAGAATTAAGTTTCTAAAAAAATATAGAAATAAAGAATTTGGGGGTATGTTAAGTCTCTGAATATATTCATGGTATTTATGTGAGGCATATATAATGTTAAGCAAACAATAAGCCCACAGCAGGAAAGATCTTTTTATTTCCAAAATAATTTGTTGAATTAAAAGCGTTACATATCCTAAAATATTTTCATTGTAATTTATTCAACTAAAATTTCATTTACATATGTAATACAACACTTAGCAATATAAAAATCAGCCCAATTCCCACTGAATTATTTGTGAAGAGAAAATTTTAAACACATACAAAAAGCAATGACCCAGTTGTACCACCTAGAAATTATACATGTCAATGTAAGATTAGAATCTCCCCGACTCTTAATTGAGCCAAAATAAGTCAATTATGAGGAAAGTGAGTGACTAGTCCATGGTGATAAGCACAAAGGAACAGCAAGCAAAAGGTTCAGATCTTTCCTCTCTAAAGAGGGATCTCACAGTAGTTCTTAGACTGGATCTCATATATTGTCTTTGGCTATCTCTTTCTATGCTTCAGTCAGCCTCTTATTTAGCTACATTTTTTTAGCATTAACTGCTGGATGATAATTTTACTTCACTTCATTTTCCCCCCACTGTTACCCCATCTGTTTATTTAAACTGGGGAAAAATATTCAAGTATCCAGAAGGTGTGACCCATCACTATCACAGTCACAGAGGAGTTGCAAATGTTGGCAAGGATGTGACTGGCCTTGCAATAAATGATCTGTCTTCTGCAAGGCTTACGGCAATATAAAAGTTGTACATTTAGACTGAATTGTCAATAATGAAATGCAAAAGTCAGGTTTCGTGATAATATCTAAGGAGTTTTACTTTTCTCAGACAGCTTTGGTTCTCCATGGGGCCAGATTTTAACAGATGTAAAATTGGTAACTCGTTTTGATAACTTTACTTTTAATTTATCAGTTGTGCTTTCCAAAAAGATTTCACATTACTAAGACTCTGTGGTCTCAAGGTGCTGGTACCCAAACATTTTTTTAGAGCATGATTGTGACTCAGCATAATTAGAGATATGATTCCCATGTTCCAATATCAGCCTCAACACAATCATTCTGTAAGTTTACATTTGGCACACTTAAATTTACAAAGCATTTAATGTACATTATTTCCTATGTTCTTGGAAGACAGAAGATAGTGCAGTATAGAAGGGAATAAGCATTGAACAGTGCTGTATGATATCCAGAGTTCACAAAATGTCATGCCATTACAGTAGAAATCTAGGTTTTTTTGAAAAGTCTAGACCTGCTTTACAATCGGTAAAAATAAGAGTATTCAGTAAAAGATAACTAAGGTCCCATGTAGTTCTAATATTCTGCTCTTCAAGATAGGACAGACATCACATTCATGGAGTGCATTTCATTATTTCACATTAATAAAAGCAGAAGGCTTAGAGAGTTAAGTGATGTGGCCAAAAGTGTGTATCTATTAATAGTAAGTGTCAACGTTAATTTGATTCCAAGCATTTGCATACAGCCTATAGGAAGGTACCACCTATTCACAGAATTAGTAAAAATATCATCAGGCGGTGTCAGTGGACCTTACTTAAGGTTGCCAGAGTTAACTACTAAAAATACAGGAAGCCCAGTTAAACTCAAATTTCCGATAAACAGTGAATTGTTTAGTATGTCTCAGAATCTGTGAGCCATATTATCTTTACATCATACTCATCTTTGATTTTTACAATGCTGCAAAAAGTAAAAACTATTTATAGCTGGTAGTCATACAAAAATTGATCACTTGCCAGATTTAGCCCACAAACCATAATTTGCCAATTTTTAGACGATTCTCCTTACAGGAAAAGTTACTATGCCCACCTTTCTATTTTTCTTTCTACCAGGTAGTCTATCCTCAGAGACCCCTGAGCTAACTTTACCTAGCTCTTATTACTCCACCCCAAGTCCTCAACTTGCTTCAACTTTTATTATATTTATTTGCATTTAGAATCATATATTCTTTTCGTATAGATTTTCCCATGAAAGGATTGAAGGCTTTTGTAATTAATTTTACCTTAGTAAGTCTTAACTCTTAAAAAGCTGGTAACAAGTCACATGACAGCCCTCCTTGTCCTCTATTCCACTTTTATAACTCCTCTGAATTTCTCAACACTTCCCAGTGAGCCCGTGACAAATATTTGCTAAGTAATGATTTGTCTTTATTTCACATTATGCAAAATGAGAAAAGAACAAAGAAATGAACAGAGCTTTTGTTATGTGCTCATGAGAATATATATTTTTGATATACTCTACAATCTATGTGATACATAATTATTAGAATTATTGCCACATTAAAACAGAAAATTGGGGGTTAGGGGATTCTATTGGTTCATGCTACTTAATCTTTTTCCTACTTTGTTTTTTCTACAAAAATAAAAGACACCATAATCCATTTGGGTCAATCCCTTAGTAATTTTTTTAACCTAACAAATGTAGATAAATATGAACATAGATTTAAAAACATATTTTTATTTAATAATAAAATGTAACTTAAAATAAAATTCTACCTGAGTAGAATCCTGAAGTAGAAAAGAGAATTGGGACAGAAGAGAGAGCTAGGGACTACAGGGGTAAAACTTACTTTTTTTAGGAACACAGTAAATAATGTGGGTTAACAGGAGCATATAACATTCAGTATTTTAAAACTTGTATGTAAATCCTCTCCATCCATTAGCTGTAACCAGAGTCAGCTAATTAAAATGTGATAATTGCTTTATAGGCATTACTTACTTCAACCTCATTTTTTTTTTCTCTCCTGGTTTGAAGAAATGAACAAGGAGTCTGGATACAATTGACTCTAGACCAACTTAGATGGTTCTACTGGCTGTCAGACAAACATCATGGTATTTTAAAAGTCTGTATCTTTGTGTTTTATATTGGGACTTGTACTGGATATATATTAGTTTCAAGGCTCTTGAGAAAGGTAGATTGTTGCATCATAATATGACTGTTCTGTATTCATTCATCTGTTGAACATTTAGATTGCTCCCAAATGTTGGCTATTGTGAACAGTGCTGCCAAAACAAACAAACAAACAAATGGAAACATGGGGATGCAGATATATCTTCAATATACTGAATTCCTATAGTTTGGGTATATACCCAGTAGTGGGGTTGCTGGATCATCTGGTAGTTCTATTTTTAGCTTTTTGAGGAACCTCCAAACTATTCTCCATAGAGTTTGACAATCCAGTTTATTTTCCCAAGATCTGCTTATATATACAAACTTCTTAACATTTCTTCCTTCCTGTGGAAAGATACACCCACTTTCATTCAGGGATTTAATTTACTTTGAAAATCAATTTCATTTAACATGCAGCATGATCTCAATATTTAACAGCTGCGTTAACAGGAGTTGGGATACTGAACAGTCCTGCTAAAAGCTAGAAATCTGATATGTTTCTACAAAAAATGAGAGTACAAAAATATACTGAGGTGTTAAACGTAATGGAACTGAAAAATGAAAGCTTAAAAATCAATTAGCTGGCATCTAATCTCTGAGAGAATAACTTGCTGAAAAAATATTACCTCTTGTTAGGTATAATCTAGAAGTAGAATGATCAAGTGAGACAGGAGAATACTTCAGTCCAACAGGGTACCACGTTTTACATGGCACAAGGAAAGAACATAACAGATAACAGGTTCATCTCTCGGTATCCAGGCAGATTGGTTCCAGGAACAAAATCTACAGATTTTCAATTGCCTCATATAAAATGCCCAAGTACTTTGCATATAACCTACACATATCCTCTGTGTACTTTAAATCATCTTTTAATTACTTATAATACCTAAGGCAATGTAAATGTACCATAAATAGTTATGATAGTTTATTTTTTAATTTTTATTTTTATTGTTTTTTCAAATATTTTTGATGTGCAGTTGGTTGTATATTTGGATGTGAAACCAGGATATGGAGAATTAACTATATTACCAATCCCTGGATTATTTTCATTAATTGGATTTTATTGCATGAATTATCATGCCAGAATTTGTACTAGTTACTAACAGACTAAAATACCCAGAACTTCACAACCTCATTTTCTAAAAGTCAGACAGGAGGACAGTGCTGGGTAGATCATGAATTCTGCAGGAAAGAGCAAAATTGCTTAATCAGCAGCATCTCTTCAGGCAGGGACCTAGCCCACTGCCACAATGTGACACAGGACACCCCACTGACAGTCTGGGGCTATGCCCCCAAGGGAGAGTGACAAGTCACTGTTCAATTTCCAGATAAGTAAGGCCACTTTCCAGTTTTTTTGCAAAGAGCTGACAGGCCTCATTATCGTGACAGGCTGCCCATCCACAAAGAAATGGATGAGCACAAGGAAATTGCTATCGTTTTGTGTAGTTTTGCTGTAAACAGAGAATGCTGATTTCTGCCACATAGAGGTGGGGACAGGACTGCCAAAGGTTGTCAGGGAAGGTGACATTGATGTTTATTTGGAGAACTCAGTAACTTTCTTTCATCTGAAGATTTAAAAAAAAAAAAAAGAAAATCACCAAAACCATTTTCAGTTAATCCCTGAGTAAAATGTAAAATAGAATTTCAAAGGTAAGAGCTGTCTATTTATGTTGGGTGATACTTTATATTGTGTCTGAACAAGGTGGTCAGTTGCCAAAAGGTTTTACAGCTCCCTGAAAGGTGTTATAAATCTCCAAACCTAAATAGTGGTTTACAGAATGCCTCTGAATCTAAGTTAGCAGAAGAACGTCACCACCTTTGTTGGAATTAACTGTCAATATCTTACATTGTGATTTAGAGAGAACTGGCTGATTAAAGTAACTCCTGAAGTGCACACGATATAGTGAAACCAAGGAGAAAAGCAATGCGGAATGCTTTGTCAACTTGAAAATTTCATGGTTATAAAAAGTATGTTGGATGGAAAAGAGTAATAATGTCAAATGCACACAGAAGGCTGGTGTTTTGAATGGAATCTAAAATAGGGAAGAGAAATGGATGAATGGGGATTTATAAATATGGTTCTGTAATACCCAGAAAGAACGGTGCTCTGACTATAATCAGTTGTTACTGATTCACTGGGTAGAAAAGGCTTCTAGTGTGGACAAGAGCACTTCACTGTATTGGTTTTGCCCCATGTTTCCTGGAGAAATTTAAAAAAAAAAAGTTATTTCATTAAAACCAAAAATCAAGCAAAAAAAAGAATTCATTATCTAGTAACTTTGGAAAATACCATGTGCTATGTATTCCACTTATGGATCAATAATGGCAATGAATATATTCTAGGTTTTAGGAGTCTTTCTAGCTTAAGAAAGTTAACTTTGTATAACCCCAAATTTTTCAGACTTATTTAATCTTGTAGGTGCCCTGCCTCTGCAACACCCAATGGCTATTAGGGTTCTGTGGAAATGGTATCTGTGGTACATGTCACAGATTAAAATATTCTTAATAAACCCACTCCTTTGCCATAATTCATTGCTTACCAAGCACCCATGTGATCAGTAATGTAGTATTGGTATGCTTCTCCCTATCTGCCAAGAAATGCCCACACAGCAGGCCAGTTCCAGATTTTAGGCTAGGTACATGTACTGCTCCTTCTCCAGGGCCTCACTGACACCAGAATAACTGCTAACATAGATTCTGGAAACAATGGCTGGGTTCCTGAAGTGCAGTTCCTGATTTTTTTTTTTTTTTTCAGATTTCCTGTCTCATCTCTGTGCAATCCTTTTGCTGTTTCCTCAGGAAAAACTTGGTACATTTAAAGTAAGTTAAAGACAGAGGGAGAAATTTTATCAATTCATTTTAGTAGTTAAAACACACACACACACACACACACACACAGCCTATTAAGAGATTATTTATGGCAAAGGAGGAAAGGGACGGGAGAAACAATAAAGCCTGTTTTAATTCTCTAGAGCTGATGCTATATCTTAGTGAAGTACTTCTCAACTACACATCTCAATCCACAAGCAGCAGGCTATACCACAACTAATTGTAATGAATAAGAAAAATACAAGGGTGTGTGAATAATAGCCTGATGGCTAGACTAATTGGAGGTAGAATATACATTTTTAAATGGCCCGATAGTAAATGTTTTAGCCTCTGTGGGGCCACAGCAAAATTAAGGATATTATGTAGGTACCTCTATAACCATTTAAAATGTAATTAATTTAAAAATGTAAAATATATTCTTTGTTCATGGCAATAAAAAGCAAAAGACAGCTGGGTAAATTTATACCACAAGGCCTTATTATGTCATTCCTTGATTTAGAGTATGGCTTTGGAGTCCTAGTTTCTTCATCTGTAAAATAAAGATGAAAATAATACCCTCCTACCTGATTAGACAATTGTGAAGATGGCCGTGGTAACATGGGTAAAGCACCAGAGTCCTGCCTGACAGTGAGTGCTCAGTGAATGCTTACTATAATTTTTTAAATACAGCAATTCGTATCCATCCAAAAATGAACATACCCTGGCATACACTCCGGTAGGATCTTTAAATGATAAAGTCAGAGTGGAGGTTGTGTTTAGTCTTCAGGAAACCCTCAGGAATATGATGAATATGTGAGCTTAATCACATATGTTGCTCTACAAAAGTCATAAGAGCCACTGACCTAGTAGATTGGGATAAGTGGCTTCTAATTATAGTCGTATCCTCCTTCTTAGGAATGTGAGATGTCTAGTCATTTCGTCTCAAATTACTCACCCACAGAATAGAGTTAGCAATAATTTACCATTCAGGAAGTATGTGAGTAAAGTAAGCTATGAAGCATAAAATATTATGGAAAAGAATTGCTAGATTCCAGTCTGTAACATAAAAGTTAACTTAATTTGGATATTTCTCTGCTTACCTCAAAAGATCTACTGAACTTTGTATTCAAACTGAGAAGGAAGCTCCAGGGAGGGAGACTGGAAATCATCCATGATTGGGTTGTGAGCAAATCTTCAACTATGGATCTGCCTTTAGAATAGACAGTAAAGCAGGAAAACCTCATTGAACATGCAGCTAGCTGTCTTGGAAGTTTTAAAGTCTGTATCCTATGTATATATCCCTTCCAACCTAAAATTTCTTTAAAATGAGAATCAAAATCTATGAAAAAAAAGATCCTGTAACATCATAGTGAAACGAGATCAAATATCATTCATAGCTCTAAAACTTTAGAAATTCCTCAAAGATAGAAAGCAATAGGGATATGATTGACAGGAAAAAAAAAAACAGAGGGAAATAAATAAGACCTAAAACATTGAAGTCCCAGTAAAATATTAGAGAAATCCCAGGCCTGGAGTTCACAAATCCATGAAGAAGAGGTCACAATAATAAGGTGGAGAATTACATACAGCACAGCTGAGTTCATTGAGTTCATTATCCACCAAGCTTCAGAGCAGATGAGAGAAGTGTCTGCCCCATGACTGATGCTTTGGAAATGCTGCCTACAAGCCTTGGGATAGTTGGTCATGGCAGGGTGCACAGTATGTACAGGCGCTGAAAAACAAGAGCAGTGTCTAAATACATGGAAAGAAGGGAAGCATTGGTACCTTCTAAGGCTATAAATACTTTTCTCTGAAGCAGAAGTTCAGACATGGTAGAAAGACTAGGAAACAAAGAAGTAGTGCAACTCCACAGGTAACGTACAGCTTCTGGTGGGACCTTGGGCTCTCACACTAGGAAGAAAAATGAATCCCAGGAATACATGGAGCCCCACACAACACTCACCCCACAATAAGCAGAAGCAGACTTTGTAAAAGGAGAAATATAAGAAAAAAGCTGAAACACAAAGAGAGGACAGCCAGAACTTTCAAGGCCCATAAATTATGAGTTTCAGAAAATACAGAAGAAATGAAAGAGAAGTAATAAGTTCAATTCCTAGAGTTGGATAAAAACCCAAGTCTGATGATTCAATATAAGATTAGTGCAAAAGAATCCAACTCCAAGACACATCATTGTGAAGTTTCAGAAAACTAAGTAGAAGAGAAAAAGTCAACAGCTTCCCAAGAGAAAATATATATATATTTTAAATTTTTTAATTGTATTTTAGGTTCTGGGGTACATGTGCAGATCAAGCAGGATTGTTGCATAGGTACACACATGGCACTGTGGTTTTGTGCCTCCATCACCCTGTCACCTACATCTGGCATTCCTACCCATGTTATCACTGATTCATGAGAATAATCAAATTGGCATCGAACATTTTTTTATACTTTAAGTTCTGGGATACATGTGCAAAACATGCAGGTTCATTACATAGTTATATGCGTGCCATGGTGGTTTGCTGCATCAGTAATCCCATCACCTACATTAGGTATTTCTCTTTTATCAGTAATGGAGTTTCCAGAAACCTATGAAATCACATCTTCAAAGTTTGGGAAAACATAACTTAAAACTTGTATTCAAGTGTAAAGACAAAAAACATATTTGTAGATTCTTAAGGATTAAAATAATTTACTTAGACTTTTTGTGAAAAAATTAATAAAGAAAACCTCAGCAAAATAAAAACAACAAAAACTCCAAAAAAGAAAGTTATAAGGATACAATAAATGTTCAAAAATAAAAATCTGTTCTTGAAAAAAGAAAATTGGGGCAGGGAAGCTACAGCTAAGCCTAAAAATTACTTTTGAGGTATATGTGAGAAAAAAATGGAAATAAAATCACAAATGACTTCAATGTGAAAGAAGTAGTTGATAAACACAGTTTTGACTGGTCAAAAATATTTTGGCTCTTTATTTTTAATCTCAGTTAAAACAAATTATCATCCAAATTCCTATGATCCAATGAGTATAGAACTCATTGTGCTGACCCATTTATTCATACGCTTCATGATAATATCTAAAGTCAGTGGGATGGTAGTTTCACCCAAATCAGTTTAAAGCATGAAATGACACATAACTCCAAAACTTGTAACTGGAGTTGCAAGGCAGACTGACAGAGGAACTGTCAAAAGTGCATTCTGTACTCAACCTCAATGTTGTGTCAGCAGCCCAACACACGCTCAGGGCTGGGCTGAACCATATGAAAATTAAATGACTTCCTTTGCTAAGCTACAGCAAAGACAAAGTCTAATATTTAAATTGATAGTGACTACGACTAGAGAAAAAGCCTTGTATATTCTTTCAGAGACTACCTCCTTTTCAGATGTTTTAAAATCATAATAATGGAATACAGGTAAAGAAAACAGACAATTCACCTCCATTATTTACTATCGTGTCACCCACCTTTATCATCAGAGGTTGAATGGGATCTAAAGCATTGCGTAGAGAAGTGTCTGCTAAAAAGTTACTAGATTCACTACTCATGGTTGTTAGCCTTTGTACTAAGCAGAAGTCAGTTTGTTTTTTAAAATCAATCCAGTTGCAGCAGTAAAGTCAGTAAGAAGAACTTTCTGGAAATAAAAGCCCAGCAATGAACTCCTGGTAATATCCAAGACTGCTCACAGAAAGGTTTTTGAGAAATAAATGTATCTTGCTTACCAAAAAAGAACAAGATAATTCTTAATAGAATAATCCATAAATGACAAGAAAATAATTTTCTTATGAGGAGAGAATTATTCAGATCTCCATTAGGAGTTAAGTCAGGACTGGAGAAGCCCAGGATGGTAGACACCATGCCACCCTCACCTTTATTTTCATGAAGTGATTCCTCTACCATGGATCCAGTATCTATTTTACCAATTGTAAAGCAGTGAAATGTCCAATCCTGTGTGGTCAGAAGAGATCACCTCTACGTCAGAATAGAGCTCTGCTTTCCTTCCATTTCCTTCATTTTTTTTCTGTCTCCCTTCCTGTTTGGAAGGGGTTTTCCAGCACACACGTGAACACAAGTAATGCTATGAGTTGTTATCTCTTTGTTAAGAAAGACATTGCCTTTTCTTATGGTCTTATTATGCATTTACTATATCTTCAAAAATACAAACAATCAAAAGGAATGAGACTTGGTGATGCAGTTTCAAAAGACATGGCATGAAGCAGGATTTGCCAGATTGAACACAAGTACACTCTAAAACAGGACTACTTTGGAAGAGGACTTGGAAATGAAATAAAGAGGTCAAGAGAGAGAAGACAGCCTGTCCCAAGTTCTGAATGCCAGGAATATTTCTTAGAGTACTGCAAGATTTGATTCTTAATGGTAATGCCTGAGGGCCCTGTTCTTTTTCAGATTTTAGTCAAAATGCTAAGGTTGCATGAGTATAGCTCATGTTGATCACAAAAATTCCCAAAATTTTCCAGATATTTTATGACTAATAGAGTTAGGGGTTAAAATAGTCCAATAGCATTTGCTTTGTAAATATTTTATAATTTTTAACTCTTTCCCCCTTTTCATTTGTTTCTCAAGACTCAGAACAAATGGTTTACTGTACTGTAAAGAATTCATGGTTTCATATAACTACGTGAAGAAATTTGAGTAATTAAGGAATACTTTCTTTTATTTTCAGCAAATATACATATGGGAGGAGGTGTTATTGTGGCTTAGTTTTGACTTTCTTCTGATAATGATACTTTTTAAAATTCTAACTATTAAAGGAAAGACATAAGCAATATAGAAATTTTAAAATGACAGAAAAGACTGAGGAAGAAAACTGAAATTGCCTGTAATTGTACCACACACAAAAAAGTCATTTGTTTTTTGATATTTTTATTGACATATATATATATACACACACACAAAATAAGGATTTGTGTATCCATAACAATTTTAGCTCCATCATTTTTTACTAAATATCGTGATTATTTTTCTATTAAACTTTATTTAAAATTATTTTATGACTCCTAGTGTTTTACTTATATTTAGTCATTTATTAAACTAGACCTCTATTACAGAAAATTTTTGTTTCCCTTATAAACAGCCCTGCAGAAAGCACCCTTCCCTTCATTCATCTTAAACAAACACCATTTACACTTCTTGAATTGCTCTTACCAAGTTCCCCAGGAGCTAGCCTGCTGCCATTGCCACTTCCCAAAACAATATACAAGGTGAAAAATAGTGCAAGGAGAAGATCAAATGGTTCATTTTGAAATTGGAGATGCAATTACACGAGGTGTGAAAAGGAACTAATATACAGGCTTTGTTTTTCAAAGCAATCATTGATAATCAGACACTGGGAAAGCACCAGCAACTGTGATGAACAGTTGAATAGTAGCATAGACAATTCTGAATAATCCTTATAATGAAAACAAACTTTGAGGGAGTTAGGAAAGGAAAATGGAGGATAAGTCATTCAAACAGCAATAATTTAAGATGAAAATTTATTGCTATTTGATTTGAGAATAGATAACATTTCTTTAGGCAATCAGAATAATTTCCTAAATTCAGGCTTTAAATAATACTAATATAAATTAGCATTGCCTGTGCTCACACAATTCTGAACACTATTATGGAACATTGATCATAGTCAAGAAAGCTGGCCAGGATGAAATCTGCCTCCAGGTGGAATGCATTGTACATGACCAGCATGCAGATAGCCTGGAGCTACTGTATAACCAATGCCGACAAATGGCCAAACTGCATTTTAAGTGAAGCTATAGAAAGAAACTCATGTTCTAAGGAATAGGGCCCTAAGAAGTAATCAGCATGGAAGACAATAATGAAAGAAAGTAAAAGAGCAATCTCCAATACATGTGTAAATGAGAAAAAGTTTCTTTTAAAAGGCCGCATTAGTTTATGACAGGTTTTCTCCAAAATATATGTTTTTAGCTATCTGGAGTATTTTATCCATTAAAGCCAAATTGAAAACTGTGATAAAGTACCCATATCCAGATCTCAACTTATACTCAACATAAAAGTTACCTGAAGGTCACCTTTCATTTGGTGTGTTCATTATAGTAATAATTTCACCTTGGTCTGTTAAGAGCACAATTGACCCATCTCCTGACAAAAACTTTCTCTTTGAACAAACTGGAGTTGGGCTCCTCTGAATCCTCTTTTTAATTAGCATCAATGTTGGGCTCTGTACTCGGCTATTTTTTAAATTGTACTTTAGGTTCTGTGGTACTTGTGCAAATCACGCAGGATTGTTGCATAGGTACATACATGGCAAAGTGGTTTACGGCCTCCATCCGCCCATGACATATATCTGACATTTCTCCCCATGTTATCTTTCTCAACCTCCTCACCTCCTGCTGACCGTCCCCTAGCCCCTGCAACAGACCCCAGTGTGTGATGCTCTCCTCCCTGTGTCCACATGTTCTCATTATTCAACACCCACCTATGAGTAAGAACATGCGATGTTTGATTTTCTGTGCTTGTGTCAGTTTGCTGAGAATGATGGTTTCCAGATTCATCAATGTGCCTAAAAAGGAGTTTCTGTACAGCAAAAGAAACAATCAATAAAGTGAACCAGCAACCAAAAGAATGGGAAAAAAATTTTGCAATCTATCCATCTGACAAAGGGCTAATATCCAGAATCTACAAAGAACTAAAACAGATTTACAAGAAAAAAAACCAAACAAACCCATTCAAAAGTGGGTGAAGGATATGAAGAGACACATATATGAGGCCAACAAATATATGAAAAAATGCTCAACATCTCTGGTCATTAGAGAAATGCAAATCAAAACCACATTGAGATGCCATCTCACACCAGTTAGAATGGCAATCATTAAAAAATCTGGAGGCAAGAGATGCTGGAGAGGATGTGGAGAAATAGGAACACTTTTACACTGTTGGTGAGAGTGTAAATTAGTTCAACCATTGTGGAAGACAGCGTAATGATTCCTCAAGGACCTAGAAATAGAAAATTGATTTGACCCAGCAATCCCATTACTGGGTATATATCCAAAGGATTATAAATAGTTCTATTATACAGACACATGCACACATATGTTCATTGTGGCACTGTTTACAAAAGCAAAGACCCGGATTCAACCCAAATGCCCATTGATGGTAGACTGCACAAGGAAAATGTGGCACATATACACCGTGGAATACTATGCAGTCATAAAAAAATGATGTCTTTGGCTTTCTTCGTCCAGTTTTGACAGAAATCTTACTTAATTCAGTTTAGAAAAAAATCCCCACCCTTGGTATGTGATTGCCCACTATACCCAATTAACTTCCTCATTCCCCACCCTTGATATCTTATCACTCTGGACTGACTTCAGCAAGAATGCTCCTAGGTTTGATGTTTCCCCTTAGCAGTATTTTACCCACTAACTCCCAGCCTGTTCCTTGGCTATAAGCTACCACTTATCCTTGTATTTAGAGTTGAGTAGCATCTTTTCCTCTGCTACAAAACTTCAATTGTAGTTGCTCCCTTCTTGAATAAATCTTTCCTACTATCTTTAACAAGTGTCATGAATAATTTTTTGTTTAACACCCCATCTCAATCCATAGAAATCCCAAGTCCTTGTCCAAATAATAGCCAGACAGATCCATGTTCTCCTAAGTATTCTCCTCCTTTCCTTCTGAGGGCTCCAGAGGTTGACACACCTTTCTCCCTTTCCATGGATACTTCCATTTTCTCCCACAAGTAATTCCTTTTTTCCTCAATGGTGAACTGATGAATGCTTAACAATACACTCTTCAGAAGGAAAAAGTATCCATGTATATATACACATACATAAAATCCTTTACTGATATGAAGGATATGTAGCACACAATTTATAAATACTGATACAATTAAATAATACATTATATAATTCCATATAACCAGTTGATACTCTTAGAATTTTGGTTGATTTTTGCCAAATTCTTCTGTCTGTACCCAACTTACTAATGCAATTGACAAACGAATGTAGTTCTAGACTAAATGTTGGACGGTATTTTCATTTACATCAATAAGTAACATAAAAGTGAAGCAAAGAATATATATGCCAAAACATCACTTATTTGTCAATGATGAGTGACTTTTTTGCTATAAAGATGAATACCAAATAGTTTTTATATCCTGCAATAATTTCTAAATATTTTTACTATTCAAAATGTAATAGATACAAATACAACCATTTTTAATTGTAAATGCATTATCAAGAGTTCAACATCACTTTCTGAAGTTTAGACTAGAAGCTGGCAAACCTTGATTCATGGGCCATATAGGCAGCCTCCTGTTTTAGTAAAAAAAAAAGTTTCAGTAATACATAGGTATAGAAAATTTTGCAAACTCCTGTTCTAGACAGTGAATAAAACAATAATTCAGGATTGATGTGCAGCATTTGCAGATTCCAGTGATGTGGTGAGACTCATAATGGCCAAGGTACTAATCTGACTGTGGAGTTTGGAGGAGGTACGCAATAGCACTCTATTATACATTTCCACCAAACACATAAGAGAGACAGAAATCAACTTGAACATATAGGATATGTAGAATAAGGAAGTAGGATTACTACTACATTATGATGTGATAAGTTTCTAGCATTTGTTATGTTTGTTTTGGCATAACTGATTTAGTTATAAGTTAATATTATTTAATTTTTAAATGAAATGCAAATTAAATTAAATGGCAATGTGGGATACTGGGTCAAAAGACAAGGTGCCCTGGTGGACAGGACATGAGTCATAATAATATGTGGACCCTAATGCTTGACTCAGGGTTATGAGGATTAAATGAGATATGAATCTGAGTCAGCAGTATCATCTTTAAATATGAGAGGTGACACTGTCAAACAAAACAATTATTTAAGTTGTCTTTACTAAATACGCCTTTAACACTGAGATGTAGTCCCTGAAGAAGTTTCTTGATCTAAAAGTTAATACTGTGAGCTTTTCACTTAATATACATTCCTGACATAGGACCTTTGATATATAAATTGTTCAACCTCCCTTTGAGGATCATTATGAATGACCACGCCAGAACCACCCATGTGCAGACATGACACTTGTCAGGTCCTGCAAAGCCTCTCTGAGACAGGTATAAGAATTCCAGACATAAGGTGTTTGTGACAAACAAATGTTTTACCATTTGAATATGGGACTTAAACGCCCCTGAGTTAAGAACAGCAGGAAGTCAGTTACAAAGTGAGAAGAAGGAGCGATAACTGGAGAGAATCACTAAGGGGAATATAAACATGTATTCATGCTAATCAATTCAAATGCTTATGTGGAAGATCTTGCCCCATGGCCTAAAATTAATCTTTCCCATGGCCTAAAATTAATGAAGGCAATGATTTCTCTGAAAATATACAAAAGTCACTTTTTCATTCATCTGGATACTGTGAGAATTGAATGCAATATTAATATATCGTTACATCACCTCATTAAAGGTATGTCACATAGTAGGGAGCTGAAAACTCAGGCGTACCAAAAAAGGTAGCTTTCTTTAAAACACCCCCACTTCCAACTTCTTGACACTTAAAGAAACATCAAATGAATTATTATTAGAGATAACATTTAATATCCATATATCCCTTAGAAATTCAGCAAAAGTTGACATAGTAACTTGTAAAAGATGGATATAATAATAGAAATTGCTAACAAATTCATTGCATGCCTAGTATCTGACAACCCTCAAATGAACTGATTTGTTTAATCATCACAAAATCCTATGTCAGTCAGTTTACTGTATTGAAGAATCAACTAAAGCAGAAAGGTAATGAACTTGCTCAGAGTACATAGTTGATAAGCGCTAGAGTCAGAATTTGATTCCAAACTGCCTCTCTCCAAACCCCCAAACTTAACCATTATTTCATATGACCTCCAAGAGACCACCAAGCACAAAATGATGCAAAAAAACCAGGAAAGCTACATAGTGGGGGAAAGCATCTGGGCTTCCAAGATGAAGCCTCTTCCACTTGCATTATTACTTTCACTATGTGGTTGGGTCTTCATAGGTTCTTCTTAGTCTTCTTTGACCCTTTCAAATTAACCAGCTAGACTATGGTAAGCCATTTCTAAAAAAGCCTTCTTTATTGAAGCCAAGAAAAGAAGTATTGTTTGCTACTGACATATCTTCTGATCAGATCAGACTTGCCATAGCTACTATACCGTATAGGTACAGAAACTCTACAGTTCTGAAGAGACAGGAAAGCATTTGGTGACTTAGTAATCATCAACAGTGTAAAAGCTACCCTCAGAGTGTAATTTGCTTGATTGTCTAGTTAATTCTTAACTGTACCTTCAGGAAATCATGAGGAGTCTTACACTATAATCTTAGCCTGCTGAAAAAAACATTAAGCTTTCTTCTCTATGGAATTAATACATAAAATACCTTATTTATTCAAAAACATGATCCAATCTGATGAAATATGTGTTAGAATAAGTGCTCACAATGAAAGTTGGCTGCTGTCATTTTTCAAAGGGCTGAGGAGTAAAATGATTAATTCTAAGGAAAATGCCTTATGAGCCTTTGATACTGACTCTCAGATTTGAAAAACATATGTGGAAAATGGAGAATATTATCAATATGCTTCCCTCTGACAGAAAAAAGAAACAGTGTCACCTATCTGACAGAGAGCATTTTAAACTGATATTTCATGACCTCATTTTAAACAGCTTCTATTATCATCTTTCCGTGTTGGAGCCCTGACTTCTAACAATGCAGCTGCTACCCTTATTTATGTCAATGTGACCCTGTGGCTGAGAGATGAGTTTATATGGCATATCAACTTAACATTTGCATCCCTAGACACGTTATTAATAGTGAGTTCAACACATACCACGATCAAGATTTGATAAGAAAAGAAATGCAATGCATTCTGGGTAGACTTAGTGAGTAAATCACCTTTATTCAAAATTTCCAGGCTTTTATAGGGCAAAACTGAGAAAAAGAATAGCTCAAGGATTTATTCTGTGGATCATAAATACAAATATAATGAAAAATCAAATGATATAAGCACATCAGTGACCAAATGATCATTTAGAGGTCACATGAAACTGTCACTTGAGCTCTCTGAGCTAGGCCAAACAATGTTGACAGTGTATCCTAATCCCAAACGCTTGGTTAAACAAATGTCAAAAAAAGGAGTCCCCAAAATTCTTATTTAAACTATGAAATATGCATAATTTTAAAACATTATACACACACATAAAATATTGAATGTTTTCCATGCTAGTAGCAAGAAATGCAAGAACCTATCTATAAGTTTACTGATGATATAACTTACCTCAAAGAGAATCAGAAGTTTGGTTAGCTTGGAATAGTCTATGGATATACTCACTTTGTTTAGCACCACAGGAGAGAATATGAAGCCATCATACATATCCAAACTGCTTAGAGAGTAAATGAGGTTTTTCAAATGTTTAATGGAATTGTCATGTTGATTCATGCATTTAAGTCATAGAGTTATAGGTGCTTTTTAAATGAATGAATGAATTAAATTCAACTTACAGTACAGCTACTAAGTGACAGGGAGTTTCAGAGTAGAAGGGGTGATGGAAGTCATCCCACTACTCAGTAGTATTACTGTAGAGCTCAGGGAAGTAAAGGGGTACTTGAGATAGCCTCTTGTTTTGTAGCCCCATTCAGAAAGTACAGAGTCAAAGACTATCTAGCTTATCGCAATGTCCAACCAGTTTCTTTTGTATTACGGTAGCAGATGAGATTCTGAGGGATCATCTGCTCTATTATCTCAGAGGCTAACTATAGCTATTATTTCAGCCCAACCACATAGCCACACATTATCTTAATAGGATATATTAGTCTAATGAGAAACACAATGGGCTGGTTTCATAACTTATAATCATCTTTTAAATCTTTTTACATGAAGCTCCCTTTTTATTTTATGTTAAATTTTTTGTTTGAATTATAAACACACAATTTGATTTAGGAGAAACTTATTTTCATTATATGAAGTATTTTGAACTCCTAGAGAATGGTGGGCCTCATTAATGGAAATTACAATGAATTTTAAAGAAAGATTCATCAATATTATTAGTTCTATATCTTCCCAAAGCTGTTTCCTCTTCTTTTTTCTTTACTTTTTCTCCATGCAGTTGGCAGAAGACATTATTCCTATAAGGATCTTTAGGATCCTTATAAAATTTTAGAATCCTTATAAAATCAGGATGTTTAGGAGGAAGAAAAAAGATCTCACTCATAATTGTATAAATAGGTGGGATTATGATTGATTAAAACTTAGTCCAGGAAGACAGCAGGAACTGGATGTAGTGATTTACTTCTAAGAGCTGGTTCTAGGACCTTGAGTATCCTCTAGAAAGCTTCACCTCCATCTCAAATCATTACCCACATGTTCAATTTGCTAGAAAGCTAAGTCTGTCACTCTATGTGAAGTTAGTATTCAGGCTACCTGATTATAGTTACTGTATCATAGGTCCTTGATGCTCAAAGTATGGTCATGAACCAATAATATTAGCATCACCTCAGACTTGTTAGAAAGGCAGAATTGCTGGTCCCACCACAGTTACTAAATGTGAATCTGTGTTTTAACAATATTCCAAGTTAATTTACATAAGCAATAAAATTTGAGAATCACTGCTTTATCCTAAATTATTGAAAGAAAACTGAATCAATGTAAGACAAGTATTTATCCCTTTTACAATTAACAACATCCAAGGGGAAACCTGCTAAATAAATAACACTAGATAACAATAAATTCAATGTGGTGTCTTGAATTGGCCCTGAACAGAAAAAAAATACCGTGAAAAAAATTGAATAAAATCCTGTGACAGTGCTAATTTCTTAGTTTTGGTCAATGTAACATGATTGTTTGAGATATTAAGAATAGTATCCAGAAAGTGTAGGAGTAGCCTGCACAATCTTTAGAATTCTTTGACAAATTTGAAATTTTTAATCATTTCAATTAAAAGTTTAAAAAATATAGCTGTGTAGCAAATAACTACACAAGTCCCAGTGGTATACAACACATAACTTTTCTTGAACTCAGGGTTCAACTGATTTCAGTTGGGCACAGCTTATGCCAGTTTGGCTCATTCAGAGTCTGTGAACAGCTGCGAGGTAGTTATGAAATTCTGTTGATAGCAGATTGACTTATTCACCTGTCTAGGGGTCGACTATTGGCTTGTCCAGAATGGCCTTGTCTTAGGCAGCAAGGACAACATACACTTGCTCTTCATGTCTTTCAGCATCCTTGCCATTTTATCATGGTCACAGTAGAGATCAATAATGGGCAAGTAAAAACACAAAATTTGTTTCTACGCTAGGATTGTAGTTATGAACCAAATGATGTTACAAAGCCTGCGGAATTCAAAGGATGGAAAATGGGCACTGTCTCTGTTTTTAGAGGAATTGCAAAACCACATGACAATTGATATGGATGTACGGAAGTGTAAATAAAGAAAATGATAACTGCAATCTACCATGTAAGCTGACAATGTATAAATTAACAATGATGTCTTCAAATTAGCATATCAGATCATGCAGGCATTATAACTCCAATCTCATCCTCTAGTGCTGATCAGAATGAATTCAATGTTAATGTCCCTATCTTTATTTTATCCTTTAAGGTTATATTTGAATGAGAACTTACCTGATTTTTATGATAACTGTTATGTCATTATATACTTTCCTTCTTAAAAGCAAAACTAAGAAGAAACTGGAACATAAAGCAAAAGCAAATAGAAGAGGTCAGACACTATTTAAAGAATATAATTTTCTATTCTCTGCTTGCATTTATTTCTTCTTAATCGATCTAGGTAATTTTAAGATCATAACAAAAGATCCAAGTCTACATTTATATTATTTTAGATCTAATTTATCAGAATGAATATATTTAAATTTTATTTTATTTTTAAAATATAATTTCAGAAAGTATTGGGCATCTCCTTTAAAAGAAGTCCTGAAAGTTCTATCCACAAATTCCACACCCCCACCCTATACTTTGCTCTCATTTATAATAAATAAATAGATATTTTTATTTAGGTGTGTGGTTTTCAGAATCAATAAAATTTAACAGACATTTATAATTGGTCTCTTACAGTTATGTCCTGAGAATGTATCTCCACTTATTAAAATTGACTTTTATTTAAATGAACTTAGCAAGACTTGCTTTGAAAAAGAACAGAAAGTAAATTTTCAGAAACTGTCACACCAAGTCAGTTGGTATTATGTAGATAAACTTTGAAGTAGAGCACAAATGGGATAAAAAGCAAACTAACCAAATCCTTCAAATTAATTATGTGTGTACCATTATGTCATGTTTGCTGGAGTCAAAAAATATACTAGACTGTGGAAATTGGTTTCACTAAATGTGTCATGCAATTGGTTCAAAGTTTCTATTTATGTCAGATGTGACCTTGCCACCTGGTAAGAATACTGCAAAGTTACATGATTTATTATAATGAATAAATAATAAAATATAAATATGTATTTATACAATATATAAATAAACATATACACACAAATAACTGATGACTACTCTTCTAATATAGTGATGAATTAAGGGAAATTTCATAATTTAGGTAGAGCAAAGTGGGATGCTGTTTCTAATTCCTCCTTTCTTGGAAATTCAAAAGTTACATTCCATAGGCATATATTTCAGAAATGAACCTAAGGAATTCCCTTTTGCATCTGTAAAATTTCTGAGTACACATTAAGCCCCCAAATGAAAACTATATGAAGCACGAAAAAAATGTTTGTACCCATAAAAAGAGGTTTGCACAAAGAGAGGTATTAAAAATAGATGTATCAATTTGATCCACATTTATTACACAACGATGAGTCAAGTATTCTAGATTCTGGGAACAGAGAAATGAGGAAGACCTGTCTCTATTCTTTTGGAACCAACACATAGATATAAGTGACAGAAAAAATAAAATAATAAATTAAAGGGTATGTTGGGAATGGTAGGACAGGTTACTCTTACACAAGGCTGCAAATGGAAGACTCTCTCCAGGTTATATTTGAACTGAATCCCACTGAGTACAGTGAGACAGGCACAGAAATATCTGGATAGACAAAGATCATTTCAGACAGGGATCAGCACATTCGTTTCTGAAGCACAAATGAGCATGATATACTGGAAGAACAGAATGAAGGACAGGGTGGATGGAGCACAGTGAAGGCAACAGACATTAGAGCTAAGACTGAAGCTGTAGGCAGCAGGCAGGTAAATGTATCACGTAAGTCTTTATAAGACATTGTAAAGAGTTTTTATTTTATCTTTATTTCCAGGGGAGCCACTGAAGGATTTAAAGCAAGATATGGCATAGTTTGACTTGTTTTAGAGGCCAAATAAACTTGAAAAGAGCAAAAACGAAAACAGGAAGACCAGAGAGTTACACAGATATGTGACACTTTATCTCATTGCTGGAGATAGTGCATGATTAGATTAACATGTTAGAGAAGATTGCTGGTTAAAATAAGTGGGTAAACTCATAAGTATATGTTTAGATAATCGCAGTTGACTAGAATAAAAACTATCTTTCTCCTACATAGATTTATAGACTAAAGTGCTTTCCTACTTTAACTTGGAGTAAAGGGTTTTGAAATAAGAAAGTGGTAACCTCAACATTTGGCACTCTTTGGTGTATGAATTTCTGTAATTACAGTAGCAGTTATAGCACTAGTCTCCATTGTCTGGCAATAAGGTGAATTTATGTTTTATTGAACTGAATGTTTTACAATTTATAAACAAGTGCTAAACCATTTTTTGAATGAATGAACGATCCATCATGTTTTGGCAACAAAGCCACATTTCTTACTTTCCACATAATTTGTGATGTCTGTAAACTAATTATTTTAGGTAATGTGAAAGAAGACTATTTATATGGGAATACTGAATAGTAGTTACTAAAATGCTATGTTAAAAAAGTAGGACATTCGTATTTACAGAAATAGAAGTTATTAAAGCCTTGCTTACCAAAAGTATCTGAGCCAAATGAATGTAATAGAGATTTTCTTTACATTCAAATTTAAAAAGCTTACCAGTTTGGGTAGAAATATAGTGGCATCTTGTTCTTAAAATTCCCACTTCTACTGAACAGTATACAGTAAGAGGAATATGGAAGTAAAATTCATAACACTACCTTTTTTTTAACTGAAACTAGTAGAGATAGATATCCTGTAAGCTTTACGTTATATTTAATTTCTTCAAAATGTAATCAAGTGAAATAGAGCAAGGCAAAAGAAGTTGCAATGATGTGTAGCAAGGAAGGGGTAGCAAGGAAAAATAAGACTTTTGAAGGGGTGGTAACAACAGTAAACCTCAGAAATATAGCTAAAGATAGATTTTCAAAAGTAGCAGTCCCCCACCTTAAAAGGATGAAGAAAATACACAGGAAGGGAAATAAAGGATAAACATAAGAAAAGTAAACCAAATTAAACAGGGCTCAAATTTAAAAAATAAAACATCATATTGGGCCAAGAAAGAGATACAAGGCTCAAAAATTGTATGTGGGGTATAACAAATGGCAGATCTCCATGTGCCTAAAAGCATAGAGACAACTGAGGAAGGCAATATTGTTGCCAATGAGAGAACAGATCTAGGAGTCCTGGGATGGTGGTAGGAGAAGAGACATGGCTATAGACAAAGGTTATATTTTAGTGAAACAACCTATTTTTCTACCAAGAGAAGAAGAAAATACAGGATGCAAAACCATGAAAATTATCCTGGATAGTCCAACACTCAAATCTACCATGAGCATTGTTTTAGGAAAAAAATCTAATACATTCCAATCAAATAACAGGAAAAAAATTGTACCAAAAAATTGTTATTATATATAAAGATAAATAGTGAAAATTTTCTACCGTTAAATGAACTCATCAGTAAAATGTTGCCAGAAATCAGATAAAAGTACCAGCAGGAAAAGCAAACAAACAGAAAACCTTCATAGTGCAATTGCAGCCATAAACACACACACACACACACACACACACCCCAAAGTCAAAATACAGGAAGTAAAAAAGAAAATGAGTCAAAAAGGAGAAAAAGGCCAACTAACGTGGTGAAATCAGGACTGGCAAACTCAGAAAAGGTATGCAGGAAAAAACATTTAGGAATAAAGATTAAATCATAGAGTTAGCAAGGGAGCCTGGAATCAAAGAAAACACAGTAAGGGACATGGAGGATAGACTTGAGAAACTGAAGCAAAAAAAGAAAGAAAGGACAAGGAAAACATTATTTCTATCAGAAGTAAGTAAACTATACTCTGTGAGCTAAATTTAGTTTGCGGCCTCCTTTGTTTCGCCTTACGTGTAAATAATTTTTATTTATAATTTTCAATGTATGTGTGTGTTCTTTTTAAAGGAGTACAGGTGACAAAGACTATACGTGGCTTGGAAAGCCTGATATATTTAGTATCTGGCCCTTTATCGAACATGTTTTCTGGCCCCTCACCTACGCAGTATATTAAAGAAAATTAAAGCAGATCTGATGTGGATGCAATTGAAGCCCTTGAAGATAAAAGCAACACAGCAGACTAGAACACCTACCTAAAAAAGAAAATCAAATCTACTAATGGCAAAATAATTCGAGTGGTATTAACCTTTTGATAGTAACATTTTGTAACCGAAGAAAGTATAATATAATTTCAAGATACTCAAGATGTAGACTGTTACTGAAGCATTTTATATTTACTTATTCAAATATTAAGAATGCAGGCAATTAGTTATGAGCCTGCATAAGGCTCATAACTTGATTTACATGGGCTATTTTTAAAGAAACTGTTAACAATTGAATTTCAGGCCCCCCAAAATAAAGACAGACACTTTAGCAAAAATAATTCAGGACAAAAAGGAGAATAGTGTATGTATATGCATAAAATAAGAAATGGCAAGGGGGAAATAACTGTAGATACAGAAGGCATTATTGTAAAAATTTTGGGACTACCTTGCACTAAAAATTTTCCAGAAAAATATAAGAAACAAAAGTGTCCAAATAATTTCCCAGGATTATTCTACTAAACTTTTGACAAGCAGATAGTTTTAAACATTATTTAAAATTATATAGAGTATAGGAAAAACAAGGAAAACTATTAAATATTCTTAATGAATGATTATACACACTTACATGGACACACACAAACTCTATACTGATGTCTCAAACTATATAATGATCTTCCTTGCTCTTAACTACCTGAGTGGGAATAACTGACACAATCCTGGCTTTTGAACTAATATATATATATATATATATATATGCACACACACACACAAACACAGTTAAATGAGTGATATAACTGCATTAAGGATTATTTATGTGTTTCTCTTTTTATGAATTCTTTGCAAAAATCCTTAAGTGTTCGAAAAAATGAACACAGCAAAATCTTAAATAAACAATCCATTGAGAGCAAGTACAATTTATTTCAGGCCTTGAAGGATATATAAATATATAGAAATATATCAGTATAACTCATTTTTTAATTTAATAGCACTGAGAACATTATATTATCTCCTCAAAAATGGTCAAAAGTAATTTTCTAATGGGTAATTGTAATTATTGGTTTAAAAAAACAGAAATACACAAATAAAATTAAATAACTCACATATGTATCTCATATAACTCATATACTCATATACAACTCATATACTCATATATATAACTCATAGATATATGTAAAACTCATATGTAACTCACATATAACTCATATACATACATGTGTTTGTGTTTATTAGCTCAAAAGCTAGAATGGTGCCAGAATTATTCCCATTAAGGTAAAGAAGGGCAGGGAAAATCATTATTGTCACTCTTATAACACTACAGTGGACTAATTACTCAGCCCAATTAGACAAGATAAATGAATTAGAATTATAATATACAGGAGGAATTAAGAATATCGCTACTTGCAGATGATATGGTATTTTACAAGGAAAAATCAAGAGAAAGATACTATTGCAATAAGATAATTCAGTGATACAGGAGAATATAAAATTTATACTAACAAATTATATATAGAGAGAAATAGATATAAAATATACTTCAATATTAATGACAAAAGAGATATATGTAAGATACTCCGGGATAGGGATACTCAGTATCCTAAAGATGTCACTTTTACCTCAATTAATTAGTGTTGTAATTTCAAATACAATAACAAAAGACATGTCTTCTGAAATCATACAAGCTGATTTTTCAACATTATTCAATTATAATTGAGGAGAAATAAACTACAAACATTTCAATTGTACAATTGGTTAAATTCTGAAATATGTATACATATGAAACCATCACTACCATCAAGATGTGTTTTTTTCTGAAAGTGTCTTTGTATTCACTTGCAATTCATCTCTTCTTGTACCCAATTCGACAAAGCCATTTATTTTTATTTGTTATTATAAATTTAGTTTTAAATAAATGGAGTCATACAGTTTATACTATTTTTGTCTAATTTCTCATTATTTTCGTATTCATGCATGTAAACTCTATCAATAGGTCATTCATTTTCATTGCTGAATAGTATTCCATTGTGTGGGTGTACCATAATTTGTTGATCTGCTAACTTATTGATAGATATGTGAATTTCTTCCAGTTATTAGCTACTACAAATACAGCTGCTATTAACATTTCTGTATAACTTCTTTGTGTAAACGTATGCTTTCATTTCTCTTGGGTAATATCTATAAAAGTAATGGCTGGATTGCATGGTAGATATGTGTTTAAATTTTTCAGAGAGTGATATATAGATTTTCAATTCATTCCACATATCTACAACAGTGTATGAGAGTACTAGCCATTTCATATCCTCAACAACACTTGCTACAGATGATCAGTCACTGGAATTTTGACGATTCTTGAGAGCATTCAGTAACATTTCTGAGTTATTTAAATTTGCACTTCCCAAAATGTCTAATGATGTTGAGCATTTTTTCATGTTTATTGTCACTTCTTTAGTAAGGAATCTCTTCTGATCTCCTGCCCATTTATGTTTGTTCTTATTAAGTTGTAGAAATTCCTAATAGAGTTCACAAAGCAGTCATTTGTCAGATATACGTTTTGCAAACATCTTCTCTCCAATCTGTGGCTGGCAACTTCATTCTCACATTGAGCCTTTTGAAGAGCGTAGTATTTTAATTTTATTAAGTCCAATTTATCATAGATTGTGCTTTGGGTATTGTAGCTAATAAATCTTTGCCAACTCCTCCCATATATTTGGGAGTTTTATACCTTTAGCTCATTAATACAAGTAAATCCGTAATTTATTTTGAGGGCTTTTAAAAAATGTGAAATAAAATATGTGTTGAGTTTTTTTACATGTGGTTATTCAATATTTCCTGCAAAAATTTGTTAAAATATTATTTTCCCTACCAAATTGCCTCAATATGCTTGTCAAAAATTGATTATTTATTATTATTAACATGTTTAAGTTTACATGTGGTAAAAACTACAAACATACACTGACCTGAACTGACCCAAAGATTCAGAAATGTTCCTCAAAAATGTCTCTCTTCCTCTTTCTATGTGTGTGGTCTGTACTCTAAGGTATTCTGCTCCACAAATTCTAGTCATCTTGCTTCCCCCATTCAAACTTTTATTACTGTCTTCTCAACTCAGAGACACTGCTAGACTCTGTTTAGATACCCCTATCCTGAGCTACATTCAACCTGGAAATTCACTCCAGGAAATAAGCTTGAGTAAACCTAGGGCTTAATTTGTATCCTTTGTCTCAAGGATTACTGTTCTGTGCTGCTTGTTGGTCAACATCAGAAATCTGTTGTTTCATACATTTAGTAAAGTTATTGTTTCAAGGTTGGTTAATGAATCTAGTTCTTCTTACTCCATCATGGATAGAAGCAGAAATTTTTATCTATGCAAGCTGACATATAAAATAAATATACAAGGACATCTAGAAAAAAAGAAGGCAAATATAGAATATGAAATATTCTAGAGAACTACTGACCCACTTCTCTACATTAGATTGTGTCACAAAAAAATTTACCTGTGAATGTGGGTGTGGGTGTAGTTGTGGGTGTGGGTGTGGGTGTCGTCAGAAAAATTCTTCAAAATTTAAAGAGATTTTAGGGTCATAACAGCAAAATGTGATATATAGACTCTGAATACTGCAGAGTGATCTAGGATATTTCAATATGAACTAGATATTTAAAAACTTAGAAATTATTTTTAGTTGGGTATTATAAGGACAGTGTGTGTGTGTGTGTGTGTGTATAAAATTTTCTCACTTTACAAGCCCAAACAAAAGCATGTAGTATGAATTTTATGTATTAATAAAAAGTTATAAAGAAAAACATTGAAAGAAGAAAAATAAAAGCAGAAGAAGCAGCTTCTCCACTCTTTCTGGAATCTCTCCCTGGTTCAGCCCAAGTGCCTCCACTCCTGCCTCCACCATGTCCATCAGGATGACCCAGAAGTCCTACAAGGTGTCCACCTCTGGCCCCGGGGCCTTCAGCAGCCACTCCTTCACGAGTGGGCCCAGTGCCCACTTGAGCTTCTCCCGAGTGAGCAGCAGTGGCCTCCGGGGTGGCCTGGGCGCAGGCTATGCTGGGGCCAGCGGCATAGGCATGGGAGGCATCACCGCTGTCACCATCAACCAGAGCCTGCTGAACCCCATTAAGGTGGATGTGGACCCCAACATCCAGGCCGTCCGTACCCGGGAGAAGGAGCAGATCAAGACCCTCAACAACAAGTTTGCTTCCTTCATCGACAAGGTACGGTTCCTGGAGCAGCAGAACAAGATGCTGGAGACCAAGTGGAGCCTCCTGCAGCAGCAGAAAACGGCCAGGAGCAACATGGACAACATGTTTGAGAACTACATCAACAACCTGAGGCGGCAGCTGGAGACCCTGGGCCAGGAGAAGCTGAAGCTGGGGGCGGAGCTTGGCAACATGCAGGGGCTGGTGGAGGACTTCAAGAACAAGTATGAGGAAGAGATCAATAAGCGTACAGAGATGGAGAATGAATTTGTCCTCATCAAGAAGGATGTGGATGAAGCTTACATTAACAAGGTGGAGCTGGAGTCTCGTCTGGAAGGACTGACTGACGAGCTCAACTTCCTCAGGCAGCTGTATGAAGAGGAGATCCG